>JAGVSN010000053.1:1200000-1800000 GCA_022651745.1 Parapsyche elsis | reverse complement strand
ATGCTGCGTAAGTTCCAGTGCACACAGTGAAGCATGGAACGATGAGTAAAAAGTATGACATAGTAGTACGTGTGAAAAAGTTGTAGTGGACACATAGCGAGAAGAATGAATTGTAGATGGACGCGAGAAGTACTGGAATGGTATCCGGCGAGGATGTGAAAGAAAGCAAGGTAGACCGAGTGTAAAATAGGCTGATGAATTGAGAAGAATGTGTGGAGTCCAAGTGGATGCAGATTGCTCAAGAGAGACAGGAATGGAAGTGGATTGAAGAGGCCTTCATGCAACAGTGGATGGTGAACGGCTGAAAATGATGATGATGATGATATTCCAGTACAGTTCCAGTACACGCAAAGAAGCATGGAAAGATGTATGCTCGGTATAATGAGAAGAGATCGTAAGAGGAATACGCGGGTAAGAAGTATGACCAAAGTGAAAAAGTTTAAGTGGACACATAGCGAGAAGAATGGATGGTTGAAGTACTGGAATGGTATCCGGCGAGGATGTGAAAGAAAGCAAGGTAGACCGAGTGGACGATGGGCTAATGAATTGAGAAGAATGTGTGAAGTCATAGGCATAGAATAATAATAAAAAGTTGTAATTTATTACAATTTTTATTGAGACAGAAATTAATTTTAACAATTTTTTAGTAATTTCTAATTATTTTGAAATAATTTTCAACGTCATTAGTTTATATCGTTTATAATAAATAAATATCAATAAATGCTGCGGCCCCAATGTTGACAATCGGTAAAACGAGTCCTCTGGCGAAACTCGACTATACCTCCTCACTCGACATGTTACCTTGATACTCCTAGGAGTATCAATACTAGCCGTTTAATGCTATTATCCTATTGTGGCTCTATTTTCAGTGGAAAATTTCAGCACATTCGGAAAATTAAATTTTCGCAAGCGTACATACATATGTACATATATGCGAAAACGCAACGCGAAGCTTCGAACGATTCCGCTCACTCGAGTAACTACATACATACATTATGTACGTGTATATAAGATTATCAGAGCAAAACCTTTCGAGTGTCGATATTCAATCCAACACATTTTATTTCACGCACATTATTTCTATTAATTTTTAAACAATAAAGATTTAGTGTTGTACGTAAGTGACGTTTGAGCGAAAGGCACATTATAAATGCATAATCTCAGATTTACAGCAGCACGTGATGCAATTCGCCTTGACCGGTGAATGGATTCAGATCTATTTCAGAAATAGCAATACTAGGCACCTATTTTAAACCATCGGTAATTATGCAGTTGTAATTATAAAAAAAAAGCCACATCGAAGATTTTCATCGCAGACGTGACACACTAAAGACACTGTAATTTCAAATCGCAAACAATTAAATTAGCGTGCTATGAAAACTATCATCCGGTTGTTTATTATTTAGAATTTGATTTATAATTGAACCTATTACTTGGTTTAAAAAAAGGTCAAAGTCAGATAGTTATTATTGTTTTATACATATTTTAATATTTAGACCTACCCTGTCGGGAGATAAATTTTGATAAAGTATAATAAACCACTATGGAAACAAATAAAGAGAATAATCCATTCAATATCCTATATACATACAATAATCATACATTTAAAAGTATGTACATATATGTATATAATATCATCATCATTATCATCAGCCGTTAACTATCCACTGCTGGATGAAGCCCATTCCAATCTTCATTCAGTTGACTCCACACATTCTTCTCAATTCATCTGCCCCTCTTACACTCGGTCTACCTTGTTTTCTTTCCATTCCATTCTTCTCGCTATATGTCCACATTAACTTTTTCACACGTACTGCTATATCTGCCACTTTGGTCATACTTCTTACCCATGTATTCCTCTTACGATCTCTTCTCGTTATACTGAGCATACATCTTTCCATGCTTCTCTGTGTGCACTGGATCTTACGTAACATTCTTGAATTTAGCATCCATATGGATATCTCATCATCATCATCATCATTTTCAGCCGTTCACCATCCACTGCTGGATGAAGGCCTCTCCAATCCTCTTCCATTTCTGTCTCTCTTGAGCAATCTGCATCCACTTGGACTCCACACATTCTTCTCAATTCATCAGCCTATTTTACACTCGGTCTACCTTGCTTTCTTTCACATCCTCTCGGATACCGTTCCAGTATTTCTCGCTGTGTCCACTTCAACTTTTTCACACGTACTGCTATATCTGCCACTTTGGTCATACTTCTTACCCATGTATTCCTCTTACGATCTCTTTTTGTTATACCAAGCATATGTACATCTTTCCATGCTTCTCTGTGTGCACCGAGTCTTATGTAGCATTCTTGCATTATGACATACATACATATATGTATATTTACATATATGTAAAATGTATAACATTTTTTTAACTTTTCCTGTTTCAGTTTAAATTTTCAATTAATCAGTTGATCATTTACATAGTAAAAATTAGAGATTGAAAATTTAATCAAAAGTCAATCGATGATTGATCATACATATGATGCCATATGGTTCAAACGTGACATATTACGACATGGAATAAATTAATATAACGTTTGCAACTTGGCGTATTTTCTTTTATAGATATTTACTCATTGTATTGATTGGCGGCATGTTGCGAAATTTTTTTACGTACATCTTAACACGAAAACCGTGCCCTCGTTTTATATAAGCTCTCCGCATTTTGCCAATAAAGCACTACGAAGTTTCAAAATCGACAATTTTCTATCATACATACATACATAAGTGCATGAGATTTCTAGGAATTTCAACGACATTAAGTCTTCGGTATGGTGGAATTATTCAGATACACGCAAATTACATAATTAAATTGAAAATTTATTAAATTTCAATTGCCGTGTAAATTTTATAATCATAAGTTTCCTTTTGGTAATACGTATTTTAATCGTGAAATATAGAAACACTTCCTCTTTCGATTAATTTATTATAATTGATGGTGAGATTCTTCTCCTTTCTTTTTTTGCCCTCTGTAATGTGATACTTAAAATTACATCACGCACATTTTACAAATTGTTTTTTGGTGAAAAACGCTCAAAAAAACGAAATCAATAGTGAAATAATAATCACCATATCGTTTTTAGTTTATAATTTTTTGCATAAAGCTTCTTTTGGAAAATATAAAAAAAAATATAAAACGGATAGTTTAATATATACACATATCTGCAAAGCCGTTTAAATGGAAAGTAATAAAATAAATTTATGAAAATAATGGATGAAAAAATTGGAAAAATTACATTTTGATCTTCAGTGTTATTAAAATGTATAAAATTACATCATAATCATTTTCAGCCGTTTAACCACCCACCGCTGGATGAATGCCTCTCTAATCCTCTTCCATTCCTATCTGTCTTGAGCAATCTGCATCCATTTGACCCCATCCACACATTCTTCTCAATTCATCAGCCCATCGTTCACTCGGTCTACCTTGCTTTCTTTCACATCCTCGCCGGATACCATTCCAGTATTTCTCGCGTCCATCTACCATTCATTCTTCTCGCTATGTGTACACTACAACTTTTTCACACGTACTACTATGTCATACTTTTTACTCATCGTTCCATGCTTCACTGTGTGCACTGGAACTTACGCAGCATACTTGAATTTAGCATCCAAGTTTCACACCCATACGTCATTACGCATTGGTCGTATGCCTTATTTTTTAAGAAAACTATGTTCTTTCATTATGTAGTTTCATTCTTCTTTACAACCAGTAATATTCACCAATTGTCCTAGATATAAATTGCTATCAACTATCTCTATAATATGATTATCTACTGTGACTACGCTTTTATTAAAATTAATTTTTAAGCCTACTTACATACATACTTTCGTTGCGTAATTCTGTTAATCTATTTTGTAAATCTACTGAGTCACATTAAACTATTACTATGTCGTCAGCAAATCTTAGATGGCTCAAATGTCTTCCATTAATCTTGATCCCTTCAAAATATCTAATTTTGATAAATTGAGGGTTGCAGAAAAGTGCTCATCCGCAAAATGATACACAGTAAAACAATATTCGGTTTTCCCCATAGGTTCAATGTACATTTTAAATCACATATTCAATAATAATTAATTAAACATCATGCAATTATAATTAATTAAGAAAATGCGATTTCACTCAAGTCATATCTGGACAATTCTGTTGACCCCATGTCCATGTCCTCAAGTACCCCATTAAATAATTTAAGAGTAATGGTCCTGAAACACCTTTCTCAATAGCAAATTGAAAATTACCTACATATATGTACGTAGGTACTAAATATAATATATATATTGAATGAATATGAATCGAGTAATAGTAGACTTTTCACATGAACGAGCTCATAAATAAATCGTGTCGACAAAGAATGCAAACATTTATATTATGCAAACTTAATCAGTTCCACATAGCGATGGTGCACTCACTCATTTCCCGGGAAAATTAATTCACGCGTGATCCGACAAAGAAAATGTACTGACAGTTAAGTGTGAAAAGTCGGATACGCCTCTTCCCATAACGCTGTAAAAATAAACACGTATTGGTTTTCACACGCAATTTATATACGTATGCATGTGTCGAGATTGAGCCAATTTTCCGAACCGAAATGCGTAATTTTCCCGATCGTAATAGCGTAACAGTGACGTGTCATTCTGACAGGTACAATAAAGCGTGCGTGACGAAATGGACTCACTTTTCTTTCGGTTTCTTGTGAAAATGACTATATTTGCTTTCGCGGAAAATTTATGTGACGTGTCCAATTTGACGCTCACGTTTTATTGGTATTTATTTATTTAATTACAAAAATAAAACATCACTTAAAGCTAAAATTACAATATAAACTTATCATCCACTAGCACTTGTACAGAGGTGTTGCTTTAAGGCTGCCAGGAATCTATCAATTTTATTTATATTTCTGAGAAGTTCTAGAACAAGCCATTATATTCAACGACACCCCTGTACAAGATACTGTTAAGAACTATTAACTTATTCTTATGACTATGTATATTATACCCTCTTAGTAAATATTTTGATAATAAATAATTTAAAAATATATACCAACATGCACACTTGTAAGGTTTCATTTACATTCATCCAATTCAATTCATTCATCATATATCTTATATTAGTTAATCTATTGACGTTTAAAATACTCCGCATTGCTCTATTTTGTAGTATTTGCAACCAATCTTTAATTACCCTATTTACTTAATTTAAAAATGAACCACAATATATAAAATGATAAATTATTACCATATTATTACCCATTGACGATCAACGTGTGCTTTATTATTGACATATAAATGAGCTAACAATAGCTGTAAAACAAATAGACATGCAGACTGAAATATCTACAGATGGACAGACAGACAGATAATAATACAAATATATTGTTTAATGTATAAATGCAGTGTAAGGTTCGCATACATTACAGGCTCATCATTTCGTGAAGGATTTTTCCATTAGAAATTATTCAACATTTTAAAACAACCTTCTTTTGACTTCTTAATAAGGTATTAAACATTTATTATTGCATTACGAAATTGCTTCGTTCTTGAGTGTAACACATCTGCACTTTGAACGTCTATCGAAATCATTCGAAAAAATTCTTATCCACGATTAAAGTACAACATGTGAATTTATTACGATATATGCGCAATCTTTGCAAGTGTCAAATGATTATTTTTTTTTATTTTTAGCGTCAATCAACGTCAATGTTTACATGGAACATCGTTGTAAATTCAATCAAATGTCGTATTTATCCTGTACAGAGACAAAGGATATTTATATATATGTATGTATATATAGATGCATGCGGTTTGAAAATTCAGGTCAATCTTTGCGGTATCCATTGCTGTGTACATGATTATATATTTTCATATTGAATGTGTACTGTATAATCGCTTTTGGTTCTCATTATCATCAGTTTAGATTGCGAAAATTTGCAAAAAAATCATCCGAAGATGCTGGAGAAGATCTATCGCTTTTTGCATATTACGCAAGCCGGTGCAATAGTACATATTATAATGGGGCTAACAACATTCACCATTGCGCGAAGAATCGATGCACTAAAAAATTACGATACAACACTCTTAACTTTTGAACTTATTTCAAAAGGTAATATACATAAATGCCCGCATGGACAATTTCATTAGTATAATATTGTTTATGTTAATCTTTTATGGTACTCGGTCCATTAGACATGCATTCATTTTTGTAGGTAGAGTACATATATCACGGAGAACTGTTTTATTTAATATTGCTACAGTGGTCTATTTTCATATGGTTAATAATTATTTTTTGGATTTGAAGCACTGAGAGTAGTTTCAGTCTTTTTTAAAATATTCGTTTTTGTGAAATTTACGTGTGACGAAGGTATTCTGCATTTGCCATTAACATTTTATCTTTTGATTTATTTGTTTTTAACTGCTGTTATTACAATGTCATTAATTTTATAATTTTAAAGATATTTGTAATTGAAATCGGTACGGAAATGCATAACTTTTTCAGTTGCGTCAGTGACAATTTTGTTTTCTTAAATTTTCTACAATTTGAATATCATCATCATCCACTGCTGGACGAAGGCCTTTTCAATCCTCTTCCATTCTTGTCTGTCTTGAGCAATCTGCATCCAATTGATTCCACACATTCTTCTTAATTCATCAGCCCAGCTTCCACTCGGTCTACCTTGCTTTCTTTCACATCCTCTCGTATACAATTCCAGTATTTCTCGCGTCCATCTGCCATCCATTCTCGTTCCGCTATATCTGCCAATTTGGTCATACTTCTTACCCATGTATTCCTCTTACGATCTCTTCTCGTTATACCGAGTATACATCCTTCCATGCTTCTCTGTGTGCACTGGATCTTGCGTAACATTCTTGAATTTAGCGTCCAAGTTTCACATCCATCATTTTCATTCCTGCATGAAAACCTCTCCAATCCTCTTCCATTCCTATCTGTCTTGAGCAATCTGCATCCACTTGACCCCATCCACACATTCTTCTTAATTCATCAGCCCATCGTCCACTCAGTCTACCTTGCTTTCTTTCAGATCCTCTCGGATATCCAGTATTTCTCGCCTCCATCTGCCATCCATTCTTCTCGCTATGTGTTCTCGTTCCACTATATATGCCACTTCATACTTTTTACCCAAGTGTTCCTCTTACGATCTCTTCTCGTTATACCGAGTATACATCTTTCCATGCTTCTCTGTGTGTGCACTGGATCTTGCGTAGCACTCTTGAATTTAGCGTCCAAGTTTCACATCCATACGTCATAACTGGCAGTACGCATTGGTCGTATGCCTTGAGTTATTACAATAAAATCTGAGTTGCTAAATTTTTATTCACAACAAAAATGTTTCTAGAAATGTTGAATACGTGAACTTCTCCTATAATAGCAGTTCATTCAAAAAGTCACATGCTTTCATATAAAGATAAAAATAGATTATCGATAAACCATTATTTCGTAAAAAAAATCAACAGGCTCTTATTAATTAAGTATTAGAATGTAATGTATGCAGTTATTTAATGCAATTGTTCAAATTTCTCGATATAATTTCACACGTACTGAATGATAAATCGTCGCTTGCGTGATTTTTTAACAATATTTGTGTTTTCACCCTGTCAATATATTCCATTGTTTAACTTTCACTGTAACACTGTTAAAATTAAAATACGACATCGCAATGAAAGTACCCTGTAATACAATAACTATTGGATTAAATCATATTGATTAATTGACAGGAAGCGTTGCGTATCTTTCGCTTTACACGTTTTGTTGAAAATATTCACAAATTGCATAAACGTATTAAACCGCATCGATAGCGGAGTTGAATGGCGATTCTAAATAGTAATTGTGATTCGTAAAGCTGTTATTTAGTACCTACTATAATTATTATGTATATTCGATTTGATCGTATATTATTATTCGACATCGATTGCGGAAGACTAAAACTATGCAGATTTGTGATACAATCTAAATACATTTTATTAAAATGGGCGTACTGAATTTTTTTGTCAATGTTTAACATTTATTACATTGTACCACATATGTATGTATATAAAGGTCAAACGACAACACACAATGAAATGTAACTAATATGTTATTCAAAATGATACATCAATGAAGTTAATTTTGAGATTATGTTAAATATAAAAGTGGCTCACGAATGTTACCCATATATGTATGTACATTTTTTTATTATAAATTATTCTAACTTCAATAGATATGGTCGTTCCTAATTTATTAAAAATCGACGTATTTCCAAAGTTAAATTTCTAAACGCATTTTATTTATTAAGGTTATATCTCGTATGCTAATTTGTTGTAAAACTTTTATTATTTAACATACATATAAAAATAACAATGAGTGATTTTGTTGCAAAATTTTATAATTTTACGCCTTAATTCTTCATTGGGAAAATATTACACACTATTTTCAAATGTTTTTACTTTATCCTAATCGGATAAAGTATTGTGATTTTGACTGATTTGTATCAGGTATCATCAGCTGATCACGTTTTCATGATTTCTGGAAAATGTCTGTATGTCTGTCTACTGTCTTTTGTGTAAAATCGCTAATAACTCAAAAACCGTTTATCCTATTAAACTGAAACTTCATATTTATATACATATATTTTTTTGAGTATCTGTAACTCACGCGACTGTGGCTAATGTCAAGTTTTATTTGTAAATACATATACTTTCATTCGTTAAAATAATTACGCTATAATAACTGATAAATTAAAAAAAATATGACCATCCACTGCTGGATGAAGGCCTCTCCATTCCTCTTCCATTCCTGTCTCTCTTGAGCAATCTGCATCCACTTGACTCCACTCATTCTTTTCAATTCATCAGCCCATCTTCCACTCGGTCAACCTTGCTTTCTTTCACATCCTCTCGCATACCATTCAGGTATTTGTCGCGTCCATCTGTCATCCATTCTTCTCGCTACGTGTTCTTCTCCATTCTTCTCTAACTTTTTCACACGTACTGCTATATCTGCCACTTTGGTCATACTTCTTACCCATGTATTCCTCTTACGATCACTTCATCTTTCTCTCATCTTTCCATGCTTCTCTGTGTTAACTAGATCCTACGTAATATTCTTGAATTTAGCATCCCCGTTTCACATTCATACGTCATAACTGGCAGTACGCATTGGTCATATGCCTTCTTTTTTAAGCACACTTAAAAACATCATAAATATTATTACCATTATAAAAGATACACGATCAATAAACAACTCTGGTCACACTACGTGTGCTGTTTTGCCCACCTGACAAACAATATGTCAAATTGGCTCGAGTCGCCTAAAAGCCCTGAACGCCGCACGTTATGACCATACACGTTTCACGAGCTGTCGAACGCGACACGCCCATCACTCGCTAGTATTATGATGAAATACTTTATTATAATTGTGTAGCACTGAGATTACCCGGAACTACATAGACATTTTAACCGATCAGAATATGCACTCTTCGATTAGTGATCCAATTACCGATGAAATGCGATTATCGAGAGTGCACGTTAATGCACAACTGCATGTGCAATATGTAGTTATTTCAGCAGTGCACTATGAATCATCGTCAAGATTAACAACACCTACGTACATACATATATACATACATACAAAGACGGCCATAAAACTCGGCTATCCCGTTTGGAAAGTAAACGCGACACAGTGAGAGTAACTTTCAGTTTCACTCAGGCACACAGCTGATTCCTCTTCGTTTATATTTGCTTGTTGAATAATAAAATAAGCAGAGACTGACCGCCAACTTTACACCATTTTATGCAATGGATTTACCCAGCGGTCAATTTCTCTCTCTCTATTCTGATTCATAACAAATATGGTTCAACTTTGTGTCGTAATCAATTTACGGATACGTTCCGAGAGAACCTTTCGAAAAAACTATTGTATGGTTCGATTTGTGTGCGTTAAGTAATCGACTAATATTGTGCACGTCATATCCGGTTTATTTTTTAGCACCGAATTTGTATAAGGTTTTAGTTTGTTATACAATATAATAAATGAAAAAAAAAAAATCAGCATCCTTGAAAGTTTAAACACCAGTAAATGTAATCGAAAAAAAAATTGTATTAAAAAATGTGCACGTTTTAATAGACATAATTGAGTCGCCTAGTTCCAAATCCCGATAAGTCCACACTATGTATATAAAAAACGAGGATAAAATATTTTCTGGTTCTAAGAATGTTTTCAAACGATGCCTTATACTTGAATTATTCCAAATACCGCCAAGTGTGCCGTAAAAAAATATTGAAAATCAGTGTTAGTTCCAAAAACTGATAATTGCACTATGATAAAAGCCATATTTAGAAACAAACAACGATAAGTCCATGTTTTCTAATCTCAATATTTTGTTTAATATCAACAAAATTGAGTTTAAATGAGTTTAAACGCCACCAAGCAAATAAGTCTGTAGCGGAAAAACCGCGTTTGCGAACAAATGAGTTTTATGGACTTATCGGGATTTGGAACTTGGCGACTCATATGTAGTATAGTATAGTATTTTAAGACATGGTATACGGACCAGTAACCATGTAATTTCTAGAGGTGGGGAATTAGGGATTGTTACAGTGATAGAAAAGGGCAGACATAAAATTTATTCACTTTTCTATCGATAATTTTTAATATGAAGACGTGGACATAAATTTTTGCAAGTAGACAAATTACGGCCATTAGTCTTAAGACGCTCGCACACCTTTGCGGATTTCGCGCGAATTTCGCCAGTGCTGAGATGTGTACTGCGCACACTTGGCACGACTGCAGCGCCATTCGACGCTCAACGGTCGAAGCGCAAAATACCATCTGTCACTGCGCTTTCGAAACGTTTGTATTTCACTCACGATTCTGACATGGACCCCTCAAATGAGGACGAAACTCTTATGTTGGCCGCATATTTATGTATATGAATGGTTAGTTAAATACTTTTATTGTTGAATGTCACTCTGACATAACCGATCAAGTCAGATCAGATCGTACAGGATGGGATACTTCTTCACCGTTTCGATCAGCTGTTCGATAAACGTCGTATCGAAATTGAGCGAATCGCCAAAAAAATACTGTACGGCGATTCGTGACGAAATCGCTAGTGGTGTACGCAGCACCACTTGCGAGTATGCGATACAACTCCCCACCACATCAAACGCGCGATATTCGCACGTTTTCTTCCCTAGGCGAATATTAATCCGCAGACGTATGCAAGCGCCTTTATAATATAAAAGTGCAATTTAGCTCTCTCTTTTTCTAAGCTCAGCCTCTAGGAATATAATGGTTACTGGTGGTGCACTCTGCATTGACATATTGATTAAAATGTGCATTAAAAATTCGGCCTATAATATTATAGCATGTTAGTTCATTGTGATCTTATCTCAATGCAAATTATATCAATTAAAATATTAATTATTATTTTGATTATAGAGGTCATAGGTTTTTCTTGCAATTGCATAAGGTCCCGTATAACGAATACAGTGACAGTGAAATTGCCATTAGATTTCCATTACTATCGGAAAAGCATTCTTATGCAAAGATTAGAACGCTTTAAAGCTAAATTATGACCTGAACTGGTTTTCGCAGAGAGCTTTGTGAACGTTGTACACAACCGGAAGTCAACTTTTGCTGTGCAAATCTTTCACTTCCTCGTTTGTGTGTTACACATTAATTATTCATTGTAAATGTGGTTATAATATGACCTTTATCGTTGCGCAATTCGTTAATTGTTTAATTACCTTGTTATAAATCGATGTGTTTTATCGGGGGTATACTTTCTTTTTACATACATGTGAATTGTCTTCAATAGACAAAATAAAGTTGAACGAATGTAACCATTCAATAAATAGATGCTGTAAACTTGAGGCTTTGTTTGCTGTGATAAATAATTGTTCTTGACCCAAATAGGTGCCAACTAAATAACTGATTGATTGTGAGCTAAGTTTATAAAAAGACTATCAGATTGAATCAACAGTTTTAAATGCAACAAAACGTTGTATGTATGTATGTATGTATGTACATACAACGTTTTGTAAATAGAAAAAAACCCTGTTAAATTAAATATAGTCAATTATAATATGTTAAGATGTGACTCTGAGTCAAGACACACGGGTGGTGTGCTACTTTATTTAAGAGATGATCTAGTATATAATAATTTAATAGTAAATAAGATTGATATGGAGTTTTGTGTTGTGGATCTTTTAAAGCAGCACCTCTGTACAATGCTAGTAGATAATAAGTATTTTTAGCTTTAAGTAATGTTTGTTTGTAATTAGCTTTTTAAGCTATCTAAAATAAATATGTATGTATGTAGATACTTAGGCAAAAAGGTTTATGTATTAATGGAAAATAGTTTTAGAACTTGGATATAATTAAAATAAATATATGTACATATAAATATGTATATTACTTATATTGGTGAAGAAGAAATAAAACGAAGATTGAAACTAGGATAGTGCTTTTGGAAGAATGAACATGGTTTTTAAATCTAAACATTCCGCTATGCTTAAAAAATAAGGCATACGACCGATGCGTACTGCCAGTTATGACGTATGGATGTGAAACGTGGATGTTAAATTCAAGAATGTTACGCGAGATCAAGTGCACACAGAGATGCGTGGAAAGCTGCATGAAAGCTCGGTATAACGAGAAGAGATCGTAAGACGTAATCGATGGACACATAACGAGAATAATGGATGGCAGATGGAGGCGAGAAATACTGGAATGGTATCCGGGGGGATGTGAAAGAAAGCGTGGTACACCAAGTGGACGATGGGCTGATGAATTGAGAAGAATGCGCGGAGTCAAGTGGATGCAGATTGCTCGAGGCAGATTACACGAATGGAAGAGGATTGGAGGGAGGCCTTCATCCAGCAGTGAATGGTGAACGACTGAAAATGATGATGATGACTTACATATATTTAAATGTACTTATAAGCTGTGGAAACATTGCGTTTAAATCATAGTATGCAACACACCTAAGTTCAAAATGTTTTGAAAAGAAAACGTTGTTTGAAAGTGGAATAAATCCTTTCCGTAAAAAGGTTCCTTTATGTGTTATGACATATGTAATTACTAGTGTAAGCCCGTTGAATATCAACGCCCGCTGAATTTTAAATTACGTAAAGCGCTTTTTTGATAGAGATCCCCACTAATTGATCGCACGATTGTAAGTGACAAAAAGTATATAATAGTTTTATAGCGCCATCTATGTATTATTAGCAGAGTCACGATCCCTTTTGTAGGTAAAGCAGAGTCACGATCCCTTGTATAGGTAATGTTTAAAAAAAAAAGGACCAAATCAACAACTGGCCGTGGCCAGTTGCGTGCGTTAGCGCGAATACTCCCGACCTGGCGTCTCGGGTTCGATCCCCACTCATTCTGGTTTTTTAATTATTTTTCCTCAGCGAGCGTTATCAGCAGACAGACAGACGGATTTCGGCTATTATATATACATACTAGCTTTATTACCCGGCCTCCTCAAGCCCCGGCGGCCCCTTTTATGGGCTCCTTAAAAGCTATGCCGGCCCCTTACCACCCCCAAACCCTCCTTCATACCCCGGCGGCCCTTTTTTTGGACTCCCTCAAGCCATGCCGGCCTCCTACCACCCCCCCCCCAGCCCCCTACCCCAGCGGCCCTCCCCAGACCCCCCTCCAACCCCAAACCCTCCTTCTTACCCCGGCGGCCCTTTTTTTTTGACTCCCGAATGCCGGCCCCTACCAATGCCGGCCCCTACCCCGGCGGCCCCTTTTTGGACTCCCGAAAAACTATGACAACCCATTACCAACCCCCAAACCCTCCCCCTTACCCCCCGGCCCCGGCGGCCCGGCCCTTTTAGGCCCCCTACTGCCCCGGCGGCCCTTTTGCTCCCCGAAATCTATCTGCTTAAATCTGCCGAAAAACATCTACCATCGTGTGTACGTCGTCGTTTCTATTAATCGCGCCCGAGCAACGCCTGGTAATTGACAAATGAACCGTACGTACATACATACATACATACATACAAACTTAAGTGTTTTATATATTAGACTAGCTGACCCGGCATGCGTCGCAATGCCCGTTCCCGTTCCCGTTCCCGTTCCCGATCCCGTTCCCGTTCCCGTTCCTAGTACGTCATCTGACGCGTGAGCAGGCCCGTTCCTGTTCCCGTTCCCGTTTTTTCCCGATTCCAGATCCCGGTCCCGTTCTCGATCCTGATCCCGTTCCCGATCCCGTTCCCGTTCCTAGTACGTTATCTGACGCGTGAGCAGGCCCGTTCCCGTTTCCGTTCCCGTTTTATCCCGATTTTTTTTCACAGAAACCATCCCCGGCATGATCGCAATAAGTCCTGAAAGTTTCATCGCGATCGGTTGAGCGGTTTAGGAGCCTATAAGAGACAGACAGACAGACAGACAAACCGACATTCATTTTTTTATATATATAGAAGATAATGCATATGCAAAGTTTTATTTCATTGCTCATTGTGACCGTCAAGAATGCTCTAAACACTTTTATTTTCGTTGCACATTAGAAATATTATTATTTCGTATTAAATTAAAGGCGCTGACACACCTTGGCGAAATCGCCGCGTCAAACTTTCACCCCTATCGTCATCCCATTCGTATTAGAGGGCGTCAATTTGACGCAGCGATTTCGCCAAAGGTGTGTGAGCGCCTCGAGACTTTGTACATATTAAAGCTCACCTGTTTCTGTTGCTGTTGAAATCTCACACACGATTCGAATCGACCGATGGCGTTTATTCGCGCGCTCGCCGGAAACTGTCAAAGTTGACCGAGTGATAAATTGGCGCGAAAATCACACACGCGCGGTCACAAACACCGACGATAACGACCATAAACTGTGCACAAGAATCAACCGGAACAATGTATGTAAGTACAAGTAAGTAAATAGTTAAGTAAGTAAGTAAGTAAGCGATGTCACGACGCGACTCCGACTCGGAACACTTGGTGTTACTTCGATAGCCACGCGCGCATTCCCCCCCACCACATTTTTTTTCGCAAGTGTTATTTTCACTTTTTATTTTTCCCCTCTCCTCACCAATCGTTTGGTTTGGTTGATTAGGCAAAACGGACGCTGGCTGACGACTGCGGACGCGCGTCCTTTACAACCGTGCACTTTGTATGTATGATGGTCGAGTGTTCTTCCATGTCCATGTTCATACATAGTGCTGTGTTTGGCTATTCTTTGCGCACACGCGAAGGCCGCAGTTGCATCAGAATGTCGGGATGTTGGCGAAAATTGCGTGATTGAATCCAATATTTGCATATTGAAGAAAATAAATTCAATCAACATCACGCATTAGGCGAGGATTTAAGAATGACGCGGCGAGGTTGAAGGGCCAGTCCTTCTGACTCGTCGTAATGCTGCGTACACACCGACGTACCGAACAGAGAACGTTATTCAACCGTTCGGTTCGCCAATAGTCGTACCTCAAGAGTTGCGTATTTTTTCAACATTTATATATTAAAATCAAACACGAAGCTTTATTATCGTTCAATATTGTTATAACTTATACTGAAAATAATTGTCAAATATTTCGCCTCACTATGCAATAGGTTAATCTGTATATACTAGTGTAAGCCCGTCGAATATCAACGGAGCGTTTTCATCACCCGTACTGGAAAATAATATTAAATTTAATAGATTTTATAGTTGTTGCACATGTGCCACCTATGGCGCGTTATAATACAACAACGTAACAATTTAGCAAAGTCTCGAACCTATTTTTTTATTACATAAATGGTCATGTTGAAGCCAGCCCTATATCATTTGGTTTGGCTCACCGCGTAAGCGCTCTGTTCCGAATCAGTGGTGCCACGATCCCTTTTATATGTAAATCAGAGTCACGATTCCTTGTATAGGTAACGTTTAAAAAAAAAGGATTAAATTGACCAAGGGCGATAGTGGATAGCATTAGTGCGAGTCCTCTCGAGCCTGGGGTCCTGGTTTCGTTCCCCCACTCATTCTGGTTTTTTAATTATTTTTCTTCAGCGAGCGTTATCAGCAGACAGACAGACAGACGGATTTTGGCCATTATATATATAATAAAAATCAATGTCTGTCTGTCTGTCTGTTTGTTTGTCTGTCTCTTATAGGCTCCTAAACCACTCAACCGATCGCGATGAAACTTTCAGGACTTATTGTGATCATGCCGGGGATGGTTCCTGTGAAAAAAAATCGGGATTAAACGGGAACGGGACCGGGAACGGGCCTGACCGCGAACAGATAACCTACTCGGGAACGGGAGCGGGATCAGATCAACGTACCGGGATATGGAATCGGGAAAAAACGGGAACGGGATCAGGAACGGGATTTGCTCACGGAGATAACGGGAACGGGAACGGGATTGGGAACGGGAACGGAACGGTATCGGGCATTGCAACGCATGCCGGGTCAGCTAGTGCTATATAATAAAAGATTGCTGTATTTTATAGAACCATGTACACTTTTGAAACAAACTTTAATATTAGACAGGTAGTATTTTATACGCCTAGTTCCAAATCCCGATAAGTCCACAATATATAAAAAAACGAGGATAAAATATTTTCTGGTTCTAAGAATGTTTTCAAACGATGCCTTATACTTGAATTATTCCAAATACCGCCAAGTGCGCCGTAAAAAAATATTGAAAATCAGTGTTAGTTCCAAAAACTGACAATTGCACTATGATAAAAGCTGATAAAAGCCATATTTAGAAACAAACAACGAGAGGTCCATGTTTCTAATCTCAATATTTTGTTTAATATCAACAAAATTATGTTTAAATGAGTTTAAACGCCATCAAGCAAATAAGTCTGTAGCGGAAAAACCGCGTTTGCGAACAAGTGAGTTTTATGGACTTATCGGGATTTGGAACTAGGCGACTCATATGTACTTCATCAGACTAAATTGATTTGATTAGAACAAGGCGTTGAATGATTTTTTAGTGTAGATATTATCCCACCAACGAAGGGTTGCTATTGTGTGGACGTTCAACCCTGCAACCCTTCGTCGTTCGCCGTTCGGTTCGTCGGTGTGTACGCAGCATAATCATATTCTTCTGTAGGTGGCGTACTTGACAACATGGTAAAGATACTCTCCAGTAGTGGAACCATAGCCTTTTGGAGGGGAGGAATGGAGAAAAGTTACAAACGATGATTTAAATGGTAGGAAGTTTGTGTCTATTGTGTGGAACCGCCTCACAACTGACAGTTATGATAAGTTGGCGAATTCTAGCAGATCTTGCCAATGGCGATATTTAAGGTCAAAAACCGTCGAGAAAATATACTAGAATGGTATCCGCGAGGATGTGAAACTTGGACGCTAAATTCAAGAATGCTACGTAAGATCCAGTGCACACAGAAAAGCATGGAAAGATGTATGCTCGGTATAACAAGAAGAGATTTCAAAAGGAATACATGGGTAAGAAGCATGACCAAAATGGCAGATGTAGTGGAACGAGAAGAATGGATGGCAGATGGACGCGAAAAATACTGGAATGGTATCCGAGAGGATGTGAAAGAAAGCAAGGTAGATCGAGGGGACGATGGGCTGATGAATTGAGGAGATTGTGTGAATTTAACTGGATGCAGATTGCTCAAGACAGACAGGAATGGAAGAGGATTGTAGAGAGGCCTTCATCCAGCTCCAGTCCAAAAGCTCATTAAATAGGCAGTTGAAAAACTGATGGAAATTCACTTTATGAGTCAGGATTTTCTGCATTTGCTGCTATTAGGAATAGAACCGAGATTCAACTATTTTTATATATATTTAAGTATAAGAACTACTGCTGTATGGCTTAATATTACGTGTCACATTTTGAAATATTGACCTTCAAAAGATGCTAGGATTTTCCGAAATTTTTGTGACTAAAGAAAGGGTCATAACAAAGGTCAAACTTCTATACTTATACGTGTATAAGTTTTACGTATATATGTAGAGGCAATCCTTTGATAGAAGAGGAGAGGCGCCGTAAAAGGATATTACATATAATAAGGAAATGGGAAAGGGAAAATAAATTTTCTATGCAAAAACTAATTATTTACTTGAAAAATTTATTTACCAAATCAAAAAATTAATTAAAGTTAAGATACATATTTTGCCGTAGAAAGTATTACATTGTTATTGTAAAAAGAGCGAAAGTATTTTATAGAACACAACAATGGCTGATCGTACTGTCGCCATTTTGACTCGTCTCATCATATCCACGAATGGCTATAAATATAAATAACAATACACTATTACTATGCATTATAAAAAAAGAGACCGAATTAAATATATTAATTTCGTCCTTTCATTATGCCGCACTATAGATGTATTAGATATAGTTAATTTAACAAATACAAAGAAAAGTTATTTAAATATGTATACCGGAATTGAATTAGTTTGATTTTGAACTTCCTCCAAACAATGATGATAGTAAAGTTAAGAAAAATGTTGCAGAATCAGATCCACCACCACCACCTTCTTCAGAACCACCGTTTCCTGCCTGAAAAATAATAAAAAAAATTCTTTCGGTTATAAAATCAGTATAAATATTCATTGATTTACAAAATATGTACATAGGAACTTATCGTCTACTACTAATTCGATTTTATATACAAGAATAAATAATATTTTGCCTATATGTACATATGTATATGTGTACATATACAACTCAAAAGCGCCCACCATTTTAATTATAAATTTAAACTTAATTAAACTATGTACATATATTGTAGATTCCTACTAATGTATTTACAAATTCTACAAATCCATATAAGGTTTGATTGCCGTCATCGTTTGACATTTGATTACGCATACGTTCGTAATTATCAGTATAATAACACTTGATTTGGTAAGAGAAATCAATATTTGTTCATATCAATGATGCTCATCTGAAACGACTGTTTGAAATTTGCATAAAAACTTTCATATTACGCAAAAAAAAAAAATTGCATTTGAAGTTGACAAAATATTAATGTTACAAAAAAAAATCACACCACTTTATATAATTAATTTTTTCATTATTTAAAACTAGCAATTACCGCACTGCTTCCAGCGACTACAGTTCCAGCCAAATTTCCAAGAAAAGCTCCATTATTCATCTGTAATAGTTTAACATGTTGTATAAACGGTTCATTAGAATTTAATTTACACTTTAATGCTTAGAAATATACCGCTCCTCCTCCTGTAAGTCCTTCCAAGGCAGTCACTATGTAACCTCCAATTGCATTTCCAATACTTTGACTACCATCTCCCTAAAATTTAACCATATTATTATATATACCTATATGTTACAGACAAAGAAAGTCATTTTATACGATGCAAGGATTTTAAGCGGGTATTACACGGGGATAGTTTACTCGCAACTATATCGCTAGTTTACCAGCCGACACGTAGAGCTAGTGGCAAGCAGCTAGCAATCCTATTACACGTGTTTAGTGTACTCGCCAGTGACGCTGTCGTCAACTTGTTTTACTTCCCTTTTTATATATTTTTAAAAATAAATATGCGTTTTTTAATAATACAATTTTGACTAAACCATATATATATGTATGTACATGTGCATAAATGAACCGCTTAACCTCAAACTGTCAAAATGAAGTGACGTCACACTAGCCAGATAGTAGCGAGTAAAGTTCAAACATTCGATCTTCACTCGCTCGGTCGAAAAAACCATATAGTTTACTAGCTTCACCCATTACACGAGCTAGTTTAATATCGGCTAGTAAACTAGCGAGATAGTAGTGAGTAAACTATCCCTGTGTTAATACTCGCATTAGTCTATGTCTATGTCATATTGAAACTTACCCCTAATATACCAGCTAACAAACCAACAGCAGTTCCAATTAAAGAATTCAAATCAAATCCTTCTCCCTAAGTATAAAAAAAAGATCAATATACATAAAAATCATACCATAAACTTTGATTAAACGTGGTTTTATACTTACACCACTTAAGTTTGCAACAATTGATCCAACAGTTGCCAAAAGTGTGCCTAAATCTGATTGACCACCCTCCTAAAATTATAGTCATTTTGTAGATTTCTTACTAGCATAATAATTAACATTAAGAAAATAGAATTTACCCCACTAAGTCCTGCTAAAAGTCCCAAAATTCCTCCTCCCATGCCGTCTCCACCACCTGGTGGTTCATCTTCATCAGAATCTTCCGAACTGTTTTTCTCATTCTCCGTCGATTCGTCGATCTCTTGATTTTGTAATTTCGTTCTATTCATACCTTTACGTAGCGTTTCTACAATCTGTGCACTCATTTTTTAATCTCAGTAGTCATTTACAATATAGCGTGTGCACTAAAAAAGTATAACTCACCATAGAAACACATACAATTAGTCACACGATATTGAAATGAAGATGAAAAAAATTTATGTTAAAAAAAACAACACAATGATGAAATATTCTTCGGGATTGTGTAAGATTGTTTTGATGTAAGACTGCAATGAAAAAATACGCTGAAACATAAATTAAAGTGTGCGTGCAAAACAAAAGGACGAACCGTAACCGATTTAAGGAATACACATTAAATTCACAATTGCTGAAAATTGATGATTTATGTACCTGTTCGACTTGTCGACGTACTCTTGAATACACTTCAGACGCTTTCGACTCCTTCACCGTACATGTATATACAAAAAAATTACATTTAAATTAAATGTTACCAATATAATTAATATATATACAATTTGCCTAATAATTGTGTATTATACATTTTGAAAGCATTAACAAATAGTGGGTTTGAAAAATACTCGCTCGTTGGTGTCTCTTTATAGTTACTATTGTAGGTACATCATCAATTTCAGCGTTCACCATCCACTGCTGGATGAAGGCCTCTCCAATCCTCTTCCATTCCTGTCTGTCTTGAGCAATCTGCATCCACTTGACTCCACACATTTTTCTCAATTCATCAGCCCATCTTCCACTCGGTCTACCTTGCTTTCTTTCACATCCTCTCGGATACCATTCCAGTATTTATCGCATCCATCGCAATGTATCTTGTTCCACATCTCCCACTTTGGTTATGCTTCTTACCCATATATTCCTCTTGCGATCTCTTCTTCTTATACCGAGCACACATCTTTTCATGCTTCTCTGAGTGCACTGGATCTTACGTAACATTCTCGAATTCAGCATCCGCGTTTCACATCCATACGTCATAACTGACAGTACGCATTGGTCGTATTCCTTCTTTTTTAAGCATAGCTGGATTTTGGATTTCAAAACTATATTCATTCTTCCAAAAGTGCTCCTTCCTAGGTTCATTCCTGCATGAAAACCTCTCCAATCCTCTTCCATTCCTATCTGTCTTGAGCAATCTGCATCCATTTGAATCCACACATTCTTCTCAATTCATCAGCCTATCATCCACCATTCCAGTTTCCAGATTCCAGATACCATTCCAGTATTTCTCGCCTCCATCTGCCATCTATTCTTCTCGCTATGTGTTCTCGTTCCACTATATATGCCACTTCATACTTTTTACCCAAGTGTTCCTCTTACGATCTCTTCTTATTATACCAAGCATACATCTTTCCATGCTTCTCTGTGTGCATTGGATTTTACGTAGCATTCTTTAATTTAGCGTCTAAGTTTCAAATCCATACGTCATAACCGGCAGTACGCATTGGTCGTATGCCTTCTTTTTTAAGCATAGCATGTTCATTCTTCCAAAAGCACTCCATCCTAGTTTTATTTCTTCTTCTTTACATCCGGTCATATACACCAATTGCCCTAGGTATAAATTACTATCAACTATCTCTACAATATGATTATCTACTGTGACTACATATTCCATATATGTAATATCTATTGAAATAATCTTCTAGCCCTTTTATAAAATTGTATTTTAAATATTAATATTAAATATTTACATATGGTACACACAATCCTCTAAATTTGTAAATAAGGTCAACTTGTCAATGTTATACTGAAAGTAACTCACCTTCAAACAAATCTACATTACATGCATACGGGCGTTTTTAGTGAGATAGTTTTTTCGATTAATTTTTTCATCTAATGTAACAGGAAGCGATCGAAATAAGATTGTAAGCTTGGCGCGATAAGTAAAAACCAAATTCGCGTGAAAAACATTTATGGGTAAAATATGTTTATTTTATTTTTCTTAATTGGAATATTTTTTATATGCGAGTATATAAATACTGACCGAACCACTGGAACTTCCTAGAATTGAAGACACAATTCCAGTCACTCCTCCACCACCGTTTGTTCTCTGCAATTAATAAATAAATAATTATATAAAATAACACAGTTCGACACGGAAAATGGTACAGAAATGTGATCTTATAGATAAACGCCTAGTGAGAATGAATGTGATAATACAAAATGAGTATGTTTTAAAACACGCCATTTTTATATTTCTTGGTGTTGTGCCGTTGATTTTTTACAATCTGTTAATATTAGAATCTAAAGTCAGATATTTAAACATTCATTTGTAGTACTTTTCATCGTTCAAATCTTTCCAAGTAGTTGTCCAGACCGAATCAAAAGTCAAAAATATGTGTGTATGTGAATTTAAAATAAATATATCATATCTGCTTGTAACCAAAATTACCATTAGCTTAAAATTGGACTTACACCATTTTTAACAGCAAAAATTCTATAATTTTAAGAATATTTTACAAAATGACCGTACCAAGCACCAAGAAATAGAAAAACCGCATGTTTTAAAACTTGCCTTATATTTCTGAATTAGATTTTTTTATTATATTATTATCGTATTTACTGGAAACAAATCTACATACATATAAGGAAAGTGGTATATCATATTTAAGCCAAAAACAGTTCGTCATTAAAAATGTTAACTACCTTTTAACGTTTTTCGAGCTAAGAGCCAAATTAGGGAAAACCTTGCAAAATTGGTAAAGCTTGGTAGCAGAAACATATTATTTTCGAATCATATATTCAAAATTAAATTAAATGTTACTCTTTAATCACTAATAAAATGTAAGAAATAAGTATTGGTATGGTATTTCTTAACGTTCAACAGTTTATTACAGAAGAGTATTACAAACTTTAATCTTAAAAAGGATCTTAAAGCTTTTTATAGCCATTAAGTTATGGAAATTGGATTAATTTTGATTTTGTGTAAATTGTATTTCACGCAAAAAGTTGGATGACAGCGAGAGCCGCAGATTTTCATTTAAAGAGCCGCATGCGGCTCCGGAGCCGCTGGTTTCCGACCACTGCATTATATCTATGTATATATTCAAAATAAAATTAAATGTTACTCATTTATGAAATGGATAGCAGTAAGAAATAAGCTATCTTCGTGATATTTCTTAATGTTCGACAGTTTATTACTAAAAAGTATTATTTTAAAACGATTTAAAGCTTTTTATAGCCATGAAGTTATATGTAGAAATAGGATACATTTTGATTTTGTTTAAATTAGGTGTCAACGTTTTGTGTTTCGCACAAAACGTTGGATGACAGCGAGAGTCGCAGGTTTTCATACAAAGAGCCGTGTGAGGCTCCGGAGCCGCCGGTTCCCGAGTACTTATGCATGTATACAGTTAACAGAAAATATTTGAATCACCTTTGGAGGAACACGACGATTTTTGATGACTTCAGTCTCTCTATTCAAGTCACTTTCGATATTTTGACTTATTTCATCGTATTCCACTGGATCCATGAGAATTCGCACATTTTGTCGACCGACTCGTTTTTTCTACAATTCAAAAAAAAAAAAAATACACTCTTTAGAAAGTCAAATAGCACATCTACTTACACAAATGTAAAATGACACAACAATCACGTGTTTAAATTGTAATTTTTGAAAACGAAACACTTTATGCAACGTTCATTAAAGTGATTATTATTGTATGTAGTCGGGTCAATGACTAATACGTGCAGATTTAGTACACACGCACATTGCAAAGATTCGCATTTTCAATTAATAATGGCGTGTTTTGTAACAGTCTTAGTTACGATTGATTGTGAAAATAATTATGCCATCATCAACACATTGACCTTTTTCCGTGCACAATCAACTGTAAACAAAGCGTTTGTATATATTTATTATCTAATAAAGCACCAGTACAAAAAAAAATCTACCTTATAAATAGTGTTAACAGATTGTTCTTATTATTATTTTAATTATAATAATTTTTATCGCATGTGCTTTTTTCAAGGCGTTGCAAATAATGGGTCTCTCTTGTTCGGATTAAATTAACTGTAATGTTTTAATTGCACTATTATACATATTATATAATAATTCCAAACAAGTATACTTACATCAATTTTGTTTTCATTTTTCACCACTGATAAAGTGTTAGATTCGTCTTTTAACCCTACTTCATCATTTTGCAAGGGCTTTGCACAAATTTCGTTGAGGATTACCAACAGAATCGTAAAGGTTGTTGAGCGCAAAAATGTCATCATCATGTCTGAAATTTTTTTTAGTAAAAAAACAAATTTAAATAAATATTTTTGCTAATCACGAGTAATTAAATTTAATTTGCCCTATATATTATTTCAATTGCTATTTTCTTTCTGATTTGTTTTTTTTTAAATTAATTAATTAATAAGATTTCTTTTTATACAAATTAATGTTTGTTTTTCTTTTATCTACATATAGATATGTATGAAGAAATAAACTAGAATGGAGTGCTTTTGAAAGAATGAACATAGTTATAATCCAACATATACGAACAATGCGTACTGCCAGTTATGACGTATTTTGGACGCTAAATTCAAGAATGCTACGTAAGATCCAGTGCACACAGAGAAGCATGGAAAGATGTATGCTTGGTATAGCAAGAAGAGATCATAAGAGGAATACATGGGTAAGAAGTATGACTAAAGTAGCAGATATAGCAGAACGTGTGGAAAATAGCAAGAAAAATGGATGGCTGAGAAATACTTGAATGGTACCGAGAGGATGTGAAAGAAAGCGAGGTAGACCGAGTGAAAAATGGGCTGATGAATTGAGAAGAATGTGTGGAATCAAGTGGATGCAGATGCAGGATGCAGGATGTATGTATGTATATACTGCTCTATAATGTTATTATTACTATCAATTCGATATTTTAACCCGCAAATAAAATAAATAACACATTAGCAATTTTGCAAAACATTGACTATACTAACTAGTTGATACAAAAGATAAAGTGAATCATAAAGATGTCTTTAGTTGTATTATAACATCAATAAAAATGATTGTACAAATAGAGAGAACTGGGACTAATCTTGTACGCTATGGAAATCATTTTAATGACGAAACGTTTTATACATACAATTACATCGTACAGAAACAAACCTGATGTTGTATTTCATCACAATAACAATTATAGCAATTTTAAAAAGATCACTTATTAAGATACTTAACTATACAATATAGAACAATTTATTTAATAAACTAGGTACAAAAATATGGTTACGTATGATTTTGAAAATGGTATTACACGTAACACTTTCACTACGTAAAATGGCATTTATTTCTATACGGTTCACTTGAATCGATCTACAAAATAATAATAATATATGAAATTAAAGATTGCACAATTTCGGGTAAATGCTCACAATTCTGATAAAAATACCTATACGTCATATGTAATCTTACCGTTAGTTTTCGAATTGGTTTTTGATTGCACTCTTTGCTGCACTGCGATGCAATTTTGAAACAATACGAAGCGTGGTTGAACGAATGACTGACCGAATGACGATTCGGTATTACCCTTTATATGTACATAGATGGCTTGGTAAACCGACGAAGGTTGTGTAGAAACTTCCTGGAACGAGTGCAATTAAATTTGTATTATTTACCAGTAATGATGCATCTTCGATAACGGCGCAAACAGAAGGAAGCTCGTTTTTCCGCTGGATTAAGCGACGTTTTTAGTTTTTTTTCATACACGCAAATTAAGCGTGTGGCTTGTCTCTAAAAGGGCCATTGTCAAATTTTGGATAAAATGCTTCCTATGAATGTGTGTCAACATTATGCATTAAAGTTATAGTGTTTAACAACAAATAAAATAGATATACATATGTATCGCACAAAAATATGATTTTCTTTTAATAACACTGTGAAACAAAAAATCACGTTTTTGAGTTACCCGAGCGGTGACCTAAAAATTATTACAAATTTTGACCCACTGAATCCGAATATGATAATGAAATTTGTTCGTTTATGAGATATTGCGATATTTGAAAGCTTTAAAATACTCGTGTAAAACGCGTGACGCCACAACCACCTCTAAACGCGACTTAAAATCATCTACAGCTCAAATTTGTATGTTTAGACAAAAATAAAAAATACAAACATAGAGAACAAATTTTTATAAATGCGTTAAAATAAAAAAATTGCCAACCTAACGCATAATAACATTGGGAAAAAATCCGAAAGAAAAAATAATTTTTGACGTTTAAAATTTACTAGACGATTACGTATAAGTATTTTAAAGCTTTAAAATATCACAATTAATAGCAAAAATATCTGACTATTGCTTAAAATACTCATTTTGATCACAAAAGTACCACATTTTGAGTAACAATCCGCAAAAGTAAAAACTGTCTATTTTTTAAACGCTCATATCTCATAAAAGAAAGCTAACCAATGAATTTCATTATCATATTCGGATTAAATGGGTCAAACTTAGTAAAGATTGACTAGTCTCCGCTCCGGTAATTTTCATTGTTTCACAGTGTAATGATCATTGATTTTATAAAGTAAAAATTTTTATATTTACCTTTCAGAATCAAATTAGGTTTATATAAATACATATTACAATAACATTTTTAATAAATGTTTAATAGTTATCTGTCAAAAGTTACTGATCTTTATACCTATATTATATTTAAATACTCTTCATCTAAAAAATACTAAGAATTTATTGATTAAAAAATACAAACCAAATAAATAATCAAACTTGACAGATATTTTTCATTATCTACAACTAAGCTAATGGATATAAAGGTAAATGAATATTAGCAGTTTTCTAATATTTCAATATTATTAAGCTCCATTTTTTTTGTAAATTAATTCACACGTTGCCTGTAACATACCATACTTTTAATTAATATAATAGTCCAAGTGTCAGTGCACTGTAAATAATAGCAGATATTCAAGGCTTCAATGCGCTAATTCGTGTAGTAATCTTAACGATCGTTAAATTAGCCATAATACATGTCTCATTACGCAATTACACGTTGACATAACGAAAAAATGATTCGAACACACATTCACAACTACATACACAAATACAGTCGATATAACTATAAAGTGTACGCAAATATAAAACAAGTATTTGTAGAGGTGTATTTTCATTGTTGCATCAAAAGGAAACTCGCGAGAGAAGGCTACAATATAAGTACGTCGTGTTTTCCAAACATCAATATAATAGTAGAGCACAGTGTCCGCAGGAAGTTATATTACCTATGAACATACTAATCAATTGATATTTCATCATTAAACTACCTTTTCCGAATTCAAAGTCATGCGTTTTTGTACTTTACTTGTTGTGCGGTCAATATTGTTGAGAACGCAAAATCTACGTTATTGGTATTAATTTCCAAAGAATCTTTGGAATTGTTATAAATTTTTACAATCGAAAATCAATATTGAATTGGGAAGGCTATACATATACAGAATACCATTTAAGATTCGCTGACGACATAGTTATAGTTGCATGTGACTCAGAAGATTTACAAAATAGATTAACTGAATTAAGTAACGAAAGTAGACTTAAAAATTATGTTTAATAAATTTTGCACGCAAAGCGTAGTCACAGTAGATAATCATATTGTAGTGATAGTTGATAGTTATTTATACGTAGGGCTTGGTGAATATGACCGGATGTAAAAAAGAAGAAATTAAACTAGGATGGAGTGCTTTTGGAAGAATGAACATTGTTTTTAAATATAACATTCCGCTATGCTAAAAAAAAAAGGCATACGACCAATGCGTACTGCCGGTTATGACGTATGGATGTTAAATTCAAGAATGTGAGATTCAGTGCACAAGGAGAAGCATGGAATGATCTTAAGAGGAATTCATGGGTAAGAAGTATGACCAAAGTGGCAGATATACATAGCAGTACGTGTGAAAAAGTTAAAGTGGCAATCGGCTGGACACATAGCGAGAAGAATGGTATCTGAGAGGATGTGAAAGAAAGCAACGTAAAGCGAATGGAAGATGAATTGAGAAAAATGTGTGGGGGCAAATGGATGCAGATTGCTCAATCAACATATTTATACAGAATAACGGTCATCAAAATATTTGAATTTTTAAACTCAATAAGTAGGCGGTTCAATCTTATGTCATACATACATATATTGAGCTAATTTACTTTGATAATTTAATTCAAACTTTACATAATAAACGAGTGTGATTAATAATGCGAGCTGTGCATTTTTCAACCGGAAAATTGCGTAAAGCCTCGTACGAATGTAGTTCGTCGACTTTTGAAATTTAAATTTGCCATTAGAAAAATATTACTACACGTTTTAATCTCAATACACTTCACAAGTCATTGATGAGCATTCCAACCATACGTAGAGCGTATGAAAAAAATAAAATAAATAAAAAGAAGAAGGTACTTCTACTTGCATTCGTATGAAATCCACCTGTTGATATTTTATTGTTACTAGATTGTTCGACGTACTTACAATAGGTAGCGCTGCTTTGAACTGGACATTGATTTAAACAATTTTCCCGAGACATTCGTTTGATTTTTCCATTACAATTTATCATAAAAAGGAATATCTATCTATTAAATACAAGTCAAGGCGGTTTACTTTTATAAAACTCGTCCATTTTCAACGTTTACCACAATAAATGATACATTAGTACATTGCAACGTATGAACGAAAAATATTATGATACTCATAAGATAAAGTGTAGGTAATTTATATAATGATATACATATGTACATACATGTAACTAATAAAACGAATAATGAAACTAGAGTGCTTTTGGAAGAATAGACATAGTTTTTACATCCAACATTCTGCTATGCCTAAAAAAGAAGGCATACGAACCAATGCGTACTGCCAGTTATGACGTATGCTACGCTAAATTCAAGAATGTTACGTAAGATCCAATGGAATACATGGGTTAAAAGTATGACCAAAGTGGTAGATATACATAGCAGAACGTGTGAAAAATTTGGAAGTGGACACATAACGAGAAGAATGGATGGCAGATGGAAGTAGCAGTAGCAGAAGATTGGAAGAAGAAGAAATAAAACGAAGAATGAAACTAAAATGGAGTGCTTTTGGAAGAATAAACATAGTTTTTACATCCAACATTCTGCTATGCTTAAAAAAGAAGTCATACGACCAATGCGTACTGCCAGTTATGACGTATGCTACGCTAAATTCAAGAATGGTACGTAAGATCCAATGCACACAGAGAAGAATGGAAAGATGTATGTTCAGTATAACGAGAAAATATCGTAAGAGGAATACATGGGTTAAAAATATGACCAAAGTGGTAGATATACATAGCAGAACGTGTGAAAAAATTGGAAGTGGACACATAACGAGAAGAATGGATGGCAGATGGAAGTAGCAGTAGCAGAAGATTGGAAGAAGAAGAAATAAAACGAAGAATGAAACTAGAATGGAGTGCTTCTGGAAGAATAAACATAGTTTTTACATCCAACATTCTGCTATGCTTAAAAAAGAAGTCATACGACCAATGCGTACTGCCAGTTATGACGTATCGATGTGAAACTTGGACGCTTAATTCAAGAATGCCACGTAAGATCCAGTGCACACAAAGAAGCATGGATAGATTGGTATAACAAGAAGAGATCGTAAGAGGAATACATGGGTAAGAAGCATGACAAAAGGAACGAGAACACATAGCGAGAAGAATGGATGGCAGATGGACGCGAGAAATACTGGAATGGTATACGAGAGGATGTGAAAGAAAGCAAGGTTGACCCAGCGGACGATGGGCTGATGAATTGAGAAGAGTCAAAGTGGATGCAGATTGCTCAAGGCAGACAGGAATCGTAGTGGATTGGAGAGGCCTTCATCCAACAGTGGATGGTGAACGGCTGAAAATGATGTTGACATATTATTACTACAGTCATTGTGTAAATCAGTATTGTATGAGTGTTACTGATCTAACGACCCACACACTGGTCCAATTAAAGTGACCAGTTTTTCATTGATACTTTCACAATCTTTATACATATATCCGTAGGCTGGTGTCCTTGGACAATAACCACTGAACTTTATTTTCTTGGTTGCTTTTTGTTCTATTTTATGCACTTGTTTATTTTTTGTCTCCATTAAATGAGTCACAGTACCGGTTACACGTTAGATTGATTTGTATCGAATTATGATTAATAACGAACGGTCAATACGGAATATAAATTGAATCATGTACTTCATCAATCAAGTAATGTACTCGCAAAAACGTATTTTGAAACGAAATTCTTTAGTTTTTCAGAATGATGCTTTCAGTACGATTAAATCGATTAAAAAAATTGATAGTGTCATACTTCGACTATACTATAATTTAAAATCGTACCACGATAATGAATTATTTATTTATATTATACGGATACTACACCTACTAGTTTAAAATTAAACAGTACGTGTAACAATTGACATTTACTGGGTCGACAAAAGTGTATATCGAAGGTCGATCCACTTTTTTCTCACCCACAAGCTCTAATCAAACGTTATCACCGTATCTTTTATCGAAATGGATTATTCATAATGGACATTTGCAAATAATGCGTTCGAAAAAAAAAAGTCCCGCCTTTCGAAACGTTAGTGACGCATATAAACTAATTCGTTTTAGCATTATTTTTTTTTTATTATATAAAATATCCAGTAGATGCTTTCAATGAGTGGAAAAATTCAATTTTGCACGCTTAAAGGAAAAGTGTATTTTGATTGAAACGCGTTTGTGACATTTGACGCGTGATTTCTCTTTTTAACACATAAAATATTAAAATATGATAATAATCATGAAAAAATAGTCAAATCTCTTACGCAAGTCATTCGTTTTCATAATATTCACAAAGTTTCATATTATGTATACTTTATAGTTTATTTATGGCATTTTCTCCTAACGATCACGTGTCGTGTAAACGTTGATCTCATTAAGTGGAAGCCGATGATAACAATAGGTCGTTAACACCATAATGTGCATAGATGCTGAGAGGATTAAGCATTCACATAAATCTTTTCCGGTATCGATTAGTTCACAAATGAAAGTTGCATCCTGCACTGTTAGTTTGTATGTACATATACTTCTTAATTAGTTATGCACTTTCATCAATATTATTAATCTAACACTTTCCATTTTCATTTGAATTTTATCACTATATCAAACACATAGCGATAATTAATTTTTTGTCAATTATGTATATTTCCATAACTTCATGGCTATAAAAAGCTATAAGATCGTTTTACAGATTAATGTTTGTAATACTTTTTAGTAATAAACTGTTGAACAGTAAAAAAAACTTATTTCTTACAGTAATTCGGCGGCTCCAGAGCCGCATGTGGCTCTTTGCGTGCTAACCTGCGGCTCTCTCTCTCTCATCCAATGTTTTGCGCTAAACTCAAAACGTTGATTAACAATTTACACAAAATCAAAATGAATCCAATTTCCATATCTTAATGGCTATATAAAGCTATAAGATCATTTTTCAGATTAAAGTTTGTAATACTTTTTAGTAATAAACTGTCGAACACTAAAAAAATTCATGAAGATAACTTATTTATTACAGCTGTCCGGCGGCTTCAGAGCCACACGCGGCTCTTTGCATGGAAACCTACGGCTTTCTCTGTCACACAAAACGTTGACACACAATTTATACAAGATCAAAATGTATCTTATTTCTATGTATGTATGTATGTACATATAACTTCGTTCGTTACTTATTTCTTACAGCTATCCATTTCTTAAAAGAGCAACATTTAATTTAATTTTGAATATATAATCCGAAAATTATAAGATGCTGCTTCCAAGTGCACCAATTTTGCAAGGTTATCCCCAATTTGGCTCTTAGCCCGAAAAAGGTTCCTGACCACTCAAATAGAAGAAAGCATCAATGGTAATTTGCGAAATTCTGACAAGATAGTTCCGACCCAGATTTTAAGAACTTCCAAATGCCAGCAGATAGAGCAATCAATGCTCAAAACTGTTTGGAATCAAACGAATCAAACTTTCATTACTGTGGTAAAAAGCATTATAAGCACCATACATATACTAGTATGTACAAGTGCAAGTATAGGTACATACGAGTATCAAGTGCAAGTATACTTATTGGGTGGTAAGTTCATAATTTCTCGTCTGGTGAACGGAAGTTGAAGGCGAACTGGCGACACGCAACACTTACGACCTTGAATCGACGGACAACGAGGAAGAGGACAGAATAAGAAGAACAAGAAGTAGAAGAAGAAAGCAAGTTTGGCGTCCTGCTGCAGCTAACGGCGCGTCAGTGAAAGTGGTCGTTACAAAACACTCACGACCGAGAAAGAGGCGCCTTCTTCGGCCATTGTCAGACAACTTCCATCTCACTTTCTACCACAACGCACACATGCATAATATCAAGGTAACTGATACCAAGGACTGACCACCCAAACTCACTAAATGATCCCTCAAAAAAAAAAAAAGAAGTAAATATGTACATACATACAGATAGTTGATGGTTATGTACATACATATACCTAGGGCGATTGGTGAATATGGCAAGATGTAAAGTAGAAGGAACGAAACTAGGATGGAGTGCTTTTGGAAGAATGAACATAGTTTTTAAATCCATCATTCCGCTATGCTTAAAAAAGAAGGTAAGAAGTGTGACCAAAGTGGCAGATATAGCAGAACGTGTGAAAGAGTTGAAGTAGACAGACAGCGAGAAGAATGGATGGCTGATGGACGCGAGAAATACTGGAATGGTATCCGAGAGGATGTGAAAGAAAGCGAGGTAGACCGAGCGGAAGATGGGCTGATGAATTGAGAATAATGTGTGGAGTCAAGTGGATACAGATTGCTCTCAAGACAGACAGGAATGGAAGAGGATTGGAGAGGCCTTCATCTAGCAGTGGAATGGTGAACGGCTGAAAATGATGATGATGAATGAAAATTAAAACGAAGAATGAAACTAGGATGGAGTGTCTTTGGATGAATGAACATAGTTTTTAAATCCACCATTCAGCTGTGCTTAAAAAATAAGGCATACGACCAATGCGTACTGCCAGTTATGACGTATGTATGTTACGCGAGATCCAGTGCACTCAGAGAAGCATGGATGTATGCTCGGCTATAACGAGAAGAGATCGTAAGAGGAATACATGGGTAAGAAGTATGACCAAAGTGGACACACAGCGAGAAGAGTGGTTGGCAGATGGACGCGAGAAATACTGGAATGGTATCCGAGACGATGTGAAAGAGAAAGCAAGGTAGACCGAATGGATGATGGGCTGATGAATTGAGAAGAATGTGTGGAGTCAACTGGCTGCAGATTGCTCAAGACAGACAGAATGGAAGAGATAAAACTTTTCTATAACTTTGGTGTGGGTTTAAAATCCACTCGCTCGTCGATGTCTCTTATTATTGATTATTATTGTACCTATTCAAGTATCCTTAAATTTAATTAATTGAATGTATGTAATAATATAATAATAATAATAGACCGAATGGAAGATGGGCTGATGAATTGAGAATAATGTGTGGAGTCAAGTGGATGCAGATTGCTCAAGACAGACAGGAATGGAAGAGGATTGGAGAGGCCTTCACCCAGAAGTGGATAATGAACGTTCGAAAATATCATCAGAACAATTGCAAAGTACATATGGACTGGTAGAGTAATGTACTCATGAACTGAAAGTTTGTAATTTGATTCCAAGTGAGACAACACTCACTATTGCTTGTGGCAAGATTTGAATGTAATTAAAAACTTCTGTCAGAAGTTTCTGTACCATGATCACTTCTTAATCAACTTATACATATAAATGTATAGAAAAAAAGTAGAGGGAATGAGAGGAAGAGGAAGGCTAAGAAATAAGAAAAGGTGACTGACCGAAATAGTCGGAAAAGGGGTCATATACAAGACTTGTATACTTTATTCGAGAGTACTGTGTATGTACATATGTATATAACTATACCTACATTCACTAAAGAAGAAAAAGTTACATACAGTTCCATACGAAATTCACACATTCACTTAACTTCTGTTTCCTTTATAAGGTAACGGGAAACCTTTAGATGTTTGTCAAAAATTGAATAAGTAATGCTTTAAATCAAAAACCGATACTGATAAACATAACCAAACTAACAAAATGCATACATATACGTAAATTATCATCAGATCTTGAGGTGTATACTCGAGTCCGCACCAGCATCAGAAGCAGGAAGTGTGCGAGAGAAATTGGCGACATTGAAGTCGTATTTTATTGGAAAACGCGGAACTCGAAGATCATTTTTGCCCATGTCTATATACATATACATATATACATATATCAACTGAACGCTGACACCCTCTAATAGCGAAACACATTAAAGAGAATTTAACTCTTTCCGCTCAAGTGTCAATTTGATTAATATCAAAACCATCTCTAGACCAATTAAATTATAATAATTTTCTTCTTAAGCGGAATACCCGCTTACACGGGGATAGTTTACTCGCTACTATCTCGCTAGTTTACTAGCCGACACGTAGAGCTAGTAGCGAGTAGCTAGTAATCCTATTACACGTGTTTAGTGTACTCGCCAGTGACGCTGTCTTTACTTCCCTTTTTATATATGTATACTAGCTGACCCGGCATGCGTTGCAATGCCCGTTCACGTTCCCATTCCGTTCCCGTTCCCGTTCCCGTTCCTAGTACGTTATCTGACGCGTGAGTAGGCCCATTCCTGTTCCTGTTCCGTTTTTTTCCGATTCCAGATCCCGGTCCCGTTCCCCGATCCTGATCCTGTTCCCGATCCCGATCCCGTTCCCGTTCCTAGTACGTTATCTGACGCATGAGCAGGCCCGTTCCGTTTCCGTTCCCGTTTTATCCCGATTTTTTTCACAGATCTTACGTAGCATTCTTGAATTTAGCGTCCAAGTTTCACATGCATACGTCACGTTTTCTCGACGGTTTTTGACCTTAAATATCGCCATTGGCAAGATCTGCTAGAATTCGCCAACTTATCATAACTGTCAGTTGTGAGGCGGTTCCACACAATAGACACAAACTTCCTACCATTTAAATCATCGTTTGTAACTTTTCTCCATTCCTCCCCCAAAAGGGGGTTCCACTACTGGAGAGTATCTTTACCATGTTGTCAAGTACGCCACCTACAGAAGAATATGATTATGCTGCGTACACACCGACGAACCGAACGGCGAACGACGAAGGGTTGCAGGGTTGAACGTCCACACAATAGCAACCCTTCGTTGGTGGGATAATATCTACACTAAAAAATCATTCAACGCCTTGTTCTAATCAAATCAATTTAGTCTGATGAAGTACATATGAGTCGCCTAGTTCCAAATCCCGATAAGTCCATAAAACTCACTTGTTCGCAAACGCGGTTTTTCCGCTACAGACTTATTTGCTTGATGGCGTTTAAACTCATTTAAACTTAATTTTGTTGATATTAAACAAAATATTGAGATTAGAAACATGGACCTCTCGTTGTTTGTTTCTAAATATGGCTTTTATCAGCTTTTATCATAGTGCAATTGTCAGTTTTTGGAACTAACACTGATTTTCAATATTTTTTTTTTACGGCGCACTTGGCGGTATTTGGAATAATTCAAGTATAAGGCATCGTTTGAAAACATTCTTAGAACCAGAAAATATTTTATCCTCGTTTTTTTTATATATTGTGGACTACTATAAAATACTACCTGTCTAATGATAAAGTTTGTTTCAAAAGTGTACATGGTTCTATAAAATACAGCAATCTTTTATTATATAGCACTAGCTGACCCGGCATGCGTTGCAATGCCCGATACCGTTCCTGTTCCAGATCCCGATCCCGTTCCCGTTCCCGTTCCCGTTCCCAATCCCGTTCCTGTTCCTAGTACGTTATCTGACGCGTGAGCAAACCCGTTCCTGTTCCCGTTCCCGTTTTTCCCGATTCCATATCCCGGTCCCGTTCCCGATCCTGATCCGTTCCCGATCCCGATCCCGTTCCCGTTCCTAGTACGTTATCTGACGCATGAGCAGGCCCGTTCCTGTTTCCGTTCCCGTTTTATCCCGATTTTTTTCACAGAAACCATCCCCGGCATTATCACAATTAGTCCTGAAAGTTTCATCGCGATCGGTTGAGTGGTTTAGGAGCCTATAAGAGACACACAAACAGACAAACAGATAAACAGACAGACATTCATTTATATATATATAGATTTTTTAAAAATAAATATGCGTTTTTTATTAATACAATTTTGACTAAACCATATATGTACATATGTGTGTGTTGGGAGCTGAAAATGAATCGCCTAACCTCAAACTGTCAAAATGAAGTGCGTCACACTAGCCAGATAGTAGCGAGTAACGTTCAAACATTCGAACTTCACTCGCTCGGTCGAAAAGGCCAGATAGTTTACTAGCTTCACCTATTACATGAGCTAGTTTAATAGCGAGCTAGTAGCGAGTAAACTATCCCTGTGTAATACTCGCATTAGAGTAACGGAACAGAAGTTTCTTTACTTTGAAAACATTTAAAATATGTCTAAAGTATAAAACAGCTATTTATTGTACCTATGTATCCTTGAATCTATTGGGGATCTAACCACAAACCTTAAACAAATCAATTATTTTTATACGTATAGCATTCACTCTAGTATATGTACGTATACTCGTTTGTGTGATTGCTAAATACTTGTGTCAATTGAACCATGTACTTCACTTTGGCATTAAAGCCTTGTTCCTTGTACTGTAACCGGATACTACAAAGCACCTAGTGACAAAGGTCATTAAGCTCGTTGACCGTTTTTACCAGATTTCTTATAATTTCGTAAAAATATAGGTATATATATGGACAAATAATACAAATGTGAACTAGATTTTGACAACGCATGAATATTTTTTTGCGTTGAAAAAAAATTAAACCCACTCACCTATTGAGAAATGAAAAAAAAGTACCGAAAAATCGTGAATAGTGCAAAAAATTAAATGTCAAGTGAATTTAATCGAGTGTATCCATATTGAAATTTATAGTATATATATTTATTTATAAATACATTAATAGAATTAAGCAACGCAAGTATGCAAGTAGGCTTAAAAATTAATTTTAACTAAAACTAAAATAATGTTTAATGAATTTTGCACGCAAAGCGTAGTCACAGTAGATAATCATATTGTAGAGATAGTTGATAGTTATTTATACCTAGGACAATTGGTGAATATGACCGGATGTAAAGAAGATGAAATAAAATGAAGAATTAATATTAACGCTACCCTTAAAAAAAAGGCATACGACCAATGCGTATAACAAGAAGAGATCATAAGATGAATACATGTGTAAGAAGTATGACCAAAGTAGCAGATATAGCAGAACGTGTGAAAAATAGCGAGGAGAATGGATGGCTGAGAAATACTGGAATGGTATCCCTGAGGATGTGAAAGAAAGCAAGGTAGACCGAGTGGAAAATGGGCTGATGAATTGAGACGAATGGGTGGAGTCAAGTGGGTGTAGATTTGCTCAAGACAGACAGGAATGGAAGAGGATTGGAGAGGCCTTCATCCAGCAGTGGATGGTCAACGACTGAAAATGATGATATTTATTTATGTACCAAAGCTTCTTCATTGATAAAAAAAAATGCTTCATATCAATTTGCAATAGAATGGTTATTGCAATAGCGCAAAATAATGCAATAGATTTCGATTCTGTTGCGAGATTTTTTAATTCGATTGCCTAGTTTGATTTAGTGATGCCAAAATTGGAAAATTTGGAACATATTTCGTATTTTTGCTATCCAAAATCATTTAAAGATTTTCTACACAAATTTGCAATGTATGTACATTTTTTAGAAAAATCTAAAATTAAATCATACATTAAATTAACAGTTTAATGATATTCACATAAATTAATATTCGAATATTCGATGAAAGTTTGCACCTTACGTATGACAAACTTTCCGGTACTGAGCTTTTGAAAACAACACATTTTTTATTATTCAGCCGTTCACCATCCACTGCTGGATGAAGGCCTTTCCAATCCTCTTCCACTCCCGTCTGTCTTGAGAGCAATCTGCATCCACTTGACTCCACACATTCTTCTCAATTCATCAGCCCCTATTCCGCTCGGTCTACCATGCTTTCTTTCACATCCTCTTGGATACCATTCCAGTATTTCAACCATCCATTCTTCTCGCTATGTGTCCACTTCAACTTTCACACGTACTGCTATATCTACCACTTTGGCCATACTTCTTACCCATGTATTCCTCTTACGATCTCTTCTTGTTATACCGAGCATACATTTTTCCATACTTTTCTGTGTGCACTGGATCTTACGTAGCACTCTTGAATTTAGCGCCCAAGTTTCACATCCATGCGTCATAACTGGCAGTACGCATTGGTCATATGACTTATTTTTTAAGCATAGCGGAATGTTGCATTTAAAAACTACGTTCATTCTTCCAAAAACACTCCATACTAGTTTCATTCTTCTTTTTAATTTTCGTTCACCATCCACTGCTAGATGAAGGCCTCTCCAATCCTATTCCATTCCTGTCTGTCTTGAGAGCAATCTGCATCCACTTGACTTCACATATTATTATTATTATATTATTCTCAATTCATCGGCCCATCTTCCACTCGGTCTACCTTGCTTTCTTTCACATCCTCTCGGATACCATTTCAGTATTTCAACCATGCATTCTTCTCGCTATGTGTCCACTTCAACTCTCACACGTACATACTGCTATATCTGCCACTTTGGCCATACTTCTTACCCATGTATTCCTCATACGATCTCTTCTTGTTACACCGAGCATACATTTTTCCATGCTTTTCTGTGTGCACTGGATCTTACGTAGCACTCTTGAATTTAGCGCCCAAGTTTCACATCCATACGTCATAACTGGCAGTACGCATTGGTCTTATGCCTTATTTTTTAGCATAGCGGAATGTTGCGGACAGGAATATTCCATTCCTGTGTATCTTGAGAGCAATCTGCATCCACTTGACTCCACATATTATTCTCAATTCATCGGCCCATCTTCCACTCGGTCTACCTTGCTTTCTTTCACATCCTCTCGGATACCATTCCAGTATTTCTCGCGTCCATCTGCCATCCATTCTTCTCGCTATGTGTCCACTTCAACTTTTTCACACGTTCCGCTATATCTCCCACTTTGGTCATACTTCTTACCCATGTATTCCTCTTTTTATCTATTAATGCCATCAAAATACAATGTGACATACTTTGTTTTTTGACATTGACATTTTTAACACATGAGAATAGATATGATAATGCTCATCGCCCACATGTATACATATCTAACTATAGTGGATTGTGTCAATTGTTCCACTGAATCTTCCCCAGAGGCCTAATTATTGCCTATCGCGCTATTTATTTAACAACAATAATAAGTGTAATAACACAGTGGAAGTGAGCATTGTTCCTTATTTGTTCCGTGACGCGTGGTCGACCATGATAATGATTTCGCATTGCAAATACTCGCGCGCTTTTATATATGTACAAGACTACAAGAGGAACGAACGAACGTCCACGAACGAGTACAAGTGGTATATATGTACATACATATACATACATAGTGGAGAGTCCACTTTCTCCTTTCTCCGCGTAACACACAATGTAAGAGATCTGCACCAATAACACGTCGTAATGTGTTACGAGCCACTTCGTAATAATATAATTTCCTCGAGAGCGTTCGTTCGTTCGGTTCGGATGCGGCCGAGCTATGGACCCATAACACTCAAGAGACACGAAGGTGAAAGTGACACTCTCGCAGAAAGAGACCCATACACTTTGAGGAATTTAGGACAAAGCCGTTATGATGATGATCGTCTTCTCTGACCGAATATTAGCACTCGTCTTTATAATGATAGCTCTCGATGTTTTTTTATTGGCTACAAATTGAAAGGCTGCGTACACACCGACGAACCGAACAGCGAACGACGCAGAGTTGCTATTGTGTGGACGTTGATAAATCATCGGAAGTTATTGTGTGGTGCGGTCCACACAACAGCAACCGTTCTTCGTTGGCTGTTCGGTTCGTCGGTGTGTACGCAGCCTTACAATTTGTCAATTTAACTTCTCTCCCTTCCTCCCCTCCAGAAGGCAATATAGTGAAGATGCAACGCTTGATAATTAATTAAGTAAGTCATTTAGAAGAAGAATAAAAAGTATCGTTTTAATTTTGTTTTGGAAAAGATGCTTCAGTGATTTTAATAAAATAAAATTTAATATTGAATGAAGAATTGAATATTCGATAGAATAATTTTGTTTTACTTACATATATAAAAAAAGTATGATTAGGAGATTTTTATCATGTAAAAAAAATTAACCTTGATATTTTGTGTAATTATTATTTTTTCTGAAACTCAATATTCAATAGTTCATAATTAATATATTCAGCTTGGTGTTCATAATTTTGATTTTATACATATTTTTTTTACTTTATACATTTTACGTAGTATGATAAAGTATTGTGGTCGTGCGAAAATTCGACCTCAAGATTTTGACTGATTAGTATCAGGTATCATCCGCTGATCACGTTTTTGTGATTTCTGGAAAATGTCTGCACGTGTGTTTGTATGTAGAATCGCTATAACTCAAAAACTGTTTAGCCATTACAATCCATAAGGTTTTTAAAATATTTTGTGTACCGGAAGTGGTACTTCCCCTTGTTTTTATACATGCTTAGCTTAATATTTAACTTTAATATTGCTTTAAAACTAATAATTTTATAATAGACTGGGAACTGATATATTTATAGTTTAATATTTCACCTTTATCTTTTCAAATTACCATTTAGTCTTTTATTAAATTAATAATATTACGTTCATAATAGCCTGATTTCTGTCTGTTGTTAGCCCACTTAATATGTCAACTGGCAAAACTCTAGTTACTATGACATCATCATCATTTTCAGCCGTTCACCATCCACTGCTGGATGAAGGCCTCTCCAATACTCTTCCGTTCCTGTCGGTCTTGAGCAATCTACATCCAGTATTTCTCGCGTCCATCTGCCATTCATTTTTATCGCTATTTTTCACACGTTCTGCTATATCTGCCATTTTGGTCATACTTCTCACCCATGTATATTCCTCTTACGATCTCTTCTCGTTATACCGAGCATACATTTCTATGCTTCTCTGTGTGCACTGGATCTTGCATAACATTCTTGAATTTAACATCCATACGTCATAACTAGCAGTACGCATTGGTCGTATGCCTTCTTTTTTAAGCATAGCCGAATGTTGGATTTAAAAACAATGTTCATTCTTCCAAAAGCACTACATCCTTGTTTCATTCTTCTTCTTTACAACCAGTTATATTCACCAACTGTCCTAGGTAGTTAATTTGTATAATAAATATCAATATTAGTAGTGGTAGTTTATTTTTGCACTAAAAGTAGCGATTAAAAGCGTTTATTTATGCAGAAAAAGTCGCGTGTAGTTTGTATTTAGTATTTTTTTTACACCGACTTATTAAACGCCAGATATCAATCAATCTGATCAAGGATACTTGTTAATAATATTTAAAATACAGCAGAATCGCATGCATAAAACGCAATAGTGAACTATTTTCGAAAGTGATGTGATAATTGGACTTTACCCGACATTATTTCGTTCACAGACGAGTTAACAATCATTTTTTGCCATTTAATATTGATTTTTGAACGCGAATACCTTACCTACTGACGATTTTTGCGTGTACAATGTACATGCTTCATAATTTAGTACAAGCAGTTTCCGATGATTTTTAATACGATCGTAATGGTGCATATCAAATCACGCACACTCATAATAAATATTTAATTTATTTACCTACATATATAATCTTATTTGGGTATTTTTATATGAATATTTGGGAAATTCCAGGCCAAGGCAAAAAGGCGATTTTAATGAAAACACACATTTTTGTTCCCCATTAAAGTTGTTATAATGTGTTATAATATTGCTACAGTCTTCTATTTTTACTATGGTGACTATTTTTTTTGTAAATTTCCATCAATCAGTCATCAGTCTATTAGTCTTTATGAATTTGAATTTGAATTGAATACATTTGTCGAGGTGTTAGTAATGCTAAACTATGTTAGTGTTGTCGGGAATGCGAGTGATTGCAGGCCACAAGTTACATTGATCAGTTGCACGCACCAATTACTTCAAATTACACACTGGCATACGTCTCTCTTATATCTAGACCAGTTAAAAATATTCACACTCGATTATGAAAACCTTAATTATTCATAAAATGTCGTTCATAAAATTTTTTGGTGGAAAATAAAAATATTGCAAACTTCAACATTGATTTTTGAACCTATAATTTTTGTAGAAAAAAAAGTGTTAACGTAACTTAAAAAATATTTCCAAACGCGTATAAAAATGAGTGGATATTTAAAAAAAAAAGCATCTTGCGCTTTCACATAGTAGGTACCATATTATTGCCACACACAAATTATTCCTAAATATTATTTATATATACATATATTAAGCAATATTGTACAGATTAAAAACTGTAAAGTATCACGCAATGATTTGTCGTAAAATTTTATCATTATTCTAAGAATTATTAACGTGTGAAGAATGTCGGAAAAACCGATTCGACGGGGTGACTTGGAAAGCTCGTAAATTCTGCACACGTTTCGCAACTCGCTTGTTGCATAAAATAGATTCTTTGTTGAAAGGTCTCGAAATTAATTTGACAGTGTGTTTCAAAGCATACGATGAACATTGCCCGTTGACACAAATGCGCTGAAATGTGTTGTGAAAATGTAAGTTTTGCGCAAATTGCAAGGAAAGTTAAATCGATTGCGGTGAAACCGGTACTAGCAGGAAAACCCAATGAAAAATGACACTAATAGAGTTGTGGAACGTATTATCAGAAATAGATTAGGATTTTGCGTGAGTTTATCGAATTGCTAATTACGTTGTACATGGTTAGTAAGTGTTTATAGGCTAGAAACGGAATCATCTCAATACAATCATATACCCGGGTGAAAGTGATTTATTACGCACTACAAGGAAAATTCATAAGTTTATGTAATTGTGCAAATCCGGGGTACAAGTGGATCGAGTAACGAACGGGATTATACTCGATACTGTATATTTTGATATTGTATATATGAATCGTTTAATATTACAATTGACTATATTGACTAAATAATAGTCCATTAGTGAAAAATCTGCGTAAATGTTTTTTGTTGATACTTTTGCTCGAAATAATTTAAATTCTTATGTAATTAGCTGAAAAAGGTATTAAGCCTAAAGTAATCTATTTATTTACTATGAAAGAATTACTATTATTTAATTACGAACAAGTCAAAATATGTTCACTTTTTTATATATTTTATAACTCCAGTTAAATTAAATTAAATTCATAACAACTCATGATTAAATCAAAAGGAAAAAATCTGTATAATTGAAATAATTACAAGAATAAAGCAAAGGCAATTTTGTTGCTTGACAATGAACTTTTCATACATTTTAATATATTGTTCTTAAGCGGGTATTACACAGGGATAATTTACTTGCTACTATCTTGCTACGCCGACACGTAGAGCTAGTAGCGAGTAGCTAGTAATCTTATTACACGTTTTTAGTGTACTCTTAATATGCGTCTTTTAATAATACAATTTTGACTATGTACATATGTGTGTGTTGGGAGCTGAAAATGAACCGCTTAACCTCAAACTGTCAAAATAAAGTGACGTCACACTATCCAGATAGTAGCGAGTAAAGTTCAAACATTCGAACTTCACTCGCTCGGCTGAAAAAGCCAGATACTTTACTAGCTTCGCCTATTACATGGGGCTATTTACTAGCGGCCAGCAAACCAGCGAGATTGTAGCGAGTAAACTATCCCTGTGTAATACTCCCATTATGAAAATATATGAATTTCAAAAGATGACTTTAAAAAAGCTTTGTGAAGTTTTGGTAACCAAATCGATTGTCATTTAAACAAACAGCTTATATGTTGAATTTTCCGGAGTTTTCCCAAAACTGCTATGGCTTTGTCCCAATCTCACTCACAATTTTGATTAATATAATTCCTGTACATATGTACATATAATCAACGTCAAACTATTATACCGAGTATGACGATTACAGAAGTTGTTAAGCAATACTGTATAAAAGTGTTACAAAACGTTTTGTCTTCGTCTATGATAGTTTCTTTAGAAGGATATTAAGACTTTATCCTTCTCCGAATCTAGGTCAAATATAGTAACGTTTCAATTTTTAAAGTTTCTCGTATATGTCGTCGATTCACGGACTTATTTTGTCCGAGTGATTTATCATTATGTGAGCAGGTGGGTGTTGTTATTATAGCAGAAATGGACTTTTGAAAGTATCTCGTGTGTGTGTGTATTTCAAAAATCGTAAAAAGTTTTGCGATTGCAAAAAATCTAGAACAGTAAAAAGATTATTGAACTTTCACGTATATGGTGGTGTTCGTTGGTGCCAACAACAATTCAACTTTTAAACTAGAAGTACTGGTTATTTTTTAAACTGAAGTGTGCAATTGCAATTGCGGTGCTTTCAATCGAATTTGAAGTCATCGTTATCTTCAAATTACAAATTACGACGTATTGATCGGTTTTTGAGATAGAATTGCGTAAATTTCCAGTTATGTTTATATAATTTTTCGTCGTCGAAACAAACTTGAAAATCCGCTTGAATGGAATAATGCATTATTCATTGCATTATTTTCTCAATATGCAGTACAGTGCTTTGGTTTGTTTTGTAGTGCTGAAAGTTAGTGACAAAGTTAATTGAAATTGGATACATTCATGCAGACGATTCGATACGCATTCGAAACGAATCTTTCTCAATCGTCGTTAGTCATTCGATGTGCGAATTCTGAAATGTCGGAAAAGCGATTCGGTGGAAATTTTCCGTTAATTTTATTATTATCAAACTTGTAGTTTGTCTGTGCAGATTTCACCGTTTTTCGCAACCATTACACAGACAGGGCTTGAGTTAACTTTTTAGTAAGCAGTTGAGTTAAACGGTTAACCTTGAACTCGTTTATTTTTCTTTACGATGCTGGCAAAGAGTGACATCTTCATTGTTCTTTGACAAAAAGTTAACCCTGATCATGGTAATGTTGCATGCAACACTTGGGTGACTAATTGCGAAAGTGACCTAAAAGTTTCAATCATTAAAAAGGTACACGTTATTCGTGAGATAGATTGCTTTTTTATATTTGTACGAATTAACCTTGCGATTACACGTCACTTTAACATGTAGACATTTATCATAATTCTATAGAATTATAGGTATATTTTACTCTTTCCGCTCTTAAATTATTAAGAATTATAGTATGACTCTTTTTACATCAATTAACATGAATATTATCAAAGACGATAAAATTTACTTACCATTTTGTATATTAAATTCAGACATAAGCCTTTTCAAAAGCTTTGTGTGCCATTTTTCAAACACTGCATTACACTGCATATGCATAATACATTATGCATGCGTTTCTGTTTCAATTATTCACACTGAAAATGACAGTTCAAATGTCATAATAATTACCATTGTAAACAAAGCATTTTAGAGAGAAAACTATTCACATTCACTTTCATATGAGTTTTGTGTTTTGTTTTTTTATTGAACGATTCAAAAGAATAATTTTATGACAAAATACAAGTGTACTTAGTTATGGTAATCTTGTTAGTCGTCTTTCTATTATAAATTTAAGTATTTAATATTAACACACCATATACAAAAAAAAGTTTTCGTTTTGTGGTGCAAAATCAATCTAAATAGATCGTATCAAATAATCAAAAAAAAAAAACAATTGTAAGAACGTCATATTTTAATGAATAAAATTGCGCATTTTTTTGACTCAACGTCTTATTTAAATTAATGAAATGTATTTTCAGCAAACTTTCCGTTCTGAATCACTGGCTTTTCAGGCATCAAAGCACTACAGTCGGTCGTAGCTCTACTTTGATCGTAATTTCGTAACACGATTCAACATCCAAGGTAAACTAGCGCTATCTACAATTATTTAAAATCTGTCAGAGTTAAATGTCCACGTTGTTCGTTAAAGTAATATGAATCGGATATCTAATTTGCGTACACTAAACAATCTAGCTTGGATTTAGGCTAGAATGGCGTATGTTACGCTTCCAACTTACAGTCCAATGAATGTACGTATGTATGTATGTATGTCACATAAATTACGATAGCAACACGTGAGAAATTGACTTTTTACATGACATAATAATAAGAAAAAAAAGATTATTTTCTAACACGTATGTACATATGTATGTTACGCAGATGTATGCACGCACGGAACAAAGAATTAAACGTAATTGCGAGATGCTGAAGAGTTAATTATATTAATTATAAAATAAAATAGTGCACACAATTGTGTTAATTAAAAAAAATCATAGCATAATTACACCTTGTACATACATATTATTTCCGGGTCAAAGTTAGTAATGATAATAAATAGGTTTTTATGTTAAAAGGTAATGTTTTGTATACAACAAAAAAAAAAGTCACAAAATCGCAATGAGCGTTTAAATATTTCAATAGTCGTATTTATAATAGTAGTATTTATACTTACGGATAAAAAAATACATTTATCTTACATCAGACAGTGTTTTATTGTTGTATTTATAAAAAATACGGATGATCGGAAAAAAAAGTGTAATTTTCATTCACATCGAGGTGAAGGACGGTCAAACTTTATTGTGAAATTTTTTTCAGACTGAAAACGAGATACATATATGTATGTATGTATGTATATTATAAAAAAAATAAAAGTAGGCATATTGAAACTTTACAATAGTGTACTTTTTAAGAATGGAAGCGTGATTTTACATCTCACGATTTTTGCCTTTCTTCTTTTGTATCTAAAATAAGGAATAATAGTCTCGAACAATGTCACACTTTTTGCGTTAGAAAGTCTTTATGTTTCTGACATTGTTTCGTTTCTTTGTCGTGCGACATATTTATTGTTCTTCCTTAATTAAGTCAATTAATGTTATTAGTTAATTTTTCAATGAAATTATTTTCTTATTGACTTACGTATATACATGTTTGATTTTAAAGGCCATTACGTCGAATTTATTAAAGGTGGCTTTATACTTATATATTTGCATCGCTGTTGTGCAAATCGAGTCGAGAACGAGATCAACTTTCTCTCCTCTTACTTTTTTTTTTGACCTGGAACAAGGCTTCTCAACATTAACAAGGATTTCTTAAAAAACCTTCCATTTTACTGCAAGGACGTTACATAATAGTTAATTCATTTTGAAATTGGAAATTTATTTATTTATTTAAGCTAAAATTACAATATCTACTAGCACTTGTACAGAGGTGCTGTTTTAATGCTGCCAGGAATCTATCAATTTTATTTATATAATTGAAAACTTCTGGCAGGCCATTAGTTTTCAGTAAAAGATACTTTTCCTGGATCTAACTATTAACTTATTCTTATGACTATGTATGTATATTACATATATCCTCTCATTAAATATTTTGGTAATACATTATTATCTAATTTAAAAATATATACTAACATGCACACTTTTAAGGTTTCATTTATGTACATTCATCCAATTCAATTCATATATCTTATACTAGTTAATCCTATTGACATTTAAAATACTCTATTTTGTAGTTTTTGCAACCTATTTTTAATTACCAATGTTTAAATATCAACAAAGATAATTTTACTGATCAGAACCCAACTTTGTAGAGAGGCTTAGTGCAATAGACCAGTTTTCATTTTAGCTAGCTGCCATACAAAGTTTCTTTTGATGTTTCCAGCAGCTTTTGATGTTTACAGATAGATGCATTATTGCCAATCGAAGCCGATTATTACCGAAAAAAATATTACCCGTTCACAAAAACACATTACATGAAGATGCAGTAATCGCTTGACTAAATACTAAAGGTGGACATATTTATTTAGAAATTCACTCAAATCCACTCACGAATAGCAGTATTTATGTATTATTTTGTAACAAACCGATTTTAATACGCGAGTTTTCACGCCATACCACACCGTATCGGTTCCCATTATTCCATTGCGAAATTTACTTATTTTTTCTCTTTCTTTTGACACTCGAACGCATGTGAAAACGGTAACTGACGAATTTTATATTCAACGCATGTAAAAACTTTGTCTTTTTCATTCTAATCAGCTGGGTATTGTTGGAGACCTTAAAAATGGGTCAACTTTAATATGTAATAAACATTCAGTCGATAGCCGAATATATTTTATATAAATAAGTTTATCATTGAGTGTTTTGAGTGGTTTTTTTTTTCTTTTCAATTTCACTGGTGAATGTCACGGTCGCGTTTCGTTTTGATTTTGTACGCATAAAAATCACTTGTGCGTCTGTCTATTGAAGCGTGAGAATTCACTACAGTGGGTGCAAGAAGTCATCGTACTTCTTCTCTTCTCTCGATCGACGGATGAAAGTGAAATTTTGACCAGAAATTAATATGGTCTCGGTGGTAGCCGGTGACTTACACAACGATGGCTCACCGCAAAAACATGTGAATAGATTTATTAAAAGATGAGCAAAAGAGTTTCCTCACATTCGTGACTGGAGCTAGTGTATCTCAACTCGACACGTTGATTAATGGTTTTGAAAACTAATGGGATTGAAATTTGTACACCAATCATGACAGAAAATTAACGTGGGTACTTATTTAAGATTGAGATAGTTGATAGTTATTTATACCTAGGACAATTGCTGAATATGAATGGTTGTATAGAAGAAGAAATTGTTTTTAAATCCAACATTCCGCTATGCTTAAAAAAAAAGGCATACAACCAATGCGTACTGCCAGTTATGATGTATGGATGTGAAATGTAGATGCTAAATTCAATAATGTTACGCAAAATCCAGCGCACACAGAGAAGCATGGAAATATGTATGCTCGGTATAACGAGAAGAGTTCGTAAGAGGAATACATGGGTAGGAAGCATGATCAAAGTGGCAGATAACTTTGTTCATCTGACATTTCCATAACTTCCTGTCTTTAAAAAAAGCTTTAAAACGTTTTTCAGATTAAACTTTAAAATACTTTTTAGTAATAAACTATCAGACATTAAGAAATATCATGAAGATAACTTTTTTCTTACAGCTATCCATTTCATAAATGAGCAACATTTAATTTAATTTTGAACATCATCATCATTCACCATTCACCGTTCACCATTCACCATTCACTGCTGGATGAAGCCCTCTCCAATCCTCTTCCATACTTCTAGTTGACTCCACACATTCTTCTCAATTCATCAGCCCATCTTTAACTCGGTCTACCTTGCTTTCTTTCACATCCTCTCGGATACCATTCCAATTTGGTCATACTTCTTACCCATGTATTCCTCTTACGATCTCTTCTTGTTATACCAAGCATACATCTTTCCATGCTTCTCTGTGTGCACTGGATCTTATGTAACATTCTTGAATTTGTTCTCCATCCTAGTTCCATCCTAGTTTCATTCTTCGTTTTATCACATGTAATCTGAAAATAATATGTTGCGGCTCCCAAACTTATCAATTTTGCAAGGTTTTCCCTAATTTGGCTCTTAGCTCTAAAAAGGTACCCGACCACTGATGTAGAATGTATGGTGTACTATAGATCAAGATGGTAGTGTCTCGACAGTACGGTTATGGATGTAACTACACAACCATCAAGTTGACACCGACAGTTGGCGCCGCTCGCTTTGCGTTTCATAGCAAAAAGCATTAAAATGAAATGATAAAGTTCATAGTTATAAGTGTGCAAATAACACCGCCATACACGACACTTTCACTCAATTAAATACAATTTAATTTTATATAAAATCAACATGCAAATTGGTCGCATATGCTAATTTTCGCTTTCCGGAATATTATGTGTGAATGTTTTCCCAAACACATTTTCGTGCGTGAGAAAAGCAAACAAGTTTAAAAGTCAAAAAGACATTACCGATTATGAATGTATTAGTAATATGAGACATTTCTCAGTATTGAAATTCAAACAATTGTTGTTTGTATTGATTTAAGTTTTAAAAAGGTCACGGATCATCAAGAGCCGTGGGTACTAAAGATATTCATAGAGTTCTGGAAATCGTCATCATTAATTTTAGTCCATTTTGTTTCTGCTCGACAGCAATCAGCAATCCTAGGGATATATTCAGGATGAGTTGTGATATATTGATATATTGTGGGTAAGTAAACAGGGTAATTAAAGATAGGTTGCAAAAACTACAAAATGCGTACCGGAGTATTTTAAATGTCAATAGATTAACCAGTATAAGATATATGTATGTTGAATGAATTGAATTGGATCACTGTAAATGAAATATGGTATAATTTATCATTTTATATATTGTGGTTCGTTTTTAAATAGGGTAATTAAAGATTGGTTGCAAATACTACAAATTAGAGCTATGCGGAGTATTTTAAACGTCAATAGATTAACTAATATTAGATATATGATGAATGAATTGAATTGGATGAATGTAAATGAAACCTTACAAGTGTGCATGTTAATATATATTTTTAAATTAGATGAGAATTTATTACCAAAATATTTAATAGGAGGGTATAATATACATAGTCATAATACTAGGGGTAAGAATAAGTTAATAGTTAAGAATTTAAAATTAAGTAGATCCAAAAAAGTATCTTGTACATGAGTGTTGTTGAATATAATGGCCTGTCAGAAGTTCTCAGAAATATAAAAAAAATTGATAGATTCCTGGCAGTCTTAAAACAGCACCTCTGTACAAGTGCTAGTAGATAATAAGATTATTTTGTAATTTTAGCATTAAGTAATGTTTGTTTGTAATTAGCTTTTAAAGCTTAACCTAAATAAATAAATAAATTAGTTTAGGATTGAAAGAAACTATCTATCTATCATAACTAATAAAATTGCATGGTTTCTATGCGTAAAACTTTTCGTTGTGAGTAAAAACATAAATTAACTATTTTAATGAAAAGTGGATTATATTATGTTTTTGATTATCATTTGAACACATCCATTAACCCTTACTCTTCAGATTGGAGAGTGTTTTGTAATTGGACTATTGAGGCGTCACCCATCCCCTTCATACATGTAATGCTGCGTCCACACTGACGAACCGAACAGCGAACGACGAATTGTTATTGTGTGTTTTATTAACGTCCACGCAATAACAAATGTTCGGTTCGAATGTCCTCGAATCCTCTTCCATTTCTGTCTGTCTTGAGCAATCTGCATCCAGTTAACTCCACACATTCTTCTCAAATCGTCCACTCGGTCTACTTTGCTTTCTTTCACATCCTCTCGGATACCATTCCAGTATTTCTCGCGTATATCCATTCTTCTCGCTATGTATTCTCGTTCCGCTATGTCTGCCACTTTGGTCATACTTTTTAACCATGTATTCCTCTTACGATATTTTATCATCATACCGAGCATACATCTTTCCATGCTTCTCTGTGTGCACTGGGATCCTGCGTAACATTATTGAATTTAGCATCTACGTTTCACATCCATACGCCATAGCTGGCAGTACGCATTGGTCGTATGCCTTATTTTTTTAAGCATAGCGGAACGTTGGATTTAACACTGTTCGGTTCGTCGGTGTGGACGCAGCATAAGACACCACAATGTTCAACACAGCGTAACCTAAAAAGTCATTCTTAAACCGTTTATCATCTCGATTATTGCGATGCAACTGTTTATAATGCATTGAATAATTTTTGAGCAACACCTAAACAACTTTAAATGCGACACTGACACATTTGTCAACAAATGACCGATCGTTAAATGTGTTCACGAAAGTTGCGATGATCTCTCTTAATGACTATATAAACGATCGCTACATTACTACCACCGAAAAATGATTATTGCATCTCGTTTTTTAAATATCTTCGAACTTTGCCTTTTTGTCGGCGATACTTAAAAACACACACACAACGTTCTGTTCGGCAAACGAATTTGAATAGTGAAAAAAATGGTATTTCGAAATCAATTTCAGAACACGTGTCCATTGTGCCGATCGATATATGTATGTACTACCTACGTTGAAAATCACCAACATTCCACTTTCATCAGCGTGTGTATGTATTTCTTTAAAGAAACCGAAGATTGATGATCTAAATGATGGATTTAGAAATGCATGTCTTTTCACTGAATGCGAGAAAAAAAAAAAAAAACAATAAAGTAAAATAACGATATTTTAACCACCGTTTTGAACCCATCGACGAAGTTATGCCATACTGTTACATAAAACATTAGTTGTCATCTAAGAAACAAAGCCGGAGAACATTAGACTTGATGAATGATCACCGTATAATTGTGGTAAAGTGGCTTCTGCATGTTTGCATATTGATGTCGTTTTTTCGGAATGATTTTTCACAACGCACAATTTTTTTGTTAATGTATTTCATAGTAGTGTTTTCGCAAAGTGCCATAGTCGTGTCAAATTACGGAATAAAATTAATATTTTCATCACTGTATGTATGTAATGAGATTAATAGATTTGAGTGTAAGCCGATTGGGCAGTGAGTCATGAGAAAATGTTGAGGAAAATCTATTTATATTGATTGTACAATCAATTTAATAAAGAAAGCTTAACCAGGCGACGACGACGCTAATTGGTAAACACTTTTGGAAACTATTTCTAGTATTAGACAACGACTGGAATGCAAATAGTCGTTGACGAAAACCGTTTGACAATCGGTGAAACGTACATATAAGAATACTAAATTATACGTGACTTAATTCATACATATTCTTGTGACTTTCCATCATTCCAAAGAGGCTAATTACGCAATGACATAAGAAGTAATGTTCATTCGCTTCATTGAAGACAGGATTACAAAGTTTCCAATTAAATATTTATAATAAGTAGGTACTTGACTTAAGATGGATAAGTATCCTAGTTAATATTTAAACATTGAGTATTTGAATGATAATAATATAATCATACAAAAACAACAAGGAAAAGAGAATAAGTCAATTCTATGTAACTAATTCTAGTCCACTCAGCACAAGCAATTTTTCCTGTTGTTTGGATTGGCGCGATCAATAACATAAAACTGAGCAATCTTAAACATCATCATCATCATCCACTGCTGGATGAAGGCCTCTTCCATTCCTGTCTGTCTTGAGGAAATCTTCACCCACTTGACTCCACACATTCTTCTCAATTCATCAGCCCATCGTCGACTCGGTCTACCTTGCTTTCTTTCACATCCTTTCGGATACCATTCCAGTCTTTCTCGCATCCATTCTTCTCGCTATATGTGTCCATTTCAACTTTTTCACACGTTTCGCTATATCTGCCACCTTGGTCATGCTTCTTACCCATGTGTTCCTCTTACGATCTCTTCTTGTTATAACATATCATCATCAACATTTTCAGCCGTTCACCATCCACTGCTGGATGTAGGCCTCTCTAATCATCTTCCATTCCCTGTCTATCTTGAACAATCTGCATCCACTTGACTCACATCCACTCGGATACCATTCTAGTATTTCTCGTATCCATCTGCCATCCCTTCTTTTTCTTCATTCCAATCCTCTTCCATTCCTGTCTGTCTTAAGCAATCTGCATCCACTCGACTCCACACATTCTTCTCAATTCATCAGCCCATCGTCCACTCGGTCTATCTTGCTTTACTGCCAGTTATGACGAAGAATGAAACTAGTATGAACTGCTTTTGGAAGAATGAACATAGTTTTTAAATCCAACATTCAGCTATGCTTAAAAAATAAGGCATACGACCAATGCGTACTGCTAGTTATGACGTATGCATGTGAAACGTAGATGTTAAATTCAAGAATGCTACTTAAGATCTAGTGCACACAGAGAAACATGGAAAGATGTATGCTTGGTATAACAAGAAGATATCGTAAGAGGAGTACATGCGTAAGAAGTATGACCAAATTGGCATATATAGCAGAACGTGTGAAAAAGTTGAAGTGGACACATCGCGAGAAGAATGGATACTGGAATGGTTTCCGAGAGGATGTGAAAGAAAGCAAGGTATTTTAAAGAATATTACTCAATAAGTGTTCAATAGTTTAAATAGTTATTATATTATATCAATGGTACAACTGAATAGGTAGTATTTAACCGGTAGGCAATACTACCTAACCATGCGTATGGTACATAGTATTCTTCCTATTGGGTTTTAGTGCCAGGCACCACACCACGACAACGACTTCTTGTTGGCCAACAAAAGTTGTCAATCGCCGCTTAGTGCCTCTTTTTAACAACAATTAATTGATCGCGTTTTGCACGTAGTCCTCCGGAAGAGCATTATCGTGCCTCAATGTTTTTCCGGACAATATGTGTATCCAAATATTTGAATAGCTTTAATAGTTTCCGATTGGATCATTTTTAATTTCATGGAATTGCAGACGATTTGAGGTCATTGGTGATTTCAAGACATTATGCTCATTTAACACTTGGCTTATTATGTTTTTGTCTTCCGTGTCCAAAGATGGATTTGATGCGATACTATCATTCAAATATATTTTTGTGATACATATATCAAAATATAATACCCCAAGTAACATCATCTTGTCCAATCCTCTTCCATTCCTGTCTATCTTGAGCAATGTGCATCCACGGGACTCCACACATTTATCTCAATTCATCAGCCCATCGTCGACTGGGTCTACCTTGCTTTTTTTCACATCCTCTTGGATACCGTTCCAGTATTTCTTGCTATGTGTCCAGCCAACTCCTCTCGTAATACCAAGCATACATCTTTCCATGCTTCTCTGTGTGCACTGGATCTTGTGTAACATTCTTGAATTTAGCGTCCAAGTTTCACATCCATGCATCATAACTGGCAGTACGCATTGGTCGTATGCCTTCTTTTTTAAGCATAGCGGAATGTTGGATTCAAAAACTATGTTCATTCGTTCAAAAGCACTCCTTCTTAGTTTCATTCTTCATTTTATTTCTTCTTATTTACAACTGGTCATATTCACCAATTGTCCTAGGTCCTATGTACATACATGCAATGGTCGAAAATTTTGCACTCTTTTCCTATGATGCACACAGAGACTCAAAATGGTTGCCGATTTTGCTCCGCTGAGCACAAATAAATATGGTAAAGAGATTCGTTGTCTGTTCTTTACCCTTTTAGAACGTAGTGATATAATTTTTCGTACATTTATCTGAGTATGCGTATCTGTCAATCTGTGGTAAAACGATCAATCGTGTTTTCACTTTATTTATTTTAAAGTTATTTATTTTAGCACGCGAATGTATTCCGTAAGCCGGTTTGTCGAGAGGTTAAGAAATTAAAGTTAGTTTACAATTTTACCTGCAATAGTGAGAGATTTGTATCATCCAATTTCCACCCATTATTTAAATTAAATGAATACATAATACATAGGTACATATGTATGTATCATCATCATCATCATCATTTTCGGCCGTTCACCATCCACTGGTGGATGATGCTTCCTCCCCGTGGATTCCTCTTACGATCTCTTCTCGTTATACCAAGCATACATATTTCCATGCTTCTCTGTGTGCACTGGATCTTGTGTAACATTCTTGAATTTAGCGTTCAAGTTTCACATCCATACGTCATAACTGGCAGTACGCATTGGTCGTATGCCTTCTTTTTTAAGCATAGCGGAATGTTAGATTCAAAAACTGTGTTCATTCTTCCAAAAGCACTCCATTCTCGTTTTATTTCCTCTTTTTTACATCAACTTTAGGTATACATACATATGTAGATTAAATCATTCTTAACCCAATCTTATGCTACTGCTACGTCCATCTTCTCTCATATCTGCCACTTTGGTCATACTTCTTACCCATGTATTCCTCTTACGATCTCTTCTCGTTATACCGAGCATACTTCTTTCCACGCTTCTCTGTGTGCACTGGATCTTACGTAACATTCTTGAATTTAGCGTTCAAGTTTCACATCCATACGTCATAACTGGCAGTACGCATTGGTCGTATGCCTTCTTTTTTAAGCATAGCGGAATGTTATATTCAAAAACTGTGTTCATTCTTTGTTTTATTTCTTCTTTTACATATGAATATAAAAAAATAAATTTGGGCATCTATGAAAATTAACAACGCGCATAAAAATATAAATATTGCAATTTCAAACTGTTGTAATTATATTTGAAAGTATGATATGGTTATTTTGCTCTGACCTCGCTTTTATTATTTTCTTCAAACTGTGTACATTATTTGTCAACGACGTACGATTTTATTTGTCGAGGGGAGTGTTTTTTTCGCTATCCATGTCTAATTTAATATTGTCGAAATGTATGGTTGGTTGCAAACTGAAAAATATCGAACAACCTTGAACAGCGCTGAATTATAATTGTCGTTATCCGTCATGTTTGTTACACGTCAAACGTAGAGAAATCAAACGTTACACAAATGTAATGGAAAAAAATCAAGTTTTACAATTTTTCACGGTGTTAATTGTTTACAGTTAATTTGTCTATTGTTTTTTTTTTTTTTTTAATGAATATTTCTTGGGAATAGTCGAGATAAAAAGTGCATTTCACTACACGTGTCCCCATGCTTCACCGCACATTAAAAAGCTTGCACAACGTTCACCGTTGTTATATTATACAATGCAATATTTATATAACATATTATATACAAGTGCATCTTTGATATTCTCAAGAAGATCTATGGGATGTCGCCTTTCTCATTGGTGATCTAATAATATTATTATTTAACAATATTTCAACCTAACTGTAGATATAGATCCAATTTTAAACAGATACAGGTGTGAAACTTTTCCAGTTTATGGTTAATGATTGCATAGTTACACAGTGCTTTTTTTCAATTTCAATATTTTATTGCTTTTAAGTCAACAATACATTACTCATGATAAAAAAAATATATCGTATACCACAAAACTAGTTGATAGTTATTTATACCCGGGACAATTGTTGAATATGACTGGTTGTAAAGAAGAAGGATGAACATTGTTTTTAAACCCAACATTCCGCTGTGCTTAAAAAATAAGGCATACGGACCAATGCGTACTGCCAGTTATGACGTATGTATGTGAAACTTGTACGCCAAATCCAAGAATGTTACGTAAGATCCAGTGCACACAGAGAAGCGTGGAAAGATGTATGCTTGGTATATCGAGAAGAGATCGTAAGAGGAATACATGGGTAAGAAGTATGGCCAAAGTGGCAGATATGAGAGAAGATGGACGTAGCAGTAGCAGAAGATTGGGTTAAGAATGATTTAATCTACATATGTATACCTAAAGTTGATGTAAAAAAGAGGAAATAAAACGAGGATGGAGTGCTTTTGGAAGAATGAACACAGTTTTTGAATCCAACATTCCGCTATGCTTAAAAAATAAGGCATACGACCAATGCGTACTGCCAGTTATGACGTACGGACGTGAAACTTGTACGCTAAATCCAAGAATGTTACGTAAGATCCAGTGCACACAGAGAAGCGTGGAAAGATGTATGCTCGGTATAACGAGAAGAGATCGTAAAAAGTATGACCAAAGTGGCAGATATGAGAGAAGATGCATGTAGCAGTAGCAGAAGATTGGGTTAAGAATGATTTAATCTACATATGTATACCTAAAGTTGATGTAAAGAAGAGGAAATAAAACGAGGATGGAGTGCTTTTCGATGAATGAACATTGTTTTTAAACCAAACCCCATTGTTTTTAAAAAATAAGGCATTCGACCAATGTGTACTGCCAGTTATGACGTATGGATGTACTTGCGGCACAACGAGAAGAGATCGTAAGAGGAATACATGGGTAAGAAGCGTGACCAAGGTGGTATAGCGGAACATAGCGTGAAGAATGGATGGCAGATGGACGCGAGAAATACTGGAATGGTATCCAAGAGGATGTGAATAAAAGCAAGATAGACCGAATGGACGATGGGCTGATGAATTGAGAAGAATGTGTGTAGTCAACCGGATGCAGATTGCTCAAGACAGACACAATGGAAGAGATAAAACTTTTCTATAACTTTGGTGTGGGTTTTAAGTCTACTCGCTCGTCGATGTCTCTTAATGTTGATTATTGTACCTATTCAAGTATTCTGAAATTTAATTAATTGAATGTAATAATATTAGTAAGCAGGGTATTAAATCTTGAATTGATTGTCAAAAAAATTATTTTACAAGCGATTTTCACATTTTGCAATTTTGCAATATGAATTGAGTGATAAGAGCAATCAGGCAATCGACTGTTTGGTGTCAATTCTTGTGCATACACGTCAATTTGACGTTGACTTGACTTGAAGGGGAAGGGAAAGAGGGGGAGAAACCTGAAAGGAGAGGGCTATTTTTCGTACGAAGGCTTCATAGGAGGTGGGGGGCAAAACCTCCTTAGACAGACGTCTGTTAAAGAGTCTCATTCACCGTCCTCCATCCGAGAGCGAAGCACGCGTTGGCAATAAGACTAAAGCCAAGACTACATAAGTAAGTCGACTTTCAAAACAAAAACAAACAAAACAAAAAAAAACCAACAACTACCGGCATCTGAAAAAACAAATCACAAACAACAAACAATCGGGCGCGCTAATTTTTGAATCTGTGTGTAGTGTATCTAGTAAAATCGACAAAGTGTGTGTTTTTCCTCTCTCATTGTAAAAAGTGACATTCTTTCATTTCGGTAAGTGAGTTTTCTTAAATAACTAAGTAAAAAAAGTATCCGATCGATTCGTTGAAAGTTGTTGTACGTGGAGCGTGGCAACGTTTAACACTTTTACTTTCAATACGTCAATACAAGCTGGCCTCAAACGAATCATTCGCAACATTTCTTGTCATATATATTTACATAATGACAATACGTTATACTCAAATGTATTCTATAGAAAGTTCATTTGCATCTATTGTATAATTTTATTGCTATTATTGAGTTGTGTGAAAAGTGAACTATAGGTACATACTTTCATTCAGTTTTTTTACCACAATTGACATCTATGTATGTACATAGCTTCTGTTGATTGAACATTTTTAAAGATTAGCTACCTTGATGCTACAATGACTAGTTTAAAAACGGGATGAAATTTATTTCGTATTTTTATTGTACATTTCAGACTAAAGTGCCAAAAACATTTTTATTTGAATTTAAAATGGACACTTCATAACGTTCAAGGTCACGCAGTCAAAAAATAATTGATTTATTTATCGTTATGTACGTACATATGTATATGAAGTTAAGTTTGAAAAAATATTGAATAAAAGTCGTATACATATGTATGTGTCTATTGAAAATTTCATTTTGTATACTATTGTATGGACATTATTGAAAATGGATTGATCGCGGAATATTCCATTTTAAATATTGTAAATCATAAACGGTAGCTGTTTCGCGGCTCTTGCATAAGTTTAAGAGTCAGACACTTTCTTCTCGCTTATGTTACGGTCACTCTGTGTTGTTTTTATGTTATTATTTATTACTGAGTCATTCGATTTTGTCGATTTGTTAATCGACTTTTCATTCACTCTGACGTAGTTGTGCAAACACAACCATTTCAAAACGCTCGGTGCCTGAAAACGTTACCAAATTCGCAGAGTTTCGGCTTTTATACGGGATTTTTATCGTGGCAAATCCATTTCGAAACAACAACTAAACACACACATACATATGTATGTACATAGTAAATATACAGGGTGGGCTTTAAAAAACCGGTGCTGTTTTCAAAAGTTTATATCTCCGAAACTAATAACGCTGTCGTAATGAAAAACTAAAGCATTTTAAAGTTCATATTTTTATCGTTTAAAATCTTATCATTATCATCATTTTCAACGGTTCACCATCCACTGCTGGATGAAGGCCTCTCCAACCCTCTTCCATTCCTATCTGTCTTGAGCAATCTGCATCCAGTTAACTCTACAAATTATTCACAATTCATCAACCCATCGCCCACTTGGTCTACCTTGCTTTCTTTCACATCCTCTCGGACACCATTCCAGTATTTCTTGCGTCCATCTGCCATCCATTCTTCTCGTTCCGCTATATCTGCCACCATGGTCATGCTTCTTACCCAATGTATTCCTCTTACGATCTCTTCTCGTTATACCGAGCATACATCTTTCCATGCTTCTCTGTGAGCACTGGATCATACGTCATAACTGGCAGTACGCATTTGTCGTATGCCTTATTTTTTAAGCATAGCGGAATGTTGTATTTAAAAACAATGTTCATTCTTCCAAATGCACTCCATCCTAGTTTTATTTTTTTGTTTTTTACAACCAATCATATTCACCAATTGTCCTAGATATAAATAAACCATCAACTATTCCTACAATATGCTTATCTACAGTGACTAAATTTTGCTTGCAAAATTCATTAAACATAATTATAGTTTTATTCAAATATTATTGTATGAAATTGTCGTATAAAGTGATTTTTTTCTGTATTTTTCGGTGGCCAATTTTACCATTAATAAATTGTCTTTTTGACAAAAACCATCACATCGTTAGAAAGAAGACAACATGAACTTTACAATACTTTCTTTTTCACCACCTTAGCGTTAATGGTTTCGGAGATTTAAAAAATTGAAAATAGGACCGGTTCTTTTTGCCCACCCTGTATACCTATATATGTATAATATCTCAAGTATCGACAGATGTTTATCCGGTGGTGTAGTTTGCAACCGGTTCACGTGCGCGCTTTCGTGAGTTGACCCACGCACGCATTGCGTTACCGAGTTACGATTACGATTGCCAATATTATCTAGTTAAGGTACCTATGTATGTATACTACATAAGTGAGTACCTACTCGAGTACCTATTAATGTTGTGTTACCGTTGATTGACCTCCCAAGTTTTTCTAGTGTGTTTATAAATACGATTTCGTAAGTGTGCCTAACCTGTTCTAGTTTATCGCATTAATCGTACAAATTATGTATTGACGGGTGAGGCGTAATGAAACAATAATGTTACTATTATGTGTGTATCGTTGGTTATTGAGTAACGATAACCCTTCGGCAGAATTTGGGCTATTATATATATAATACAATAACAACACCAGTCAAAGAATGGTGTAAAATGACACAAAGTAAAGTAACTCGTTGGAGATATCTGTGATGTTTTGAGGTCAGGTTAAGTTAAGTTAGTATTAAAGTAGAACTTATACGAATTATCAAAGTTAATAGATTTGATTATAATAAAAATAATTGGACAATCATTTGGGGTTAATAATAGATTTAAATATGTATCAATAAGGTTAGATTAATACAGTCTCAAAGAAGCTACATACATAAAAATAATACCATAAATTAATCAATAAACATTTGAGTTTGAGTTAAAAGGTTAGATTAATTTACTTCACTGTTATTATAACTTTTGGAATTCATCCACTTTTCCCCTATAAAGCGTCTGTAAAGGCGCTCACACACCTTAGCGTAATCGCTGCGTCAAATTGACGCCCTCTATCGTCGTTGATTCGCACCAATGCGAATAATATCGGTGCGAATGGGACGACGATATGGGCGTCAGTTTGACGCAGCGATTTCGATAAGGTGTGTGAACGCCTTTAGAGCTTTAAAACTCACTAACCCGAGCGAATAATTTGACGCTTGGCACCTGCGATTGACGCCCCTATTATCATCCCATTCCCATTCGCACCGAATTTTAGTGACACTAAATGCTCTCACTAACCCGAGCGAATAATTTGACGCTTGGCGTCTGCGACTGACGCCCTCTATCGTCGTTGTTTCGCACAGATGCGAATTACATCGGTGCGAATGGGACGACGATATGGGCGTCAGTTTGACGCAGCGATTTCGCTAAGGTGTGTGAACGCCTTTATAGCTTTAAAACTTGAAAGCACATCTTAGTTGATTAAAATTACTTTGATATTAGATTTAAGTCCCTCACTAACCCAAGCGAATAATTTGACGCTTGGCGTCTGCGACTGACGCCTTCTATCGTCGTTGTTTCGCACAGATGCGAATTACATCGGTGCGAATGGGACGACGACGTGGGCGTAAGTTTGACGCAGCGATTTCGCTAAGGTGTGTGAACGCCTTTAGAGCTTTAAAACTTGAAAGCACATCTTAGTTGATTAAAACTACTTTGATATTAGATTTAAGGCCTTCACTAACCCAAGCGAATAATTTGACGCTTGGCGCCTGCGACTGACGCCCCTGTTATCGTCCCATTCCCATTCGCACCGAATTTTAGTGACACTAAATGCCCTCACTAACCCGAGCGAATAATTTGACGCTTGGCGTCTGCGACTGACGCCCTCTATCGTCGTTGATTCGCACCAATGCGAATTATATCGGTGCGAATGGGACGACGACATGGGCGTAAGTTTGACGCAGCGATTTCGCTAAGGTGTGTGAACGCCTTTAGAGCTTTAAAACTTGAAAGCACATCTTAGTTGATTAAAATTACTTTGATATTAGATTTAAGGCCTTCACTAACCCAAGCGAATAATTTGACGCTTGGCGCCTGCGACTGACGCCCCTGTTATCGTCCCATTCCCATTCGCACCGAATTTTAGTGACACTAAATGCTCGCACTAACCCGAGCGAATAATTTGACGCTTGGCGTCTGCGACTGACGCCCTCTATCGTCGTTGATTCGCACCAATGCGAATTATATCGGTGCGAATGTGATGACAATAGGGGCTTCAGTTGCGAAGCGTCAAAATTATTCGCTCGAGTTAGTGAGGGCCTTTAGGGTTTTCTTCGCGCATTTGACGCTCCAGTGTGTCCCAAAACATTGTTCCATTCAAAGTGATTCAATTTAACGTTGACAATAGACAATATTTCACGGTTGTGCAAAAAACCAAACGGCACCAGAGCACTGTCACGTTGTTTACCCGCTAATTTTCCACAACGATGATGATGATAGTACATAGAATTGCGGTTGAGCAATGTCCACACGTTGCTATGTAATTTACAATGAAAAAATAAATACATACCCATGTAATATACGATCGTGACATTGCAAACGTACTGACAAATGTCATTATCATCACTCGCAATCCTATTATTATAACACTGATCAGCATAAATGTATCATCATCTAATATATGAAACACTTAAGTTTGTATGTACGTATGGGTCATTCATCAATTACCAGGCGTTGCTCGGGCGCGATTAATAGAAACGACGAAGTACACACGATAGTAGATGTTTTCGGCAGATTTAAGTACGTACGTTCCGTCCCCCCCCCCTAACCCCACCCCTCCACATCCCCGCATTCCTTCTTTATTACCCGGCTTTGCCCGGGGTGTAATTAATATAATGTAATATAGTGTTTGTTTAGTAAATTACTTCGGGAGCCCAAAAAAGGGGCCGCCGGGGCAGGAGGGGGGTCTGGGGGGGGGTAAGGGCCGGCATTGCTTTCGGGAGTCCAAAAAAGGGGCCGCCGGGGTAAGAAGGAGGGTTTGGGGGGGGTTGGTAAGGGGCCGGCATTGCTTTTGGGAGTCCAAAAAAAGGGTCGCCGGGATAGGAGGGGGGGTCTGGGGGGGGGTGGTAAGTAAGGGGCCGGCATTACTTTTCGGGAGTCCAAAAAAAAGGGTCGCCGGGATAGGAGGGGGGGTCTGGGGGGGGGGTGGTAAGGGGCCGGCATTGCTTTTCGGGAGTCCAAAAAAGGGGCCGCCGGGGTAAGAAGGAGGGTTTGGGGGTTGGTAAGGGGCCGGCATAGCTTTTAGGGAGCCCAAAAAAAGGGGCCGGGGGGGCTTGAGGGAGGTCTGGGGGGGGGTTGGTAAGGGGCCGGCATAGCTTTTAGGGAGCCCAAAAAAGGGGCCGCCGGGGCTTGAGGGAGGTCTGGGGGGGGGGGGTTGTAAGGGGCCGGCATAGTTTTCAGGGAGTCCAAAAAGGGGCCGCCGGGGTAGGAGGGTAGTCTGGTGGGGTGGTAAGGGGCCGGAATTGCTTTTCGGGAGTCCAAAGAAAAGGCCGCTGGGGTAAGAAGGAGGGTTTGAGGGTGGTAAGGGGCCGGCATAGCTTTTCGGGAGCCCATAAAAGGAGCCACCGGGGCTTGAGGGGGGTCTGGGGGGTGGTAGGGGGCCGGCATGGCTTTGGGGGGTATCAAAAGTTGAAAAAATAAAAATAAAAAATTCAAAAAAAGTTCATAAGTTCAAAAAAATTCAAAAAAAGTTCCAAAAAAAGTTTAAAAAATCCAAAAAACCGAAAAAAAATAATTTAAAAAATATGTTGATAGAAAAAAACTCGAAAATTCTATAGTGACGTCATAGCGTTACTATACTCCCTAAAAGCCCAGACCCCCCCTACTGCCCCGGCGGCCCCTTTTTTGGGCTCCCGAAATAATTTACTAAACAAACACTATATTAAATTATATTAATTACACCCCGGGCAAAGCCAGGTAATAAAGCTAGTTTTCTATAACTGGATTTAATTAACGGTATTTAGTATTTGATGTGTATACAGATTTTTTTCATGTCACAATCCATATGTCTACTGTATTACTTCCTCATTGCTCGAGTCGAGATATGCAGAAGGTCACCGGACATGCTCGGGTTTCGTGTGCACAATTATTCGCATGTCTCTGTTGAAATATTTACATTTTCAAAATTTCCACGCATCGCTTAGCGAATCGCCTTTCGATTTTCAAAAAAACAATTTCAACACTGTGTGTGTGTTCATGTACGCTAAATTTCAAATTGCATTGTTAATGTGTATGTAGATGATTTGCTTTGGATGATTGTTTCGTTGAAACCAAATACGGGAATCGCATTATAATAATGAATTTATATAACACTAGTGTAAGACCGTTGAATGTCAACGGATGTGTTTCAGGTAAAAGATTATGTAACAATTAAGCAAAGTCGCGAAACTACTAAGGATTAATATTTTTAAATTATAGGAGGCCTCTCATCACCGATGTTGGGCGAACGCGTTAGCGCTAAACTCACCCAATCTGGTGATCACGGGTTCAAATCCCACTCGCGACGTTCGTGTTTTTTCAATTATTTACTGAGGCAAGCGTTATCAGCAGACAGACAGACGGAATTGGGCTATATTTTAATAGCTTTTTTTTTTTTTGTTATATTTGATAGCATATTGTATGATGCAAAATTTACAAGTTGATTTTTTTTTAGTCAAGGTCGTTCAAATCATTTGATTAACAATCAATGATCAATAAGGTTTCGTTTTAATACAAACTCATTTCACACAACAAACCAGTCAATATTTAATATTTTAATCCATGAAAGTAAACTTTGAAAGTAAAATTGTATAAAAAATCCCTGTTAAAGATAACGTTTTATGTATTTTTTTCTCGGGCGCTAATTTTGGTATTTTGATTTGTTAGAACGAAGAAAATATGAAATTTTAAATGCTTGTTTGGTATATTAGGCATTATAAAATGCAACGTAATATTATTAGTTTTGGTGATACAAGTTTTTGAAAATAGTACCGGTTTTTTAATGACCGTATTTGACATACGTAGGTTTACATAATAATTACTCGAATCAATTTATGTAGAAAAAATCAAAATTGTGCAATATTTTGAAAGGTTGCACGTTTTTGACAAAAAATAAATATGCATGCCGAGTTTTACGATTTGTCTCAAAAAGTTCACTTTCCTCACACGAAAATTGGTGATTAAAGAAAGAGACGTCACCACTTATTTCTTCGCAATTTCACCATAGCCATACATACATAGCTACCGAGAAACGAAAGTGAAACAAAATCAATACCGAAGAATACGATCGAAAAAGGGGGAAAGACTGACCATCAGACAGAGAAAGAAATAGAGAGAGAGTCTACATACATAAATACACGTGAGCTATGTATTACGAAATCCTTAGTCACTTTACATAATCAAAAATCGTTTGCATAAAGACGTATTCATTTTCTTTTTTTTTTCTGATGCATAATTTGACATTAGCACTTGTCTGTGCCTATTCTGCAAATTCTGCGTGCGTTTTTCCGAACTTCCGTTTCGGATGTTGCGTCACACACTGAGACGCAATCGACATCGATTGTTGCGCACTTTCGCCACTCATTATTTGCCAGCCCGATCGTCACTTTCATTTGTCATTTCTATTTTGAAACTATACAGGTATATGTGGACAAGGTTAAAATTCGACAAAAGTGTCTTTTTTTTTGGGTCAAGCTATACGTGCTCGCCTCTAAAACGCATACTAAGCGCTTAATTTCGGTTAACCTTACTCCGCTACGCTTGCACTGCTATCTAATATATATATTTTAAGTCTCTAAACTTACGTTGGCAAGTCTTAAAGTACAATCTATTAATATATCATACTCTTGTCTTTAAAAAAACATTTAATACAGATTTTTATTCCAAGTCGTTATTGTGCTACGATATTAAAATCAACGATGAATATTGTATGGGTATGACAAAATCAATCGAAGCGTAGTCACAGTAGATAATCACACTGTAGAGATACATAGTTGATAGTTATTTATACCTAACTAGGATGGAGTGCTTTTGGAAGAATGAACATAGTTTTTAAATACAACATACAGCTGTGCTTAAAAAATGAGGCATACGACCAATGCGTACTGCCAGTTATGACGTATGGATGTGAAACGTGGATGCTAAATTCAAGAATGCTACGTATAGAAACATTGGAAGATGTACGCTCGGTATAATGAGAAGAGATCGTAAAAGTAATACATGGGTAAGAAGCGTGACCAAAGTGGCAGATATAGCGGAACGTGTGAAAATTTTGAAAGTGAAAATGGGTGACAGGTGGACGTGAGGAATACTGAAATGGTATCCGAGAGGATGTGAAAGAAAGCTAGGTAGAGTGGAAGATATGCTGATGAATTGAGAAGAATGTATGGTGTCAATTGGATGCAGATTGCTCAAGACAGACGGGAATGGAAGAGGATTGGAATGAAGAAAAAGAAGGGATGGCAGATGGATACGAGAAACACTAGAATGGTATCCGAGAGGATGTGATAGAAATCAAGGTAGACCAAGTGGAAGATGGGCTGATGAATTGAGAAGAATGTATGGTGTCAATTGGGTGCAGATTGCTCAAGACAGACAGGAATGGAAGAGGATTGGAATGGAGAAAAGAAGGGATGGCAGATGGATACGAGAAATACTAGAATGGTATCCGAGAGGATGTGATAGAAAGCAAGGTAGACCGAGTGGACGATGGGCTGATGAATTGAGAAGAATGTGTGGAGTTAAGTGGATGCAGATTGCTCAAGACAGACAGGAATGGAAGACGATTGGAATGAAGAAGAAGAATGGGTGGCAGATGGACGCGAGAAATACTGGAATGGTATCCGAGAGGATGTGAAAGGATGTGACGATGGGCTGATGAATTGAGAAGAATGTGTGGAGTCAAGTGGAATGCAGATTGCTCAAGACAGATAGAAATGAAAGAGGATTGGAATGAAGAAAAAGAAGGGATGGCAGATGGATACGAGAAACACTAGAATGGTATCCGAGAGGATGTGATAGAAAGCAAGGTAGACCGAGTGGACGATGGGCTGATGAATTGAGAAAAATTTATGGTGTCATTTGGATGCAGATTGCTCAAGACAGACAGGAATGGTAGAGGATTGGAATGAAGAAGAAGAATGGGTGGCAGATGGACGCTAGTAATACTGGAATGGTATCCGAGAGGATGTGACGATGGGCTGATGAATTGAGAAGAATGTGTGGAGGCAAATGGATGCAGATTGCTCAAAACAGATAGGAATGGAAGGCGGTTGGAGAGGCTTTCATCCATCAATGGATGGTGAACGGCTGAAAATGATGATGATGATGATGATGAAGTAGCACGTGTGCCTTATGACCTATGACCGTATACTTTAACCTTCTGCTTCCGGTCAGAGTTTGACGACCTAAAAAAGCACACCGCTTTCGAAATTTAATTCTTATGAATATTTAACGAAATTGTCATGGTTTTTTTTTTTTGATGACGTGACGTGTGTCACGAGATGTGCGCACTTCAGGACGATTATATTATTTTTATTACAATACACATTTACCACAAATTAAAAGAAAAACCCTCGTTTTAATCGTGTATTCAAATACCTATCAAAATGATTTGTGTGAGAATATCATTAATTTAATAATATAATACTGGCGATTGTTTATAAAATACGTCTTTATAACAATTTGTGTTAACTGGCGACGATCACAATGACCTACTTATAAGCATTATATGTATATATGTATGTAAGTATGGACAGATTAAAGCGAAGTGAATTTTATGTTTGTTTTCATATAATGGAATCACTTTAATTACAAAACTCATCAATCATTTTATAAACATTCTACAGAGGATTTTAAATTACGTGTTAATTTTCCAATTATTTTATAAATATTCTTCAAGGTCTAAATAATTTGACGTTATCGATTTTGATTAATAATATTCATGTCGTGTAAAACTGTAAATACAATTTAAAATTGTCTTAATGTATTACGTATGTATAAGATTAATTTCATTCATTTGACAAAAAAAAATGATTTTGCAACATTTGAATAATTTTTTAATAGATTTGTGACGGTTTAGATTTACGCAATATTTACAGTGTAATTTTTAAATGGGACTCATTAACATTTTACTGTCATTCAAACTTTACAATTATCAGCATGATACTATTGTCGAGATTTGTATTTTTTAAATAATAATTCAAGTTGAACCACTCGTTCTATTGAAATCAATGTCATCCCACATTGTAGGCAATTGGTCGAATTTGCTCAGGTTTTCTTTCATATACATACATATATGTATACATTTATAAGTAAACCAGTTTGCATTCACTTTTATCATACGTTGCACCCATTATGTAATTACATATTACATACATATATCGACCGATGAAAAAAAACAACAAGATTCCAATGGTAAAAATTAATTTGCACAATTCATTGTGATTATAGGTGTGTATGTACAAAAATATGTACATATAACGTTCGATCGTGTTTCAAATACCAATGAATGGATTAGCAAAAAAACAAAATATCGAACACATGAATAATTTAACGAGGAAAAAATGACATAATTCATATTCCTTTCACTATCATTTACATACATAATATTCAGTACAAACATACATATTTATAAGACAAATTTGAAAACTTTGATGCTCGAAATCATGTTTTTATATACCTGAAAATTTAACATTGAATTGCTGTTTAAATACCTACTTGATATTATTAACTTTTTTATCTTAAAAATACTTAATTTTCCTCGTGAGAAACAAGTTTTTTTTAAGTTTATTTGTCCACAATATAAACACTGAAAAATGCCGGATTCTAATGTTAAAAAAATTGTTTGAATATCGGTGTGGTTTTTCCTTATACAATAAAGTCTATTTTACATTTCGAAATTGACAATTATTATACAGTTCCATATCTGGAGAGTAAACATTCAATTGATGTTTCATATAAAAAAAAACTAACTCACAATTCAATTAGAAACACATAATTACATATACAGCATCACTATAATTACGAGGAAGACGTACCAAACGTTAATTTGAACTTCACGTGCCAAATTACGGCTATGTAACCTTAATTTTACACATAAACAAATAAAGCTCGTTAATTTTTGAATTGCGTAAATGCAAAAAAAAAAAAACAACATTAGGATACCTAATAATAAATTTCAAAATGTATTAGAATGAATTTTTGCCACCTTTCTCTCTCGTCCAGTATAAATTTACGTGTCGTATTATGTATTTATTTCATAATTTTGCGGTTTTTTACGACAAATCGAATTTCACCGTCAATGTCTATTTCAGTCGCAATATTAAAATGTCTACACAAATTTATGAAATTGTAAAATAAGCGAATTTATGTTATGGGTTTTAATATTACATATACACGCGTTTAAGTCTCCATATTTAAGTTTTTCATTTAATTTCATTTTAAGTACGTAATTTTAGGGTAGTTCCATACAAAGGCAGCGATTTTACTTTAAAACGTTCAATTTTGTTTGTTGATAAAATTGCTGTTTTAATGTATTATTAATTTAATGTATTAAATTAAAATTGACTTTTGTGAAGATATTAGGTAATATTTTTATCGTCTGATTTATTTAAATAATCCCAAGAAGATTCTGTATATGGCTTATTTTATTACAATGTTCAAAGTCTTGATATTAAATATGTATATTTGTGTTTGAAATTAGCATTGACTTTTTCGGTTGTTCCAATGACGATTTTGTTTTCTTAAATTTTCTTCTATCAAAATAATCTTTCTGCAATTATATAATATACAATATTTATAATATAGTATAGTTATAATAAAAGCCACCCCTAAGTTGTCAAATTCAATTGTATTCAAATTTTGACGTGAAACTTATATAAATAAAAATATAATAGATAAAAATAAATGCAAGGTAATAAAATCGATAACGACAAAGTTAAATTTTTTCGTTGCTTTAAATATATTCATTTTCACACGATACAATGTATGTTGTTTCTCTAACATATTTTTAGTGCATTAGGAAACAATGCAAAATCAAAATAATTTACTATCGAATTATCACATAGTTTATATTGAATTCAATTGAATTTGGTGTATAAAATGTAATAGCTTTCGCAAGCGACTGAGCAATGGCCGCAAGGCTCATTTCATAACGAAAATTGGAGCAAATGGCTCGCCTTGGCTCAGAGACAAGACAAACTCAATATTGTGACAAACGTTATCACATAAATGTACACGTGGAACTGATCACATAGTCAAAAAAAAAATAATCTCAAAATATATCACCTACACTCTGTTTTGTATTGAAAATTGGATAATATTCCATTCTATTTGCTTTGTGTTAATATTACGACACTTACATATGTTAATATCGTGAAATTTAATATTCAACGTACAATTTATAGCTGACACGTACATCCATTTCTGTATTTGAAAAGATTGTGTGAATTTCCTTGAAGAAAAAAGCTCGCGCTATAAAGCTCAAGGAAATCAACGGAAATTTTATACGTTTACATTATCAATTGGGCAATGCATTATTTTATTGTTCTTTGCTATATGTTGCGTTAGTAAATTATTCACCATTAATTAGTCATCGTCAACTTGAATGGAATGTATATTAAATTATTGTAAACTGTGAGTAATCACTAATTTGATCTAAATCGATTTATAACTGCTACTTCCTCGTTTTACCTGCATTAATCATAACGCTAACGCCTTCGTTGTGCTTCCACCATTTTTCACAAGTTTAATACAACTTTGAGATAAAAATCAACAAGTAAGTGAGCGATTCAAGTACGAGAAAGTATTTCGCTCGAGTTCAACGACGTTAAAAGCCAATCGGAAGGTCGTCAAGTTATATCTGAACAGTTCAACGTTCACCCAAATTTACGCAATTAATTCTAAAGTGTGGTTAAACTTATTACCGTGTGTAGAAACTTAACTTTCACAATGCTAACCCCATCAAAATTATGCTTAATCATTCGATCGATCACTCTTGTGCTTATTTGCACAAATCATTGTGAGTCGTCTCGCGGTAAAAATGGTGTTAGATCATCGCGCCAACACAACGAGCTCGTTAACCGAAAGTGAAATTATTCATTATTGTTAACGCGATGATTCTAACATAATCCATACACGCTTCGTCGACGCTCTTCCTACTTCTAGGTACTTTAATCCACTTCCGGTTTGCGTGTACACCTAGAAAATCACGCTTTAAGATTAACACGCATGAAAGTGATACGTATAGTTAATTTAAAAACCATTCTGGTGGATCGTTTTCAAGGCAATCGTCAATTAATTATATAATCATTTATTCCAAGGATATCAAATTAACACTTGTAAAAGGGCCAATGTCAAAACTTGAATCAAATGTTGAATTGTTGAATGACACAGCACGCATTTACTCAATACAATATTTACAATAAAACCGCGATGCAGTTAATTGATGATAATATATTCAAATGTTAAATGTATTTAATTGTTAAATAATACGTTCTAGAGTGGGACTGACGCATTTTATTTGTGTATTAACCATTCTTTTATAATAATGACGGAAAAATGGATGTATTTTTGTAACGAGTGAAGTATCTATATATTTTATGCCAGAGCGACGAGAAACCGGTGCATTGCAGAACGTTTGCGTTTCGAATTGCTTTTTACACAACCGTTTCGATTTATAAAATAATTATTATCGGTGTGAAAACGCCACTCAGTGTTTCTCAAACGTGGCCAATTGGGTGGATCCAAACATTGTACCTAAATGTTGAATAATACGATTAGTTCAATCGGAACGAGTGTACCTAAAATTTCAGGTCAACGATCGCTTTATCTGTTACGTATACTAAGTGTCTGTTAGTGTTTGTTTTAATTTGAAGATTTAAATAAAATACTAATTAAGCTACGTTTATATATTTTTAACGTTGTTTAAAAGTATTAGTAAACTCGTATGTACATATCTATGTACATACATTAAAGGCAGATACTGATAATGTACAACTATTATCGGTATCAAGTATCTACCATGAGATTTAATAGGTTTACCTATTAAAATCATATTGCCAAATACGATTCAAAATCTACGTTAGAAATACTCGACTTCATTTTCACTTCCAGGGATCCTCAACATTTTTATAAGACGCAAAACGTAGTCATAGTTATTTATACCTAAGACAATTGGTAAATATGACTGATGAAACTAGGATGGAGTGGTTTTAGAAGAACGAACATTCCGCTATGCTTAAAAAAGAAGGCATACGACCAATGCGTTCTGCCAGTTATGATGTATGGATGTGAAACGTGGATGCTGAATGGGTAAGAAGTATGATGATGAAAAGAATGGATGGCAGATGGACGCGAGAAATACTCGAATGGTATCCGAGAGGATGTGAAAGAAAGCAAGTTATGATGGGCTGATGAATTGAAAAGACTGTGTTGAGTCAAGTGGATGCAGATTGCTCAAGACAGACAGGAATGGAAGAGGATTGGAGGGGCATTCATCCAGCAGTGGATGGTGAACGGCTGAAAATGATGATGATTATAATTTATTTTATCGAAAAAAAAAACGAAATCAAATCAATTAATAAAGGGTTGAAAATATGCGGAGTAAAACAGTGATTAAAAGGGATCTTAATCTTAAATGACGATGGAACTTATTATCAATTAGATTTTCTAGACAAAAATTGAATTGTTTTAACGAAATCAAAAGCTCTCAGTCACATGTTGATAATAACAATAAAAAACAATTTTTTTATAAGTTTCTATGATATTAATATCCTTCTAATAATTATATTTATATACATAGGTACATATCTTGCCTAATAAAATATAAATATAAACCAGTGTAAGCCCGTTGAATATCAATGGAGTGGGTTCTCATCGTGGGTATAGATGGCGCAACAACAACAATTTAGCAAAGCCGCGAACCTACTAAGGATTTATATGTTCAAATATAGGAAATCCCGCATTATCGGCGTTGGATCACAGCGTAAGCGCTCACTGTTGATTGAACTGGTGATCTCGGGTTCAAATCCCACTCGCGCGCAACGGTTCGTGTCTTTTAAGCCGAGGCGAGCGTTATCAGCAGACAGACAGACGGAATAGGGCTATTATATATAGTGATAATTAATATGTACATAAGCTTTCCTACCATTAAGATGACGTTTATTATATTAGCATTGTTATTTTACCACACCTACGAATAAATATATTGTACATTGGTAGACAACCTTTGTCACTTTTTCCATGTCATACAATAATAATCCATACATTATCACTCGATTTACACGCTTTCATTATTTTTAAACAGAAACATTTTGAAACACTTTGCGGCTACCCACCATGGTAATAATAATATTAACTTCGCGGACATTTACCTCTTTCGAGTGACACAAATATCTAAGTCGCAACGTAATATTATTACGATTTGTGTGATGCAACTTTAAAAGTGTCCGATACAAAAGCGAACAATGGTAAACCGTTGAATGGTGGCATCGCGAAACTTCACTTTGTGTGAAATTGACTGGAAAATTCAATGTAGAAAAATTGCACTCGGATTTTAGAGGGTTAATAAATATTGGCAGTAGACGGTCAAAAAAAAAAACAGGATGACCTTAAGAGAAGAATTCACTTATAGCACTTTCCTTGAAATAGAAGTGATCTGAAAATGGACCTTAATTATTATTGATCAAGGCTAATTTGTTGAAAGTTAAATTTAAATTGTATCAGTCCAAGAAGCTCAATAGAGGTTAGAACGTTTTCTTGACGATTTTTGACCTTAAAATCATCATTGGCAAAATTTGGATATTAACTAAATCCACATCTGTTAGAATTTGCCAATTTATCTAACTTAGTTGTGATACAAAAATTGGTACCACCAAAAATAAATCTTTAATACATTCCAAACTATTCCAGAAGGCAATAGTTTCATAACTGCATAGCATATGTATTTCCCCAGTAACTTCACTATGACAGTAAAATGTTTGTCACATAGTGCAAATAGGCAACGCTTTATTATCAAGTAACTACGTCACTTTCAGGAGAAGTTTGGGAAACGCTGGAGTTTGAGGAATTGTATATAATTCGTTGTATTGAATGTAGGAAGGTGCAGTTTTTTTTTTTTTTAGATAGTATACTAAAATATTTTAAATTGAAAGTGTCTCAAATAATGAACGAGCGAACAACACTTACCTTGAACGTTCTATTTGAAATTGACATGTTAAAAAATGTATCGTGACCAACACGTGACTTTCTCTATACATAATTTAATTCTATGTATACAGATATTATTTTTATAAAAAAAAAACAATAATTAAAGCCATATTGAACTTGTATAAGCAATACTGCAATACTTCCGGTTGTCTTTTTAATTACTTTTGAATACTTCTTCTTCTGTAGTTAAGGATTAGTTCCTTATCTGTGAGTTTTTTTCCAAATATTTCAATCATTCGTGACCTCCTAGTTCACAGTAACCACAAAATTCTTAAATTCATGACTATTGGCTATAATCTAGCCACCTGTAACTAAAAGTAGCCGTATATCTAGGAGTTTGTGGTTACGGTTGGTGTACTCTGTCATACTTTGTAGAATCAGAACATTCTATTTACCTATATTATCTGGTTCACGCAATATTTTCTTAGTCTGCCTTAAATGCATGACTGTTGACTATAATCTAGCCATCTGTAACTAAAAGTAGCCGTACTTCTAGGAGTGTGTGGTTACGGTTGGTGAACTCTATCATACTTTGTAGAATCAAAATGTTCTATCTACCTTATTATATTATTATATATTATCTGGTTCACGTATTATTTTCTTAGTCTTCCTTAAATGCATGACTGTTGGCTATAATCCAGCCATCTGTAACTAAAAGTAGCCGTACTTCTAGGAGTGTGTGGTTACGGTTGGTGAACTCTATCATACTTTGTAGAATCAGAACATTCTATCTACCTATGTATATTATCTGGTTCACGCATTATTTTCTTAGTCTGCCTTAAATGCATGACTGTTGACTATAATCTATCCACCCGTAACTAAAATTAGCCGTACTTCTAGGACTTCGTGGTTACGGTTGGTGTACTCTGTCATACTTTGTAGAATCAGAACATTCTATCTACCTATATTATCTGGTTCACGCATTATTTTCTTAGTCTGCCTTAAATGCATGACTGTTGACTATAATCTAGCCATCTGTAACTAAAAGTAGCCGTACTTCTAGGAGTGTGTGGTTACGGTTGGTGAACTCTATCATACTTTGTAGAATCAGAACGTTCTATCTACCTATATTATCTGGTTCGCGTATTATTTTCCTTAGTCTTACTCTATTCTCTTCATACTTTCCCTCTACGATTTGTTTTTTCGATCAAAATTAAATATTCAACTGTTAACGTTTGTTGGTTTTATAACAATAACATTATTAAATAAATTCGACAATGTTTTAACACTTGAAATTGCCTTTTCAGAATACAATATGACAAGACTGAGGATAGTGACTTTTGCTCTAGTAGCTACATTAGCAGTAGGATGTTTCGCGGCACCAATTCCAGAACCAGATCCAAATCAACCAGAAATAATTGAAATTATAGCACCAGCTGGAATAGCACAGGTTCATTATTTTATGTTCAATTATACAAAATGCTAATAATGCTAATCAACTTTAACGATTGCGTGATAGTTAATGCTGAAATTGTTACGAGGTTATCTTCTATCAAGAGACTTGGTATTACTTTTGTTATTTTTGTGTTTCAGGAAACTTTGGACTCGCTCAATCTAGGTGAACCTAATGGAGAACAAAGCGAAAGGAACAAAAGGACTATCGGAATTCTGAGACAGTTGTTCCCCACACTTTCACAGGTACGGTGGGGGATTTAAAAACGAAAAAGGGAGGGGATGAAAATTTGATCAAAGGCTTTTCCGATCTCACACAGCAAATATTACATATTATCATACTAATTATTATGATTTAAAAGTTGAGCATGTTGTGTCCAAAAGTTGACCAGATCTGCTTTCGCATTGTTTCACCAACATTTTTGTCGCTTATTCTTATTTTTTGTGAGTCGAAATTTTGGCCAAAAATTATACAACTTTATATGAGTCATAGTTGTTAAAAGTTTAATTTTCGATTGTGTACATTTTACTTTCATATGAACGAAATTCAAATATCAATATTCAAAGTTTTGCAGTCGAAACGGATTGAGTTAACGTTTCAACAAAATTGTCTGTCTGTCTGCTGATAACGCTCGCTTCGGTAAATAATTGAAAAAAACACGAACGTCGCGAGTGGGATTTGAACCCGTGATCACCAGGTTGGACGAGTTAGCGCTAACGCGTTCACCCAACACCGATGATGGGAGGCCTCCTATAATTTGAAAATATTAATCCTCAGTAGGTTCGCAACTTTGCAAAATTGTTACGTCCGTTGATATTCAACGGGCTTACACTGGTAAATTAATATAGTGTGTCGTAATATATCGTCATTCTAGCTGCGCTCGTTGGTATATGGCCGTATCACGAAGCTTTTAGGGCAATCTTCCAGTTTTATGGACAAAATATTGGCGTTTGCACTCGTAATGTGATCATAACGTCACGGGAATAATATTAATACTGAAAATAGTTTTTATAGTTGTTGCGTAGATGGCGCGTTATAATACAACAACGTAACAATTTAGCAATGTCGCGAGCCTATTGAGAATTAATATTGTCAAATTGTAGCAGGCTAAACGTACACCGTTCCGAACTGGTGATCTCGGGTTTAAATCCCACTCGCGCTTGGACGGTTCGTGTATTTTTATTATTTACCTCAGTGAACGTTATCAGCAGACAGACACACACACACAGATAGACAGACGGAATGGGGCTATTATATATGTACTAGTGTAAGCCCGTTGAATATCAACGGAGTGGTTTTTCATCACCCGTACTTTACCCGAGTGTTTTTGGGTGGTTGAGTATTGTACATATGTGTATTTAATAGTTTTTATAGTTTTTGTATAGATGGCGCTTTATAATTAATTATTTAATTATATGTACATATATATAATTGTTATTATAAAGCGCCATCTATACAACAACTATAAAAACTATTATATATTCATATAATTTAGCAAAGTCGCGAACACTTGCGAGGGTGACGTCATAGCGTTATCAGCAGACAGACGGATTTCGGCTATTATATATATAATATGATGTATCTATGTATATCGTAAAATATAACTTTTAGAATCAAGGTTTTTGGTCAAAATTGAAGGCAGCAAAAAAAAACATTGTGCAATTTAGATAGTATTCCAGTACTGTTTAATTGATTTTGAATTTATAGGATTGGTATTTGCTTGATATTGAAAGCAAAGCGCTCAGTGTCCTTCAAATGTTGTATTAAAAACACCTATAGGATCTGACGGGATTGTGTTCTAGATAATAGATCAAAAAATACAGCAGATCGTCGGTGTACTCCTGAGGACAGTCGGAAGAAATCTTCTGGCTGGTGCTTTGGGAGGTGGAGGAAACGCCGGTGGAGCAACATCCACAGACGGTGGTAAAATATCAGTATCGTTACCAGCATTCGGACCGGACGACGACGATGAAGATAGCGACGAAGATAAAAGTGATGGTGATAATAAACCAGCCAACATAAAGAGTCGCTTCGATGGCGATGATGATCAAACAACAGCATCTCCAATCGGCGATAATGAGGTGCTAGCAAGTAATCCGGAAGTTTCATCAGAGGACACTGCACTATCTCAATCATCAGAATCTCCTTCGACAGATATTTCAATCACTTCTTCTTCTTCTTCTTCCGACATTCCAGATATTATAACCACTTCCATCAATCCCGATTATGATACTACGACGATCCCGGTAAATGTACAATCTATTAAAAAAACAAACTCCTTCTTGCTCCTATTTACAAATCTTCGACGGCTATGTGATTTGTTTAACTTCTGCACATGTCTGTGGTACATATGACACCATGCAAAGCGAGGACGATCTCTATTGTAAACAAAAATCACACGACTTCTACTTGTGTCGACCCCAAAAACTAACAAAAGGATTCGAAATCGAAACAAGATCGAATGCAGCGAAAAGTACCATTTGACGAGTACCGCAAAAAGTAAATAAATCGAGCGAACATCCAAAGTACTGGAACGCTGATCATCATCATCATCATCATTATTTTCGTACAGCATTTTAGTTTTAATGTGAAATTAACAAACATTGATTAAACTCACAACTAATACACATTTTAGAATAGTGCAGTGGGGCGTATCGACCGTACAAATTTATTTTATTTTTTCGTAAGATATAGGATGGGCATTAAAAAGCTTTACATCATCGAAAATAATAACGTTACAATGATGAAAATAAAATTATTTTAAAGTTCACGTCATCTTCTTTCTAATCGTGTGGTGGTTTTTGCCAAACGGATAATTTTTTCATGCTAAAATTAACTCTTGAAAATATATACAGAAAAGTCGCATTTTATATAAAATCATATTTTGTTTTTTTTCAACTATGAAACATTAAAAATAAAACAAAAATCGCTTTGAACCCCTAGTAAAAAAAAAAAAAACAGTTTCAGAGATATTTTTCAATGCCTTGTATGTGTAATTTTAATTTATTACACAAAAACTTTCTTATTTAAAAGTCAAAATAACTTTTGGTCGAACTTGTCGTCCCACGGTGTATCGATTGCTTAGCTTTAACGATTCACTTAACATTTGTTATGTACATCAGTGTTTGGTTTGGCACTCTGGGATATTGAAACTTTACGTTAGATGCAACATTTCAGGCAACATCAGCCGTGAACGGTGATGAAAATCTTCTCTCCGGAGCCGAATCTCAACAGTCTGAAGTTCGAGTGCAGTTTGCCGATCCTGATAGTGAAAATAAGACCGACAACGAACAATCGGCAGATCAGGAAAGTGCTGCTTCCGGTGGAAACAACGGTGCTATCGACGACCTCTCCTTAGACGACGCTGATTCCAGCGACGAAAACAGAAACAAACGGTTTGATTCAGTTAAATTCATCATTTTCAGCCCATCACCATCCACTGCTGGATGAAGGCCTCTTACAATCCAATTCCGTTCCTGTCTGTCTTGAGCAGTCTGCATCCAATTGACTCCACACATTCTTCTCAATTCATCAGCCCATCATCACATCCTTTCACATCCTCTCGGATATCATTCCAGTATTTCTAGCGTCCATCTGCCACCCATTCTTCTTCTTCATTCCAATCCTCTTCCATTCCTGTCTGTCATGAGCAATCTGCATCCATTTGACTACACACATTCTTCTCAATTCATCAGCCCATCGTCCACTCGGTCTACCTTGCTTTCTATCACATCCTCTCGGATACCATTCTAGTATTTCTCGTATCCATCTGCCATCCCTTCTTTTTCTCCATTCCAATCCTCTTCCATTCCTGTCTGTCATGAGCAATCTGCATCCATTTGACTACACACATTCTTCTCAATTCATCAGCCCATCGTCCACTCGGTCTACCTTGCTTTCTATCACATCCTCTCGGATACCATTCTAGTATTTCTCGTATCCATCTGCCATCCCTTCTTTTTCTCCATTCCAATCCTCTTCCATTCCTGTCTGTCATGAGCAATCTGCATCCATTTGACTACACACATTCTTCTCAATTCATCAGCCCATCGTCCACTCGGTCTACCTTGCTTTCTATCACATCCTCTCGGATACCATTCTAGTATTTCTCGTATCCATCTGCCATCCCTTCTTTTTCTCCATTCCAATCCTCTTCCATTCCTGTCTGTCTTGAGCAATCTGCATCCACTTAACTCCACACATTCTTCTCAATTCATCAACCCATCTTCCAGTCAGCCTACCTTGCTTTCTTTCACATCCTCTCGGATACCATTCCAGTATTCGCGTCCATCTGCCATCCATTCTACTCGCTATGTGTCCACTTCAACTTTTTCACACGTTCCGCTATATCTGCCACTTTGGTCATACTTCTTACCCATCTATTCCTCTTACGATCTCTTCTTGTTATACCCCAAGCATACATCTTTCCATGCTTCTCTGTGTGCACTGGATCTTACGTAGCATTCTTGAGTCCATACGTCATAACTGGCAGTACGCATTGGTTCGTATGCCTTATATTTTTAGCACAGCAGAATGTTGGATGTAAACATTCATATACTATGTATATAAAATCTAATTCCTGATTGTTTTTGAGGAATTTCACGTCACACAAGAAACATTTTAAGACAACTCTGACATTTTTGTTGTGAATGAAAATTAACTACACACCTCAGTGGATAACTTTTAGTATAATTACAAATTTAAATACAAAAAAAAATGTAATGCAAGAATTCAGTAAGCAATTGAATTTTAGTACCAATTTCAATCATAAATATATTTCAAATTATAAAACTCAGGACAATAACAGTAAAATACAGATAAAATACATTTTCAGCCGTTCACCATCCACTGCTGGATGAATCCAATCCAATCCTCTTCCATTCCTGTCTGTCCTGAGCAATCTGCATCCACTTAACTCCACACATTCTTATCAATTCATCAACCCATCTTCCAGTCAGCCAACCTTACTTTCTTTCACATCCTCTCGGATACCATTCCAGTATTTGTTGCGTCCATCTGCCATCATACCGAACATACATCTTTCCATGCTTCTCTGTGTGCACTGGATCTTACATTCATGAATTTAGCGTCCAAGGATTAAAATATATCAAAAGATAATAATTTTCCTTATTTTCAAAGTAAATGCAGAATGTCTTCTTGAAAATTCACTCAAAAACAGCCTTTCAAAAAAGTCAGTACTCTCAGTGCTACCAATCTAAAATAATCTAGTTACCATGTGCAAATAAAACACAGTATATTTTAATAAACAATTACTTAAAGCCGCATCCTTCTCGTATAACTTACCCTTCTACTAACATATCGTGAACAGGGGGCTTCTCGAGTTACTACCTTCAGGCAACTTTAAATTCCCCTGTTGTTCCGTACACTTTTTGAGTCAAAGTCTCCTCGATTTATTAATTCCTAACGCATCCTTGATGATTTTTGTAATGATTTTCAGATTCTTGAGCTTCGGAATTGGCGGTGGTGACGGTGCAGCAAGCGGAGGATCAGGAGGCGGTTCAGGCAACTTCTTATTCGACATCATCAGAGTAAGTTGAAATTTTTAACATTGGATATGTTGTATATATAATTATATACAATATAGATTTTTAAATGTTTAATTTTTTTGTTTATATTTGAGACGAACAAGACATACGTGTGTGTACTTAATTAATTATTCATATCACCTCTCTGCGTCAAAGCACTAACATCTCTATCTGTTTCGTCGACTTACTGCTTCTTCTTATTGACCAAAAATATCATAATGACGAAATAATAAAAAAAAAAAAAAAAAGACGACAGTACCCTCATACGTTATATGTATTAAAAACTTGTGCAATATCTTCAACTAAAGTAAAAAGTGTTTGTTCCTCTTAAGCAAAACGTGGCATAGTCGATGTAGCCAAACATTGCATAAATTCTACATATGTTCTTTAACATTTCTTTTCTAAATTCAATATTTAATTAAATATTATAGTTGCACTCTGAAAGTACCGGATGTCGAGTGTGTAAAAATTAAAAGTGTTTGAATGAATGAAACTAGGTGATTGAAGATCCAAATACTCGTTTGCATTATAAGATTGTGAATAGCAGTGATGTGGCCAGTATTTTATTTAAAAAAATTAACCAAAAGATAAGCCAACACCTTTCGAAAAGTCATGGCATATCACACGCGTCGATATCATTCATAGTTTCACCTCCAGAACGCAACGGGAAACCACTGGAGCATCTTTCAGAAGAGTTAAAGCTTTTTTTTTTTGAAGCGGATAATTATTTATATACTAATGTAAATGAATCTATATGAATCGACGTCACGCGCCCTATTTTTCGAGGCTTCGTCTTTTGGAAGGTATTGACGATATGCTACGAAAGCTTAAGGTCCATTCAAACCAAAAGGAACAGCGACAGGAGCGGGAGTAGCACTTTTAGATATGTCGCTGAAGCATTGGACTCACGAAGTGAAGATTCGTAAGATAAGATTTGTTGCTATAGCTGCTGGCAAGATGTACATGTTATTAAATTCTAAATCGTTCTATCTGACTCAGCTATTGAGAGTTGCCTAATTGATAGTTGAATCCATAAAAGAAGACTGGTATATAGACCCACCAGTGTATCTTGACAATAAATGGCGCTGCGTTCGCAATATAAAGCTGGCTCCACACCGGCGAACCGAACAGCGAAGGCGAATTGTTATTGTGTGGAGCGTCCGATGATTTATGAATACACTAATTGACTCTACACATTCTTCTCAATTCATCAGCCCATCTTCCACCCGGTCTACCTTGCTTTCTTTCACATCCTCTCGGGATACCATTCTAGTATTTCTTGCATCCATTTCGCTATTTTTCACATGTTCTGCTAATATCTGCCACTTTGGTCATGCTTCTTACCCATGTATTCCTCTTGCGATCTCTTCTTGTCATAACCGAGCATGCTTCTCTGTGTGCGCTGGATTTTACGTAGCATTCTTGAATTTAGCGTCCAAGTACGTCATAACTGGCAGTACATATGCCTTGTTTTTTTAGCGTGGCGGAATGTTGGATTGTTGGACTCTTTATTTGAACCGTGAAAAATGGCGGTAACGGTAATTATTTTGCCGAAAAGTGAAGAGGCATATTAGTGTTCGGACCATAGATATGCCCCTTCATTACTTTTCGGTCGACAAAAATCGTCGCAAGAGTAGGGGTGAATGGACAGAACCCGAGACTCGAATAGCAAAGAAGTGACCTTTTTTTTTTTTATTCAACACTTCGATCGCCAACGACGCTCCCACTTCTGTTGTGCTGCGTGGGTTTGAAAGGACCTTTGTACACATTGGATTAAATAAAAAATAAATAAAAAAAAAAATGGAAAATCTGGGCACATCGCTGACGACGACGATGATGGTGTATGAACGGATGGAGTATGAAGTGTGAAGTGTTTCAAAAGCATTTTGGATGTTGGGTTGTTCAGCGTCCTGCGGAGAGCGTGGCGCGGGCAGCGGGCCAGGCATTCCGCATCCTGACAGGAACAGACTCCATCGGCTTGGGCATCTCGGCCACGCATACCGCCGTGCGCGATCTGCCCTCCACGAACAACTCCACCAAGGTGCTACAATCCCACCCCCAACACCCACCCTTTACACTCTTTCTTTATTTGCAACAAGCGCACCACCACCACCACTGTATCTTAGAATCTTCAGTCAAATGTGTCACTTTTAGCGATATTCCAACACAGTCGTGAAGATATTTGCACGATTTTTACAATCCGCCACGGTTTAAGCGTCAAAAGTAGAAAAAAAATGGGGCGCGAAGCGCGATATACCGAGCGCGAAGCGTGAGACTGAGTGCTAAGCGCGCGAAATCAAGCGCGCAGCGCAAAAGTCACCCGCAAGTTAGAAATTTTTGTATTCAATGTTTTCTCGTGCATATACTTCCATGACTCGATGCGAATATCCCCAAGTAGTATACCAATGTGTTATAAATTTAAATATCCATACAACTATGTATGTAGAATACTGCCGTCCCAAGCCCACTTAACGTAACTGGCAAAAATTACGAAAATGAGTTAATTTGTGACTTGTTTAAGCTATTAAATCTAACGTATCTGCATGCGCAGAGAAATAGTATCACCAATACTTGGCGAAAATAACGTATCCAATATTTACTTCGGTCACTACCTTATCACGAAAGATTGAAAAGACTGAATCTCTCCACACATTGGAGACGAGGAGATTGAGAGGTGATTCAATTGAAGTATTCAAAATAATAAATAATCATTATTCATGTGAAATGACCAACCACATTATGTTCAATGAGAACCCTCATCGAAGAGGTCCCATACTCTTATAAAGAATGAATCTCTAAAAATCAAATAAGATTGTTAGAGATTCATTCTTTTCAAATAGAGTGGTTGAAGTTTTAAATAGTCATATGTATACATTAATAATGAATAATTAAGTGACGTAACTACTAAAGTATTCTTTTTTTTTTTTAATTTTTCCTTATAATTATCAAAACACGATAGAAAATAACCTCATGCACAAAAAAAAAGTTTAAATAAATCAGTAATATATGAAGAAAAAAACACAAATTTAGAATAAAACTTTCAAGTTCATTTATCTCGATATTGTTGTTTCGTCAGTTACGTTAAGTGGGCTTATCATATCCGTTATATATTATGTATTGCATGTTTCGTATTTGAATTTCTTAATCAACACGTTTTATTGTTGTATTGCACAATCGTATCCCCGCTGATCATTCGTACGTACAATTATTTCCTTAGCGCATTAAATTTTACTCTCTCCATCATCTACATATGTATGTATCTATCGCATTTGTTTGTTTTGTATTTATTTACACTTCATTTTTCACATCATCCCTTTCACCATAAAAATGTATCAGACTGGACACAAATAATAAATAATTGATTTGACAAAAGCACGATTAGAGTATTTTTTTTTTTTTTGACTACCGTGGTAATTAGACTGACTGACTGACTGAATATTTTAGCGTACCATGGTAAAAAAAAACAATATTTAGTATAAAATATAATATATAATATATAATAGTAGAATATTTTAATTAATACAGTAGATTATTATTATACGATAGCTTAGTATTAGAATATTTATTATTTTGAATGTGTGATTATTTTTAATATTGGAAATACGGGTGGACAAAAAAAATCAGTCATTTTTAAAAATTTATATTTCTGAAACTAATAAAATAACGAAAGTGATGAAAATGTACAACATTTTAAATTGATTTTAAAATTAGCACGAAAAAAAAAATACAGAAAAGACGGATTGCATACAATAATATTCGAATTGTTCTTTTTTTTACGTTTCAAAGTTATATGGGCACTTTACACATTCAATATTATTGACAATACCTCATCATATTGACCGTGTAAGGTGGTTTGACGTATTTATATGGAATTGAATTGACGCGGATTCGACTTTCCAAACATTCGGGTCAATAATATTGACCGTATAAATGGACATTACACTATCAATACGGATCGTGATTCTAGTATTGTCAATATTACCACAATATGGATCGCGTGATAATATTGATAGTGTGATATGCCCCATTGGGAAATATGTGGAACCATCCATGCGTCAATAAACTATTAAAAGGCGCTCACACACCTTGGCGAAATCGCTGCGTCAAACTGACGCCCTCTATCGTCGCATTGGTGCCAATCAACGACGATAGGGGCGTCAGTTTGACGCAGCGATTTCGCCAAGGTGTGTGAGCGCCTTTAACTGTCATCATTTACATAAAAATACTTTTGTAAAAGGGTCGTTTATTTTTTTAATTTTTTCAAACGCTAATTGTAGCATTAATATAAAATCATAAAATACCATATTATTGGAAAGGGGATCCAATGAACTTTGAGATGTTTAATTTTTCATCACTATGGCCTTATTAATTTTGGATATATCATATATGTATGTATATACCGGTTTTTTAATGTCTACCCCGTACAATATCCATATATGTACACATTTAAAGTAGGAAATATGTATGCAATCATGCACTATTGTTAATAAAATCATCGATTCATCATCGAAAGTATGTTTTTATTTGCGTATTTCAGTTAGTGGCAGGCTCCGGAGGCACTGAAGCTTCAGACGAAGCGACGGCACACGCCGATGGTGATGTAGCCAAAGGGGACGGCTACACGGAAGGAATTCCCGGACCGGTCACTCGTCTGTTCATCATAGCCAACCGTGGAATATCCAATTTAATACAAGACCTGATCCTCAGAATCGCTCAGACGTCCGAGAGGATAGTGAACTTCAAAGCTCGTCTCATCACGTCGATCATTTAAGTGATCAAACACACACAACAACAAAAAAAACACAGACAAAATACTCTTAGGAATCAGTAAAGTGTGGCTGTCAATAATTGGCGTCAAATTTTCGAGCGTGTGATATTTTTATTTGTTGTATTCATTGTACGGCCATACGTTAACGTCGGCCACGGGAGCACATTGCAAACTTTTGACATGCAAATTTTATACTTATTATGTTACATTTAGACTGAGTGACCGTTCAGATAGCTGCACACTGACGAATGACTATTTTTATATTGTCATTCGTCAGTTTGCTGCTATCTGCACGGTCACTCGGGCTAAATATAATGACCTATGGGCGCAATGATATGAAGATGATCTTTCATTATAACGTCAATCTTTATTGATGTTTTATTGTATAATTTGTTCCCGTGGCCGAGGCTGCAATAAAAAAAGCATCCTTTTTTTTATAATGTATATAAAAACAGAATTGCATCACATTTCAAATATCGCTAGCAAACTTTTTATTGTGTAATACTGTTCATCTTTCCACATCGTGAATGTATGTAAATTTATGTTTTGTTATCGGCTATCTGTAAAAAAAAAAAAAAAGTCTCACGTTACACAACAAGCGAGTGAAAACGAGTTACCAAAAAATGTTCCATCGAATCAATGCAAATAAATTAACTAGCTCAAAAAAAAAAAAAACGAATAAAATAATCGAGTATGAATGTACGTATACGTGTATGTAATATTATATGTATAAGAGTCAAAGTTTACTTCTCCGATGTTTAAAATTTGAAAAAATTCTCTTCAGCACTATTTTTTAAGTGTGACCTTCAAATTCTTATTACACTCCTGATTGTATTTTGCTCAAACTCTTCTAAATAATGTAAGTTAGAATAGTAGGGAGATTTTAAAACAAAAAAATAATCCATCGACGAGTATAAAGACAATATCACAAAAAAAAACAATACACGAAATGTATATTTCACTTGTACATAATATATACGAAGAAAAAAACATTTTTACATTAAAATTAAAGAGTAATTGATCTCAATTACCTTTAATGCAAAAGACGCCTATTAAAATACTTATTTATTTTTCCTAAATCAAAAAAAAAAAAAAAACAACAAAAGATTCAAAAGTTTTGTTATAGATAAATTATGTAAATATGTAATTATTTTTTCTAAATAAAAAAAAAATCGAAATTAACATGTGTTTCATTATGACTTGTATTAAGTGTAACCGAAATGTACAAATAAAATATATTTCATCTTTTATATATAAATATATTAAAACTTCCATAATAAACAATAAATAGAAAGGATATACATATGAAAAATTGCACACAAATAAAACATCTCACTTTGAAAGAAAGAAAAAAAAATTCAACACGTCTCACAAGCGATGAGTAAAAGAAAAATATAATATATGTATATAATGTAGGTATATAATAAATTTGTTTTAACAAAAGCCTAGTCAAAAATCTTCAACGAGGCAATAATATAATTTTTTTTTAGCTATGTACGTATAAACATTTCATTCTTTTTTATGCACCAGTGTTCAATTTTAATATTTTATTATTATTGTTATATAAATTAAAAATAAATTTTAGTCACTTTACCGTGATTCACACCACTGTCGAAATCTTTTTATACAAATCGGTAAAAGTCGTTCAGTGTTAGGAACCAAAGTCACCATCACAAAATCACAGAACGTTAATAATGACGCACATTCAATATAATATAATATAATATAAAGATATCTACAAAGTTTTCAAACAAAATAAATCTTGGAAACTAATAAAAGTTATGTTGATGAAAAAAAATCATTTCATTTGTGGATTTTGCCAAAAGGATGATTATAATTATTATATACTAAAATTAACGCTTGAAAACAAAACTACACATAAAATGCATTTTATAAGGGAATTTCATTCAATAATACATATTTTTTATTTTTTTAACAGTATAAAGTGGGTATTACACAGGGATAGTTTACTCGCTAGTGTCGTAACACGTAGAGCTACACATAGAGCTAGTAATCCTATTACAAGAGCTAGTTTACTAGCGAGATAGTGGCGAGTAAACTATCCCTGTGTAATACCCGCTTTAGAGTCACAACAAATTTAATAGTCTCTTAGTTCCACATGGCTCCATATTTGCTATACAACTTTAAAACGTAAAAAAAAAGAAAACCGTATGAAATTCTTATATAAAATGCATTTTTCTGTATTTTTCAAGTGCTAATTTTGATATTTATACTACAAAACCAATTATATTATAGGAAATAAGACGATATGAACTTTAAAATGATTTTTCATCACTGTAGGTAGCGTTATTAGTTTCGGAGATATTATTTATTTATTTTTACTGCCTCCATCTGACACTCTATGTAGGCTAATGGGGCATTTACACTGTCTATAAAATAATTTAAATAAACTCATATAAATATAGCTTTTGATGATTATATGATTTACTCACACTAATCGATGCAATTACCCCATAATAGTTTTATTAGAAATAAAAAAAAAAAGCACACATACAGCATAATTCTAAGTAAACATGCGCCTAATCGGCAACGTATTGAAAAGTAATCATTATGAAATTTATTCCTTTGGTTTTTTTCTTTTTTAAACATATCATATCCCATGCACACGACAACATACTTCGTATTTATATACAAGTCGAAAATTATGAGATAAAATAAAAATATCTATACTTAAAATACAATATTCGTTAATATACTATCGAAAGTGCGGGCCACGAGAGCAAATCGTGAACTACGTACTTTTTTTTAACAACTAAATTGTGCATACTTGTATAATAACATGTAAAATACATTCATGTGCATCATTATAAGTATATAATGTGTGTATATTATATTTCATATATGAATTTATGCAATAAAGAACATACGTATACGTATTAAAATAGACTTTGCGTAACATTTTCTAAATGAATTCAACACCAGATTACAAGTAAAATATATAAATTAAAACTAATAAATTTTAATGTAAACAATATTAACACGTTCAGATTAAAACATAAAAGTTTAAAACTTGACAATATAACGTCAAATAGGAAAAAGATATTGTTTCATTGAAACATTTTTAAAAAATTCAATACATAAAAAGAATTTGCAACTGTTGAAATTTTAAACAAACAAAATAAATAATATCTATGCAAAAAAATAACAATTCATAATTTTAAGTAAATGTAAAAAGCATTTAAACATTGTTGTTTACGGATGAAATGAAAAACGTTGAAAATAGTGCATTAATTAAAATTGTTGAGATCATTGTTTTATATAGGCTACATTTAAAGCACAAAAGTGCAATACCAGAGTTTATATAAAATAACATACATTAACTAAATTAATATAACGTATAAATTAATCGCATTTGATTTTAAAAATATATCATTTTCGGTGGCAGTCGAGTTAGAATCGTTTATTCAAAACGAAATCCACATTTATTATAAAGAATTAAATTGAAAATACTACGTATACATATATGTATAAACTGGAAGAATATATCAATTGCACGAGATAATTTAAAATTGAATAAAATTCAAAACATAAATTATACAAAAAAAAAATTCACAACAAATTAGATATGTAACTATTCTTAAATTAATAAAATTTGCACTTAATCAAAAAAAAAAAAAAAAAAAAGTAAAAGCATTAGGTATATAGATTAATTTGTCAAATCTATTATAATGGGTGTTATACGTATACTATTTTTTTTAGAGCATCCAAATTCAGCGTCAATTGAAACGATCAGCTAGCCGAGACGATAGCTATGTTCAATTTTTGCGTTCAGGATTTACCGTGTCGAACCTGCGATGATCTGAAACGAGCGAGTATTGATTGAGCAATTTCGTGTACGTTTACGACGAATTGTTGAGACGATACAGCTCCATGTGGGCGACTTGTAAGATTTCGTCCCATTTGTGAGACGGCGTGTGAGGCGGTGTCGATTTGTACGAACACGATTGATCTACAGAACGCGAAGGAGATGAGAATATGAGTTTTCTTTTGGAGCGAGCCGTTCCTGGGTAAATTCCCGAGTTGGAGTGGACGTTTATCGAGTCGGGGGTGAGGAGAGTCGAAGAGATCGGTGTCAAGTTGCTCCTCATCGTGAAGCATTTGGGACCCGTGTAACGGAAGACTGGTTTTTTGAGTATTGTCGAAGCGGAGACTTTCTCTATGAGGCCGATCGACGATAGTACGTTGGCTATATCGTACAGTCGGCGAATTTTCGACTTCAATTGACGGTCGGCTTTGTCCGTTTCCGGATTGTCTGGCAACATGCGAGGTTGGTGGATCAGAGCCGCTACCGCCATCTCCAAATTGATGAAAGTATTCTGAAATTGTTAAGTTATTCAATTATTCAATAGATACTGAAAATTGTTGTTGAAAATACATGTTGTGTTCTGGGGTAAATGGACGATTCGCTATGAGCGGCATCGATGCATGTAGCGGCACCGAAGTATGAGCGGCATCCATGCGTGGAGCCAGATTGAAGTTATGAGCAGCATCGTCATACCGAGCGGCATCAACGCTGTAAGCAGTATATTAACGCTGACGGTGGTATTTTCAGCTAGAAGCGGCATCGCCAATATGAGTCATCGTTTTACCGAGTTGTGATGACGCACCGTACGATACGGTCATACCGAACTGCATCAACGGTACAACCGGCATCGTAGCACTGGGCAGCATCGGCAACGTCGCACTGAATAGCATCGACGCTGCAAGTGCCACAAAACTTTTTGTTCATACTTTATGTTCGGTCCATACCCATCATCGTCATCATTTTCAGCCGTTCACCATCCACTGCTGGATGAAGGTCACTTGACTCATTCTTCTCAATTCATCAGCCCATCGTCCACTCGGTCTACCTTGCCTTCTTTTACATCTCGGATACCGTTCCAGTATTTCTCGCGTCCATCCACCATCCACTCAAACGTACCGCTATATCTGCCACTTTGGTCATACTTCTTACGATCTCTTCTTGTCGAGCATACATCTTTCGGTGCTTCTGTGTGCACTGGATCTTACGTAGCATTCTTGAATTTAGCGTCCAAGTTTCACATCCTCTTAACTGGATACCATTCTAGTATATTTCTCACGTCCATCTCCCATCCATTCTTCTCGCTATGTCCACTTCAACTTTTTCACACGTGCTACTATATGCCACTTTGGTCATACTTCTTACTTTGATCTCTTCTTGTTATACCGAGCATACATCTTTCCATGCTTCTCTGTGTGCATTTGATCTTACGTAGCATTCTTGAATTTAGCGTCCAAGTTTCACATCCACACAGCATAACTGGCTTTCTTTCACATCCTCTCGGATACCATTCTAGTATTTCTCGCGTCCATCTCCCATACATTCTTCTCGCTATGTTCATTTCAACTTTTTCACACGTACTGCTACGTCATACTTCTTACTCATGTATTCCTTTTACGATCTCTTCTCGTTATAGCCGAGCATACATCTTTCCATGCTTCTCTATGTGTGTACCGAATCTTGCCTAAAATCGTTGAATTTAGCATCCATACGTCATAACTGGCAGTACGCATTGGTCGTATGCCTTCTTTTTTAAGCATAGTGGAATGTTGGATTTAAAAACAATGTTCATTCTTCCAAAAGCACTCCATTCTAGTTTCTTTACATTCGGTCATATTCACCAATTGTCCTAGGTATAAATAACTATCAACCATCTCTACAATATGATTATCTACAGTGACTACGTTTTACTAAAATTAATTTTTAAGCCTACTTTCATACTTTCGTTGTTTAATTGTGTTAATCTCTATACCCATGTATACACTATGTAAAAATATTTCAATCGGTGACTTTCTATACTCACTTGAGGCTCCACGAGGAACATCATGAGAAACCTTTGAGCGAGATCACCCAACGATCGCCGCTTCGGCACCGACTGATACCTCTTCTTCCCGTGCAACGGTTGGGTAATACCGATGGCTTCGCCCTGAGCTTTGAGCGTGTTCAAAAATTGACTGAGTTTCGACGAGCCGTGCCAAGTGTACGTGTTTTTTCTGCGATGCGTCGCACATTGCAACGCTTCTAATATGTTTATTATGTCGTAGATGCGTCGCTTTTCAACGCCGAGCTTCAGAGCCGTCGCGTCCAGTTGAATCTCAGTGTTTACGATGCGACTGTGCAACGGATACAATTCGAGAAATCTAAAACAAACACACCGATGTAACAATCATAGCGGAATTTCAATCGCAGAGATGCGACATTCAAAATACCTGTCGCATAGAATTTGAAGTGATTTTTCTTTGCGTTGATACGCACACTGAAGAGCTACGTTGGTTAGTAATTTTAAATTGGCTGTCGGAGATACGTATAGCGAATTGGTGACTTCACCTAAAATATTACGCTTCGGAGTCTCCAGAACGCTCTGACAACTCAACATCATTGTCTATCCTGAAAAAAATAAATATATATTGAACATTTTAATACGCCAGCTGTAGTATAGTTATTCAGCATTGCTTATTTGTATTGACAATTCTCATTCTGTTTAGACTGGCTACACTAGAGTAATTGAAACAAAGAATTACCTTAAAGGAAATATCTCTGCAAAGTTTGATTCAATATACATTCCCACACCGAGTCAAATAGTATGCATTATTTTTAGGAATACGACAAGTTCCAATATTATTGAGAATAATAAAACAAAAATTGCACAGGATCTCCAAATTCGAGCGTGAAAAGATTGAGATTTAATACTGGATTTCTTATATGTAATTGTTTCTTACACTGTTTGACCAATCTAAACAAAAATTTGCAGAGGTATTTCTTAAAATCCTACAGGTATTATACGGTACTGTAGTGTGCAATGGGACATTCTTCTTTTTGAGAGCTGCCATACAAAGCTTTGTTTTAATTATTCTGGACTATACACGAAGAGTAAACAGTCAACACAGAATGAGTAATGTATAAATAATTACAAATTTCAATACAAATAATGAGAATTTTATTTTTTTACAATTTGTCGATTTCATACAATTCCGGTAACATATATATAAATATTGGTTTATTTTATTGTTTAAATCAATTCGGAGACTGTTGACGAGCACGAAAGGTGAATTTAATTTATTTTTTTTTTTCATTGAAAATCATTACGAATCATTGAAAAGCGTTTACTAATCACAATCGCGCTTAAAAATCGAAGAAAAATATAATTTTAAGCGATGATACATCATCATGAAAATGTTTTAGCGCGAAAATTTTACGATACATTTAACCTACAATGTTGGTTTTATCAATGAAAGTGACCTGATGCCGTTGGCGAGTGTTGCGAACGGTCAATGTTCGTACCGGAAGTGATGTAGGTGTGAATTCGGGACGATTTAGGGTGTGAAACTCGAGCTGGACCGGAAGTTCGCTAGAGGCAGCATCACTTCACCCGCGGCTTTTGACAGCTAGCTGGTCGTCAAACGCGTTGTTATTACCGACGCTAGCCACTCTTTCTATGACCGCAGTTATGCAGCGCAGTGCTGCCATCCTAAATGTGCGAGCATGTAGCAACACATGTTAATCAACGAGATTGTCTTCTATAATCTATGACCAGTTTTATATCACGCACATTGCTATCATGGCGTCATCACCATTCTCAGCCATGCTGTTCAGACTCCAACCGAGCCTATATACACTCATTCGGCAGTTGATTCTCACGTGAAATTTTACTGTCGTCACATAATTGACATCGGCGGTCCCATGGAAATGTCTCGTGGCCGCACCAAATGTTTATATGTATTTAAAAATAATGCAAATGGAATTGCTCAATACTCCTTTCTACCAATGCAAACAATGTCGCCTGGATTCGATATTTATCTACTATATAAAATTCAATGTTTGTCTGTTTGTTTGTCCGCTATACAAATCTACAGTTTTCAATTTAGAGCCACCAAACTTGGTATACTATCTCATGATACCCCAAGTCAGACCGTAGGTGGGTTTTGGAAGGGGTCGGAGTCCGCGGTCAAGGGGCCCCCATTCAAATTTTTTAATCTGAAAAAAAATTTGTACTGGAAAATAAATGTTTTCATTTGTTTCAATTTTTTTTTGTACTGGAGAATAAATGTCACCCGCACGAGCAACGCCGGGCAATTCAGCTAGTTTTTTTATAAAATGCATTATACCGAATGATCTTGTAGGAGTGCGAAGGGAAAGGTTGAAGAAGACACGCAGCGATCGTTCCTTGTACTGTACATAATATTATGGTGTATGTCTGTATGACACACGGTCGCCGGTACTAGGGTTGCCAACACTAGCCCATTGGTCCAGCGAGCACCCACAATCTTATACAGTTGTAGGAAAATTGACAATATTAATAAAGCAATAAATTGTTGTAAATTATTTATATTGGACGCTCACAAGCAGATAACCGAAACGTCCGCTGCTTGTTCTTCTTTAACCATCCCCCTCGCGGTATCGGATACGCTGTATCGCGTGGTATATTGACAAGTGTGGCAGGCCCCATTAGACTTGTCAAAAAAATATTTTCTGCGGCTTGAAACAGATAAGCACGCGCTCATCAAGGCACTGGCAATTCGGTTAGATTGCAGTGTAAGCCAACCCCAGGACGTCCTGTCCCCACAACACTTGTGCAAAAGATTTAACTTCTAAAAAGAAGACGGCGAATCCGACCGCTAACCCAGGTGGGATTAGAGACAGGGGGGTCTCTATTATTTTTTTGGGACTGGCCACGCGTTGTGGCTGCAGCACCGCCAAATTTGCAGAAAAATATTTTTCCGAATTTGATTGATTAAAAAAAAATCAGTACGTTAGCCTATTTATTTTTGTTTTCAGATCGAAGTCAGTTCCTCAGTGGCGTAGCGTGAATTCCAGGCGCCCCCGCAAAATATTTTAAGGCGCCCCTACATACATATTATTTTCAAAATAATATTACATACCTTCATTAGGTAGAAATTTTTTTACTTCTGGACTTCATATTGGTAAACACTTCGATTATTTCGTTAAATAAAATAAAACGAGATGCAAAATACATACGTAGATTGAAAATTTTTTGAAACTTGAAAAGTCAAAAACACGACAGAACAAGTTAAAAAATTCGGGTGTGGCCAACCCATGACTTTATCCATATATATAAAAAATACTGAAACACGATAAACCGTCACTTCTACCATACCGATTTTGATGAGTTTTTTTTAAACTCACCATTGCTATAAGAATTCTAATTTTATAATATTGTGAAGATTCAAAATATATAAAAGGCCGGAAAAAATAAAAAAAAAACCAAAAAATCATGCATACCACTTCTGATGGACGGATTTTGATCAAAACCTAATCAACTCTTACGCCTTATGTGAAAACTATAGATATGAAATTTCAACTTGATCGGCTAAGTAGTTTCGGAAATATTCCGTGGTACATATACATATAATAGAATTTTTGATTTTTCTGCAAGAAACAAAACCAACTTCCGGTTGACAGATTTAATTTTTCGTAACAAGGTATTGCTTTAGGGTTATGATATTACAATATTATGAAGATACCAAATATGAAAAAGGCCGAACCAAATAAATCTTGTTCTAATATCTCTTACACCTTACGTGAAAATAATAGAAATGAAATTTCAGCATGATAGACTTGATAGTTTCGGAGAAAAAGTTAAAAACACCAAAAACCAATAGTAAAAGTACTACTTCCGGTTGGAAAAAAATGTTTAAAAATTATATTATTTTGAGGGTTGTTACACATACTTCATATGCAAAATTTCAGCTTAATATGTATCATAGTTTTGCTGGAAAAACCTTTCAAAGATAACACAAAAATTAGGTGACTTTCCAAGGGTTGACGGTTGGCGGACATTGTTGAAAGCCTTATAGATTGTAATGGCCGGCAAAAAACATATATGTAAATATGAAGTTTTAGTGTAATAGGATAAACGGTTTTTGAGTTGTTAGCGATTCTACTCACAGGTACACAGATTAACAGACACAAAGACACACAGTCATACAGACATTTTCCAGAAATCATGAAAACGTGATCAGGGAATGATACTTGATACAAATCAGTCAAAATCTCAAAATGGATTTTTTGTACGATCACAATACTTTATCCGATTGGGATAATGTAAAAATTTGTGAAAAAGGCGCCCCGCTTCGTGGCGCCCCTCAAATCTTAGCGCCCCCCCGCATTGCGGGGTCTGCAAGCGCGGTCGCTACGCCACTGCAGTTCCTAAATACAAACGTTTGATAGCGCAGTAAAAGCACATGGCTGTAAACTGCGTTGTATATAGACCAGATCACAATCTTGTCGATCAACCCCTAAGAGAGTTTTAAAACTCTCGTCCGTTCTTTCATCGGACAGCTTCTGGACCTCACATCGCACTTCAGCTCAAAACCTCTCACGGTAACTATTTCCAACCCAAGAGGTCTTCGTCCTGTATCCTCGTTACGGAGAAGACATCGTCTTGCACAGTTAATTTATCGCTTTCGTTATCTATAAATCGTTTTTTTTATATGTACCTACATATTGGTCACTTGTCGCATGATAACCGGTCGGTTTATCGATTTTCATATAGATATCGTAATCTATCTACATATCTATCTACATTTCATAATATAAAAGAATAATAGCTGAAATAGTCTGTCTGCTGATAACGCTCGCTGAGGAAAAATTATTAAAAAACCACCAGAACGAGTGGGGATCGAGAACCCAGGACCGCAAGCTCGAGAGTAATCACGCTAACGCTATACTCTATCACCCTTGGTCGGTTTAGTCCTTTTTTTTTTTAAACATTATGTACCTATAATTCAAATAAATAGGAAATGAGGAAAAATAATTAAAAAAACCAGAATGAGTGGGGATCGAACCCGGTACGCCAGGTCGGGAGTAATCGTGCTAACGCATTCGCCGCGGCCCGTTGCCGAGTTGGTCCTTTTTTTTTAAACATTACCTATACAAATTAATACCTACCTACACTCTGCTAATAATACATAGATGACGCTATAAAAACTATTATTTTTTGATTTTTATAAAATCACTTACAAAATTAAATTATTATATATATATAAAAAATTAATAATTATAATATAAATAGTAAAGTAAAAAAAAAAATCGATACTACGGGATTGCTATAATACATAGATGGCGCTATAAAAACTATTTTTTTTTTTTGTCACTTACAACCGTGCGATCAATTTGTGAGGATCTCTATTAAAAAAGTGCTTTACGTAATTTAAAATTCAGCGGGCGTTGATATTCAACGGGCTTACACTAGTATAAAAGAATAACGATAAATAGTTTATGCGTCGAGACCGACGATCTCAACAAGGTTTTTTTAGTACAATTTATTTTTCTAACCAGCCGTATATAAGATTAACGATAATCGTTAATCTTAAAAACGACTATTGAATACGAGTTTTTTTTGTTTGAAGAATTATTCATTATTTACGGGTATTATTATAATCAATTTTTACGTATAGCAATGTATTTGCAAACTAAAATGGTTTAAAGGCTAAAAAACGATATTTATTAATTTTTATATTTGCAATGATCATTTACCAAGGAATGGATACCGAAAAGTAAATTATGGATCCCACCGAGTGTTTTAATGATTTGATTGGGGAAGATGTTGAAATATCTAAATCAAAAAGTGTGACTGGGAGGAATATAAATTGTCGGGAAGGTGAAACTTTAAAAATTTCAAACATTGATGATTATAATTCAGAAATGGATGAAAGTTCTAGTGTTGTTAAATCGAGTAAAGAAGATGTTGAAATTTCTAAACCAGAAAGTGACATTAGAACTACCAAATGCACAAACGTAGATAATTGCTCAGGTAATAATACATTTTTTTATCATTCAGTAATATATTATGTTAATCACATTTATGTAATTTGAAATATATATTGATAAATGTATTTAGATAACAATACTCAAATGAAACCGAATTTCAAAACAACAAAAATAGAAGACTATTTTGATGTTGTCGCTCCAAGGGGGAAGATGAAAGAAAAGCATGAAAAAGCTGCTCCGTATTACATGTTTTTTAACACAATAACTTCAGCGCCAGAAACCCACACTCAACCTCTTTCAATAACATTTCAGGGTAAGTTTTAGTTCAAATCATTTTAATTTAAAACTAATTTATAACTCAAGTCGTTGCTTTATTTTTTTCAGAGCTATTGGATCCTAGTCTAGGTAAACTACAGAGCTCTCTCCAGTTAAATTTTATTGTTGAAATAGAATGGTTATTAGCGCAGTATCATTATGCAGATTACAGGTTTGAAGTGAATCAATTTTGCCTATATAAACATAAAGTATTTTGAATGTTTTTATGGACTGATTTAATCTTATATTTTAGTGATAAGCCATTAACTATTCTTTACGGCTACGATTCACCGGGTTTGGATGTAATAGGCCAACAGAAGCCAAATGTAGAAGCACATTTTGTTACTACGGAAAATGGATTTGGAAGTCATCATACGTACGTCATCATCTGAAATAATGTATTAAATCAATTAATTTAACAATTATAATTAATAAAAATAAAAAAGTTTCTACGGCTAACCTTTGGGCATTCGATTGGACAGAGAAAACGCAGGGGTCTGTACATACATACGTACTCATTATTTATACATACATATATGCTTGTTATATTTTTATACTGTTCTTTTTTTAGTTTATGGCTCAGTCCAAGATGTCCGCGACTTGATGAATCAAATAATATCATCAATGGTGAATCACCCACCGGTTTTAAAAAGTCTTTAATTGATTATTTAAACTCTTACAATATGCCTTGTTTGTCACCGTACTTGGAAATTGTCAAAAATATTGATTTCTCATCTATTAAGTATGATTTTATATTTGATTTAATTAATCTTTGTAAATATTTACTATTATTTTATTGTGTAGCGTTTTCTTTGTGGCGTCAACACCTGGCACTTATTTTGACGCACAGTGGGGCCAAAATTGCATCGGAAATTTGCTTTCGAAATATTGTATAATTCCTCAGGAAGAAGCAGACAAATGGACATTTATCGCACAATCCTCTAGTATTGGCCGTTTTGGAAACAAATCTCATGTAATATTTAAATATTGATAAGCATATTTGTCATAATACATATGAACATGGAATTCACATTTACATATATTTATTTTTAGTTTTGGCTGTGTGGAGATTTTCAAAAAAATTTTTGTTCCAGTCTAAAAACTTCATCGGTGGTTACTAAAAAACCTCAATTGAAATTAATCTATCCTTCGTTAACTAATGTTAGAAATTCATACGAATCGGAAGAAGGTGTACGTCTATCGTGTGACACGGATCAGAAGTGGCTCTTCAAACATCTTCAGTACAGTTTAAGAATATTATTATTGATTTTTAGACTATATTGATGTTATCACACAGAGAAGCATGGAAATATGTATGCTTGGTACAACAAGGAGAGATCGTAAGAGGAATACATGGGTAAGAAGTATGACCAAAGTGGCATATATACTGGAACGAGAACACATAGCGAGAAATACTGGAATAGTATCCGAGAGAATGTGAAAGAAAGCAAGGTAGACCGAGTGGAAGATGGGCTGATGAATTGAAAAGAATGTGTGTAGTCAAAGTGGATGCAGATTGCTCAAGACAGACAGGAATGGAAGAGGATTGGAGAGGCCTTCATCCAGCAGTGGACGGTGAACGGCTGAAAATGATGATGATGATTGATGCTATATTTTAAATTGTGATTATTTTCCTAATAGGCAATGGTCAGCGGTGCATTCAGGTCGTAATCAGGCTATGCCACAATTGAAAAGTTATATAAGAATATCTCCTGATTCTAAAAGAGCTGCTTACTTTGTTTTAACCTCTGGAAACGTTTCAAAGTCGGCCTGGGGAACTTATGACAGATATAACTCAAGCTTGAGAATTAATTCTTACGAAGCCGGCGTTTTGTTTATTCCTAAATTTGTAGTAAGTTCAAAATAAGTTTAGAATAATTTGTATTTTACAATTTATTTCACTGATTACTAAATTTTCACGTTGCAGATTGGTGAATACCATTTTTCACTGGAATTATCCGATTCAAATAGACTTCCGGTGCCGTATGATTTACCACCGATTCCATATGAATATGACGATACTCCATGGGATTCTGACTTTTGTCCATAGCTTCAAACTGTTTATAATTTTGATGTTTCATTTTACTTATTTTATATGTTATACATGCTTTTATAACTTGTGTATTTTCACTTGTTTAAATTATTAATTATAAAAATTTTAAGTAATGTATCAAACATTCTCACATTTATAGAACAATCTGCACTTTATACTCTTATTTCATATTACACATAAGAACTGAGAAGAAATAAAACGAAGAATGAAACTAGGATGGAGTGCTTTTGGAAGAATGAACATTGTTTTTAAATCCAACATTCAGCTATGCTTAAAAAAGAAGGCATACGACCAATGCGTACTGCCAGTTATGACGTATGGATGTGCAACTTGTATACTACGTAAGATCCAGTGCACACAGAGCATGGAAAGAAGTATACTCGGTATAACAAGAAGAGATTGTAAGAGGAATACATGGGTAAGAAGCATGACCAAGGTGGCAGATATAGCGGAACGTGTGAAAAAGTTGAAGTGGACACATAGAGAGAAGAATGGATGGCAGATGGACACGAGAAATACTGGAATGGTATCCGAAAGGATGTGAAAAAAGGCAAGGTAGACCGAGTGGAAGATGGACTGATGAATTGAGAAGAATGTGCGGAGTCAAGTGAATGCAGATTGCTCAAAACAGACAGGAATGGAAGAAGATTGGAGAGTCCAGCAGTGGATGGTGAACGGCTGAAAATGATGACATACTTTTTACAATTATGTAAAACTATTATGAATATATTTTATTTTATTTTTACAAATTATACCATAGTGACATTACAGGTTGCCCCAATTCGTCACTATGGCGAGACAAGAAAAAAAAACATTATATTTAACAAATCAATCAATAACGATCTGTAATTTCAATCTGTTAATTTAATCAATTTCAATCTTTAACGAGTAAGTAATTCTACCGGGACTGCATATTATAGAACCAGATTCCAAGATGCTGCGGACTAAGACATTGGTAAAGAAGGCGCAAAACCCACATATTGTTAAAATGATGAGCGTTTCGCATTACAAATCCTAGCATCTTTGACGCTTTATTACACACGTTTGAAATATGCAAAGCAAACCTCCATTTGCTTTCAAATGTCACGCCAAGATCACTTGTGGAAAGCCTTCTATCCAAGATATTTCCTCCAAGCATATATGTATGAAAATCTTGTAGGTGCTAGTGAACGAGAATAAGATACGATATAACATTTGCTTATGCTGAACGGTAAACGATTTATTGCTGCCCAGTTCCATGGAGAGTTCAAGTCATTCTGCAAAGCCAGAGAATCAGGAATCGCTTGGATACATTTGAAAATTTTAAGATCATCAGCATATAATAACAGATTAGAACTAGAAATAACTGAATGAATGTCATTAATGAAGATTAAAAACAATAATGGGCCTAGATTAGAGCCTTGAGTGAGGTACTCATCAGAAAATTGATCATGGTATTTCACAAATTGACGACGACCACTCAGATAACTGGCAAACAGTTTAGTAAGGTTGTTTGATAGACCAAGATCAACAAGTTTTCGAATGAGAATGATATGATCGACTTTATCAAAGGCTTTTTCGAAGTTCGTGTAAACCACGTCTACTTGAATATTGGAGTCCATCGACTTGGTGGATAAAACTCGAGAACGAAAGAAGGTTGGTAGTTGTAGACCGGGCTGGGCGAGATCCATGTTGCTGATCAATCAGAATCTGCTTGGAATGATTGAATATAAATTTATATGCAAGATTATTTCCACCAATTTGGCCGGTGCTGAAACAATAGCAACCGGTCTATAATTACTTATAAGTGACGTATCACCTTTTTTTATGAATCGGAGTAACCTTTGTGCATTTCCATAAGTCAGGAAATGTTGATGTTTCCAAAGACAAATTAAATAAAAAAACGCAATGGTTCCAATAGACTTCTTTTCGGCAGCCTTTCAAAATAAAATCGATATAATGTGCAACAGACTTTTGTCACTCAATTACTAAATTAATTTCAGATCTAAGTATGAATTAGTATTCCAATGATGATTAACATATTACCGGTGAATATTTTTCTTCAGTACTATCTTGTTCAGTGTACAGTAGGGATCCCAAATATTCGTCGACTTCAACTATTCGAATATCGAATAGTAAATCAAGAGCTATTTGAATATTGAATATATATCGAATATATTCGAAAATTAAAAAAAAGGTAATTACATAATGTATGTATGTATGTACAAAGCATCAATTACATTATTTTTATATATGTAATATATATTAAAATTAATAAAACATAATTTTAAGAAATTAAATTACTAAGAATATTAAAAAAACATAAAACTAAAATACACACACATAAAATAGAAAATTGCAATTAGAAATAGAAAAATCTTAATTTAATTTAAAAAAATAATATTTTAGAAATAATAATGCGTTGAATGTTTCATTGTTGGGTTTATTTCTAATTTTTGTTTTTGTCCACTCTGCAGTCGAAAATACTCGTTCACACGCTGTTGATGTCGGCTTTATTGTTAATAGGGCACGGTATAGGATATTTAGGCTGTTTGTTATTTTTTCAAATTTTTCGAAATCTTCTTTATATTGTGTATGGATATTTTTTTTTTTTATGGAACTCGGTTTTTCTGTAATTTCTGAAATGGTTTTCATCAATTCTTGTTCCATAATTGTTTCTAAATTGTTAGTGTTAATTTCTTCTATGTCAGAGTCAGTAGAGTCAGTAGAGTCAGTGCTTTCTGAAACTAGTATTTTTTCCATCAGTTCAATTGCAAATGATATAATTTCAGATTTTGAAGCATATTTAAAAATTTCGTCTGATTTTGGAATAATTCCTGTATTTAGGTAAATTAGTAATGTTATTACCGTCTTATTACGTCTTTCATTCATTCTGTTTTCTAAAATTTGTGAAAACTTTTTGCTTGTTTGAGACCCTATTTCTTCTAACTTCTTAAATAAAAATTTATAAACTCCTTCTGCTGTTATTAAAGATGAACTATTTTTGCTTAATTCTTTGATTGCGGTTTCAACGGGAGTAAGAACATCAATTAAATTTTTCAAAATATCAATTTCATTCTTGGAAACAGTATTGAAATTATATTCCTTTAGTGCTATGTTTACACTTTCGTAAACTTGAATAAATCGTCTTATCATAAGTTGCCATTGAATTCCACCTCGTTTTTACATCCAATAATAATTTCAATTTTTTATTTTCTTTTTTCATTATGATTTCTTGTAAAAATGCATATTTCGCCGGTGACTTCTTAAATATTCGTATTATTTTTCTGATGTTTTCTAAAATTTCGTCGAGATTATTATCGATCGAAAAGTGATTTTCTTCAAATATTTCTGTATTTAATGAATAAAAAAACGTTTCTTCACATGTAGACATTTCATCTTCCTCATAATCTTCATTTTCATCACAATTATCCACATTACATTTTTCATTTTCTTCATAATCGTCGGCTTCGTCGTCATCACTATTTTCATGTTGATTTTGTGTATTTTTTTTTTAAAAACAATCTGTGACGGCTAAGTGTAGTGCGTGATTGTGACAAAGTTGATTAATTATATTTAAATGCTTTCCAAATTTCTTCATAACCGATGCACCATCATTGGTTGATGCAATAACATCATTATTTACATCTATATTGAATTCAATTAATTTCTGCTCCACGCTTGCTTTGCCTTTTATATTCACCAATCCCAATACATAATTTTCAAAATTGTTATCGTCTCCAATAACATGAACTGTCACGTTTAGGAATCTATTTGATGTGCAATCTGTCCATTCATCTACCGTAATAGAAAATAAATGATTTTTTCGTTTGTATTCCAGAAATTTACAACGAAGTTCATCACTTTTTTCTTTGTAATACTGCATTATATTTTTCGTAATGGTTGTAGTACTTGTCGGCATTTTATAACCTTTGCTCTCCAAATAGCCTTTAACAACTTTTGATTTTGATATGGCACTTATCGACATATTATCTACTACGGCAACTCTTGAGAGAATTTCTTCCAACGATTCTTTTTTTTTTAAATTTATCATAGTGGTCGGTTTCTCCACTTTACTTCTTTTAAAATTTTCAACAACAACATCATCGTCATTGGGAATCTTTTTTAAATTTTTGCCATGAGTTTTCAAGTGATTGATTAATGCTGACGTTGTCAATCCCTTGCAACCGATTGTTTTGCCACATTCTTTACACGTAGCGCTGGATAAATCATTTTTCTTTGAAAATAAATCCAAACATCTGATCGTTTCGACATTGGTAACTAAAATATGTATTATTATGTAAATGAATATATGTTTATATGAAAAAAAAAAAAATATATAGAACAGTTTTTACCGGCTGATATCTCTTCAAAATATAATATGAAATTTATAAACAGGTTGCCTATTCAAAATCTCTACATGCGAAAATATCAATACATACATAATATTAAAATTATTATTTAAAAAAAATGTACAGAATTAATGTAGAATAAATATTACCAATTAATAATTCTTCTAAGTTACACTATAATATTTTTCACCAAATGTTTAATTGCGCGCTCAAAGCTCAAACACAGACTGAAGCTTGGAACGAAGTTCGTTCGCTCATTCAGTGTAGAAATGACTCATTTTTAGTCAATAAGTTTATATTTTCGTGAAGAATTCTGAGAATCGGCACGTGGCATTCAAACGAGGAATATATGTACATACTTGCACATGCATGATGTTAAATACTGTGCATAGGTACATTCATCATGTTCAAATTGTATTGGCTTTCTGCCGAGTAAAATTTAGTTTCATTCTTCGAATACAAAAAAATATACACACAAGAGTAAAACAGAACTCTCAGATATACATGTAACAAAACGAGATGCAAATACATACATAGGTCGAAAAACAAGTGATTGAAAGAGTGACTTATGTATGTATGTATGTATGTACGTCCATACTCCATACTGCTCAAAGGGTTAAAATACATTTGTGTAAGATCGCGAAATATAACTTGTTTATGAAATCTTTTAAAAAAATAACTTTTTTACACGAATAATATTCGAATAGTTGATGAATTATACGAATATCGAATGCTGAAAAATCAGACGAATAATTCGAATATTCGATTGGGATCCCTAGTGTACAGTGATAGTTCACTTTTTTTCCTCTATACCAATGATTTGGTTTAAACCATCATCATCATCAGGAAAATTGGCATCAAAAGTCTCGCCCTTCAAGACTTAAGTCATCGAGCCAATGTTCCTTCGGTTAGTCTCAGTTTTGCCGTTTCGTCATTTTTAATGCAGATCTACATATTTAAAATTCGCTAGCGAATTTATATGTCGGGATTCACAAGCATATTGTATCTGGCAGGTAATCGTCTTTATTCACCTGCAGAGTAAACGGATACAAGCATTAATTTATTCTTTTGGCGAGTGATAAGACCAAGTAAATTTAACCCGTATCTGACAGCAGTTCCAGATGTGTTTCGCTATTAAATCGATATGGACGAAAGAGTGAAAGACAAAGTCGACACTCCATAGTCACGTTACTCATTTTTCAGGTAGCACTTATCTGGACTAATCAATCAGGAAGGATTACAATTACGATTCTAGAAAGGATAACATTATACACACAATAATTCCACGAGATCTGCTAATACGCTTTGATATATATTTATGATATACAAGTGCGCTAACTCAGTCTATTAGGAATTGTATTGAAATTGTTTCAGTACACTTCTTTTGCTTTCATAGAACATTTGAACTATTTCACTATTTTTGCGTAACCTATAGAACCTACCGTAACCTCAACGATTATAAAAAATATCGAATTGACTCTTCTATTGTTGACATTGACAGGTGACAGTTGACAGCCACTGCTGCCAATGGTAAATATACACAGTTAAACCAACTGCAAAACTCAAGTTTTATCTCAAAAATTCTTATTTCGAGAATTTAAAAAAACGTCATGAGTAAAATTCATCTTGACTATTATAGGAACGGTTATTTTCACTGTGTCCACTTCAACTTTTTCACACGTTCTGCTATATCTGCCACTTTGGTCACGCTTCTTACCCATGTATTCCTCTTACGATTTCTACTCGTTATACCGAGCATATATATCTTTCTACGCTTCTCTGTGTACACTGTATCCTACGTAGCATTATTGATTTTAGCATCCAAGTTTCACATTCATACATCATAACTGACAGTAGTCGTATGCCTTATTTTTTAGGCTGCCGAATGATGGCCTATCCAATCCTCTTCCATTCGTGTCTGTCTTGAGAAATTCCACACATTCTTCTCAATTCATCAGCCCATCGTTCACTCGGTCTACCACCTTGCTTTCTTTCACATCCTCTCGGATATCATTTCAGTATATCTCGCGTTCATCTGCCATCCATTCTTTTCCCTGTGTCCAGCCCGTTGCCATCTTGGTCATACTTATTAACCAATGTAACTCCTCTTACGATCTCTTCTTGTTATACCGAGCATACATCTCTCCATGCTTCTCTGTGTGCACTGGATCTTGCGTTACATTCTTGAATATAGCATCCATAACTGGCAGTACGCATTGGTCTTGTGTCTAATTTTTTAATACATAGTTATCAACATCATCATTTTCAACCATTCACCATCTACTACTTGATGAAGGCCTCTCTGTCTCGAGCAATCTGCATCCACTTGACTCCACACATTCTTTTTAATTCATCAGCCCATCTTCCACTCAGTCTACCCTGCTTTCTTTCACATCCTCTCGGATACCATTCCAGTATTTATCGCGTCCATTATTCTCGCTGTGTTCTCGTTCCACTATGTCTGCCACTTTGGTCATGCTTATTATCCATGTATTCCTCTAACGATCTCTTCTTGTTATACCAAGCGTACATACATCTTTCCATGCTTCTCTGTGTGCACTGGATCTTACGTAACATACCTTACGTAACATACCTTTCCAGGCCATTCCATTCTTTCTCACTGTGTGTCCACTTTTAACTTTTGCACACGTTCCGCTATATCTGCCACTTTGGTCATACTTCTTATCCTCGTCCATCTGCCATCCATTCTTCTCACTGTGTGTCCACTTTTAACTTTTGCACACGTTCCGCTATATATGCCACTTTGGTCATACTTCTTTACCCATGTAATTCCTCTTACGATCTCTTCTTGCTATATGTACATATCATTTTCAACTGTTCACCATCGACTGCTGGATGAAGACCACTCCAATCCTCTTCCGTTCCTGTCTGTCTTGAGCAATCATCAGCCCATCTTCCACTCGGTCTACCTTGCTTTCTTTCACACCACGCGTACTGCTATATCTGCCACTTTGGTCATACTTCTTACCCATGTATTTCTTTTGCGATCTCTTCTTGTTATTATACCAAGCATACATCTTCCATATATACATACATATATAATGTACAAATGTAGTTGCGGGAAGTTTTGCCGCAGCAACGTGTTTTTCATTTCTTTCTGTTGGTTTTTTTTGTACGGGTTTCGTGTTTGTGGCTGCATTTTCGACGTGTTGACACTCGTTGCCTTCTGTCTATTGCATACTTAGTATGTGAGTACTAATAGGTGATTAATTGTTAGTTAAATGAGGCGGGGGACCGCATTACGACGAGTGGGGGGGGGGGACCCGCGAGACGGACGGATTGATTCGCGACCATAAATCTTTGCACTGAGGCCTGTAATTTGAAATGGAATGCTGTTCAGAGGTTTAAGAATGGCGGGGACCAGCCCTCGCCAATCTTATGTATTATATATATAATCAATACGTGCGTATATATAATAATTGTCACGCAAATGTACTACCGAAAGTGCAAGAGTGTGCGCGCGATTAGGTGAAATCTTCAAATCGGTCGTACGCTTGGTTATTTATTTAAATATACATGTGATACAATGTTGCAAGTCGATGATATACATACATACGTACGTGAATGGATTTTGGATTATTATGTCCTAAAAGTACCAATTTCATATACATATGTACATTAGGGTGGAGCGATCTTGTATGAAGAAATTTTCTTCTTCGTAATATCAAAAAGCTTGGGTGCGGGATTAGTGCTCTATCACACACCCATCATAACTGCAAAATACTTCTTAAAAATATTAATTTTTAGTACTGCCCCAAGCTGCTTGAATATTGGGAAAAAATATAAAATCTTCCCATGGTTGGTAGGTGGAGCGAAATTTTTTTTTTTGAAAATTTAAATGCTCAGGTTTGGAAAAGTTGCTCTATGGGTATACAAAATAAACGTTATAATTATTTTTTTGATATTTTAACTCTTTATATGTACCTATGTACTTCCCCAATGGAGTTAAAAATTTAAAAGAAATGTGTTTTTAGCTAAAAGTGGAAGGTTCATATAGCGGTATAAAATACATTTTTTTTTAATTTATTTGATTTAAGACAGCGGTCGGGAACCGGCGGCTCCGGAGCCGCATGTGGCTCTTTGCATGGAAACCTGCGGCTCTCTCCGTCACCTAATATTTTGCGCTAAACACAATTTACACAGAATCAAAATGAATCCTATTTCCATAACTTCATGGCTATAAAAAGCTCGTTTTTCAGATTAAAATTTGTAATACTTTTTTGGTAATAAACTGTCGAACACTAAAAAAATTCATGAAGATAACTCATTTCTTACAGCTATCCATTTCTTAAAAGTGCAACATTTAATTTAATTTTTAATATAAAATAATATGTTGCGGCTCCCAAACTTACCAATTTTGCAAGGTTATCCTTAATTTGGCTCATAGGCCGAAAAAGGTTCCCGACCACTGATTTAAGACAATGCAAACTAGTAATACATATTTTTCAGTTACTAATCAAGAACAAAAAAACAAAGGAAATATCATACCAGCATCCCACAAGAAAAACTTAAAAATAACCTAATTAGGCATTATTTTTTGTTATTTGAATCTCATTTTTATGAAAACATCTCACCTTAATGGTTCACAAACAGTAGCAGAGACTTCTGTCACTATTTTAACTGTGTAGCTTGAGTGTGGCAAGGAAAATTCTTTACCTGAGGTAAAATGACTATTATTACTTTTTGATCGGCATTAGCTTGTAAATAGTCTCTTAAATAGAATTTGTTGTGAGGAGACTCTATTACCTCTTTCCTAAGTTATAATATTGCCACAATATGCTTCAATATTATTATATAGGCAATATTATATATTGAAAAGAGGTAATAGAGTCTTCTCACAACAAATTCATAGATAAAGAGACTATTTTAGAAGCTATTGCCGATCAAAAAGTAATAAATAGCCATTTTTTACCTCAGATAAATATTTTTCCTTGCCACACTCAAGCTACACAGTGAAAATAGTGACAGAAGTCTCTGCTACTGTTTGTGAACCATTAAGGTGAGATGTTTTCATAAAAACGATACTCTAATCACGAAAAATAATTCGAAAAATACTCTAACACAAAAAAAAAATTATTATCCCTAGTATTTAGGTTATTTTTAAGTTTACTTTGGGGCAGTATAAATAATTAAAATATCAAAAAAATAATTATAACGTTTATTTTGTATACCCATGGAGCAACTATCCCACACCTAAAGTGTTTTGATTTTCAAAAAAAAAGAATTTCGCTCCACTCTAATGTACATACATACATATGTATGTATGTACATATCTACTGAAGAATTAGGGCTAATATTTTTGCAATTGAATATTTTGTATAAATTATAATCAAATCGTTCGAATTGAATTCCACGCAAAGGGGATTTTTCGTAATACAGACATTGTTTCTTTTTCATTAAAATATTGCTACCGTATTCTATTTTGTAATTGGTTGCTATTTTTATTTAGATTAGTAACATCATCATCATCATTTTCAGCCGTTCACCATCCACTGTTGGATTAATGCCTCTCCAATCCTCTTCCATTCCTGTCTGTCTTGAACAATTTGCATCCACTTGACTCCATACATTCTTCTCAATTCATCAGCCCATCTTCCACTCGATCTACCTTGCTTTTTTTCATATCCTCTCGGATACCATCCATCTCTTCTATGTAGATGTACCTATGCTTCACCAAGCATACATCTTTGTATACCTCCCTGTATGCACTGGATCTTGCGTAACATTCTTGAATTTAGCATCCAAGTTTCACAGCCATACGTCATAGCTGGCAGTACACATTGGTCGTATGCCTTCTTTTTTACGCATAGCGGAATGTTAGATTTAAAAACTATGTTCATTATATATGTATGTAGATTAGTAACACTGAGCAAAATATTAAAATTTTGATTTATTTCAAGAGAATTCTGCATTTAACTGTCTCTATTTACAATGTCCTAAGTTTTGTAATTTGAATGATATTTATGATTGAACTTAAATTATGCAAGATTTCTTCAGTTACTTTAGTTTTGTTTTCTTCAAAACAAATTTTCGTGACATTCTTTCTCCAATTGATATCAAACTGTTATAAATGTGTAATTAAATTTTTATTCACAACAAAAAAGTGTCAAAATTTTGTTCAAATTTATGATGCGTGATGTGAAGTTTTATCAAACATTTTTAACGTTTAATATGTCATCATTGTTCATCATCATTCCCTCACTAACCCGAGCGGATTCGCTGCGTCAAACTGACCATCGTCGTCCCTTTCGCACCGATATAATTTGCATTGGTGCGAATCAACGACGACAGAGGACGCCAACTTGACGCAGCGAATCCGCTCAGGTTAGAGCGATATTACACTTGGCCACTTCACCAACAACCAGATTTTTTTTGACGGTGGCGAGCATCTTATTACATTGCACCACTTTTACTTCACCAAGCTCATCTCATAATCTTCATACGAAAAAAATAGGTCTAGGAAGCTATACGAAAACTAGGTACTCTATGTAGTAGTATGTAGACGTAGAAAATATATAAAATTCAACCTCTCATATTTCTTTCTGAATTTCATTGTTTTCGAAACAATTGCGTTGACAATTGAGTACGACGATGCAAAAAAGGTCAGAAAAGGGTTTTTTGGTGAAGGTTTTTTTCATCGAACCATTGACTTCCAAGAAATTTTTATGCAACAGAGAATCGCACAATCTAATACGTACCATCTAAACCTGTATATGGGTTGGGGACGAAAAGCACGATCCCACAAACACCGTGGCCCAATCGTCCAGATTTTAGCCTAGGAGTTCAAAACTCTATAGAAGCTTTTGCCGTTGAAACAAAATGGCACACACACACACACATATGCATGCATGCTCCCCTCTTACGATAGATCCATCAAAACGCGAAAGACTTGTGTCATTTGAATTTTGTCGAATACCAGGAGCGCAGATCTTGCAGAAGAGATTTGGTTACATGTCGGACGAAACCCATATGAGTGAGCGAGACAACAATGGGTTCGTCAGTTTAGAGCAGCAGTACTCAACCCGTGGCCCGCGTTGTTGGTAGAGAGTATGCATTGGGCAATATTAATGGATTCGTTACGCTTTTGAAAAATGAATTTAATTTAGCTTATATTGGTGTCATTTCATTGCTTGATTCACCAAGAACTTATTTATGAAAATAAGATGTATTTCTATTTATTTACTATCGACTTTCTCAGTTAAAGAAACAATCATCTATATTTTACATATATTCAAATTACTCTGCGGACCACCGAAATTCTCTGATATACAATTGGCGTCCGTGTTATTGTGTGCGTAGTGGTTAAGAAGTAGAAACTAAGGCTGATATTACACTTGACCATTTTGTTTCAACGGCCAAAGCTCCTATAGATATCATGCACTCCTAGTCGGAAAAAAATAATTTTGGGTGGGACAAGTCTTTTTGGGACGCTCCCCCTGTATATCTATCTGGTTGTCGAGGTTCAAAATCTGGATGTTGGTGTGGTTGCTAAGTGTAATATCAGCCTTAGTGACGTAGTATTTACAGTAAAATGTACATACAAAGAGATTCACGGTCGACGTTCTAACCGCCGCTGAAAAGGTTACAAGCGACTGATCGCAGCTTTGGAATTGAGCAATAGAAGCAATTCGCGGCCACATCAAAAAAGGACATTTTTAACGCGGCAATAAAATCCCAATTGGGGTTCGACGGCAACAAAGGCCCTCACGTTGGGGCAGAAGGATGCGTCACACGGCCCCAATGACAATGTTATAAATTTGTACGGGTTTTTGTGTTGTCCTTTGCGGCTCATTGTTCCCCATCGGTTGCTCGTTAACGTTTCGCGGCACACGGGGGGGAGATGATTGAAAATGGCCAGGAAACGAAACCAGTTTCGACGACAATCGGCGAGCTGAACAAGAAGATGGTGGCTTTTCGTCGGGTTTTTATTTCGAAAAGCTCAATATACAATATATGTACTTGCAGAGAGTGGTAGCCGAAGTTCCAAAACGGGGGCGCGCCCGCATTCGGGAAATATGCCCGAAATGTCAACGCGGCCACGTTTCAACGTCTCTCAACAGGACGACAAAACCGCAAAAAACACACACATAGGTATACATAACGAGACGGTTGGTACCCACCATCGAAAACAAAAAAAAAAATGGCGCTGTTGTCGAGTGCGTTGACTCTGGCTGAGGTTTTGTGTCGTCGCGTCCGTCGTTCGTCTTCCCCTCTTCCGCTATCTACCTATGTACATACATATATATTTTCCGATGACGTTTCCCATATTATAAATTATTTATGTCGCACACTATGTACATATACATACATACGTATTCGAAAAAAGCTTCGTTTCGTGTACATACGTACATATGAGTCGCCTAGTTCCAAATCCCGATAAGTCCATAAAACTCACTTGTTCGCAAACGCGGTTTTTCTGCTACAGACTTATTTGCTTGATGGCGTTTAAACTCATTTAAACTTAATTTTGTTGATATTAAACAAAATATTAAGATTAGAAACATGGACTTATCGTTGCTTGTTTCTAAATATGGCTTATATCGGCTTTTATCCATAGTGCAATTGTCAGTATTTGGAACTAACACTGATTTTCAATATTTTTTTACGGCGCACTTGGCGGTATTTGGAATAATTCAAGTATAAGGCATCGTTTGAAAACATTCTTAGAACCAGAAAATATTTTATCCTCGTTTTTTATATATTGTGGACTTATCGAGATTTGGAACTAGGCGACTCATATGTATAATGAGTCTTATGGGGGTCTCACCGAATTTTGTTTGTGGAAAATGTCGTTGCTGAAGGATCTATGTACGTAGCTGTTCTGCCGTAAATGAGTTAGATGTGTTTTAGGGTTTATGGGAGTGTATTCTTGCTATTTTTCATATCAAAATTAATGTATCTTCATCCAAAAGTGACTTGTTTAAGCTATTAAATCTAACGTATCAGCATGCGCAGAGAAATTAGTATCACCAATACTTGGCGAAAATAACGTATCCAATATTTACTTCGGTCACTGCCTTATCATGAAAGATTGAAAAGACAGAACTCTCCATATTGGAGACAAATGACCAACAATGAGAACCCTCATTTAAGTGGTCATACTCTTAGACTCCGAAAAGAAAAATCAAATAAGATTGTTAGAGATTCATTCTTTTCAAATACGAGCGGTTGAAATTTGGAATAGTCATATGTATACATTAATAATGAATAATGAAGTGACGTAACTACTAAAGTGTTCATTTTTTTAATTTTTCCATAGAATTATCATAACACAATAGAAAATAACCTCATGCACTAAAAAAAGTTTAAATAAAGTCCATTTATCTCAATATTGTTGTTTTGTCAGTTACGTTAAGTGGGCTTAGGACGGCAGAGTTAATCAATATTGTACATAAGATCAAAGTCTACCTCGGCTGTTTGATTAAAATGTGGTGTTTGATTTGTAAGCGTAGCATTAGGAATTTGATCTAATCAAATGTAAGAATTTACAAGGTTTGAGGTTAATAATTAATTTAAGCTTACATAACTTCTTAATTGAAAAATGTATTTAAGTTAACCCCTAAATTTAGGATGATCTTTTTTAGGTCAATTAGTACGATTAAGGAAAATGTATAAAGTAATTAATCTACATAGTCTAACCTAAGCCTAGATACCATTTAGAATGATCTTTGTTAGGTTATTAGTGTGTAATGAAATTTTGTTTCAAACGATGTTAAATATCTTTATTTATTATTGGTATATTTGGTGATGTAAATAAGAAGAACAAGGATGGAGTGCTTTTGGAAGAATGAACGTAGTTTTTAAATCCAACATTCCGTTATGCTTAAAAAATAAGGCATACGACCAATGCGCACTGCCAGTTATGACGTATGGATGTGAAACTTGTATGCTACGTAAGATCCAGTGCACACAGAGAAGCATGCAAAGATGTGTGCTCAGTATATAATAAGAAGAGATCGTAAGATGAAAACGTGGGTAAGAAGTATGACCAAAGTGGACACATGGATGGTAGATGGAATGGTATCCGAGAATTGAGAAGAATGTTTGGATGCAGATTGCCCAAGGGAAGAGGATTGGAGAGGCCTTCATCCAGCAGTGGACGATGAACGGTCGAAAATGTTAATTATTATTATTTATTATTAATGTGAAAAATTCAATACATTCAACAATTTCCCATACAAGAGCATCACATGAAAATAATTTCAGTACGAATTTTTTCATTCTATGCAATTTTTACATTTTCACTAAATTCATTATCTACACTGTGATTGAGTCATCGAGTCCCTAAAAATATAGATACATAAAAATCAAAAATTATAAATGTGAAAAATATTTAATAGCGAAGAATCGCACAAACCACCGACTACATACATATATAGATATACTTACTATTTTATATACATACCTAGGTATATGAATAATTGACCCGTGTAAGATGGCCTCTGGCTCTATGTTAACATTCGATCCTTCGTTTATGTGAGCCATTAGTGGTGTTAACGGTTATAGGCGGACACCGTAATGGCTTCACATGGATCGCATTTGCATCCAAAGTGCAATACTACCAAAGACGACTTTATTCTAATACGCAAACCGCATTATCATAAATTATCTAGATTGAAACTTTGATCGGAACTTGGGTATATTACCCTATACAGTATATATGACTATATAGTATATACCATATTATATTACAATCCACTCAGCGAAAAGTGTCTACTTCTGAGAAATAATTAATTTAAATACATTACACGCTTACACAAACAAGACAACAGCGTAATATATATATATATATATACATACATATGTACGTGCCTTTGTTTAATCACTCTATCATAAATATCATCATCGTATTTTTCCCCAATCCTCTTCCACTCCTGTATGTCTTGAGCAATCTGCATCCATTTGACTCCACACATTCTTCTCAATTCATCAGACCATCTTCCACTCGGTCTGCCTTGCTTTCTTTCACATCCTCTCGGATATCATTCCAGTACTTCTCGCGTCCATCTGCCAACTTTTTCACACGTTCTGCTACATATGTACATATATGCATCTGTCATACTTCATACCAATGTATTCCTCTTACTATCTCTTTTTGTTATACCAAACACACATCTTTCCATGCTTCTCTGTGTGCACTGGATCTTACGTGGCATTCTTGAATTTAGCGTCCAAGTTTCGCATCCTCTCGGATACCATTCTAGTATATTTCTCACGTCCACTTCAACTTTTTCACACGTACTGCCATGTCGCACTTCTTACCCATGTATTCCTCTTACGATCTCTTTTTGTTATACCAAGCATACATCCTTCAATGCTTCTCTGTGTGCACTGGATCTTGCGTAACATTCTTGAATTTAGCATCCACGTTTCACATCCATACGTCATAACTGGCAGTACGCATTGGTCGTATGCCTTCTTTTTTAAGCATAGCGGAATGTTGGATTTAAAAACTATGTTCATTCTTTCAATAGCACTCCATCCTAGTTTCATTCCTTGTTCTTTACATCCGGTCATATTCACGAAATGTCATAGGTATAAATAACTATCAACTATCTCTACAATATGTTTATTTATTTATTTATTTAATCATGCAACAAACAGCTTATAGTATACATATGTACAATAAAATATAAATACAAAATAATAATGTTCATCATCAATATCAAAATATGTATGTATATAAAAGCTTAAATGTTACAAGTTGGCATAAACCACCATATCATTAAAAAGAGAACAAAGGACTTTAAAATACTAACACAATAAATGCAGTAGAAATATAAATAAATAAAAAATATAAAAACGTTGAATTTAGTATTGTTTCAAGAGAGTGTAAAAAATAACCTCCAATAATAATTATTAATTAAATTTAATTGCTTCGATTCACTGTTTAGGTATGTGAAGGTATATCTATCTGTACATACATATAATATGTAACTACCTACTACTGTAAAGAACTGTCGAATAACTATATATGAAAATAATTGGCGTTGGGTTTTTCATGCATCGTGAAATTTATGCATGCGAATTTTCTCGATTTTTACAGAACTAACCACTTCCGAGAACAAATTATTTTCTCCTCTTCGTAAAATCCAATAAATATTAACTGTCGGACACCCGGCTCTTTCAACCGCTCAAATTTCCCGTATCTGACATATACCCCCATATACACACACTTATGAATTCTGTTTTCGTGTTACGGCTCCAAAAGGACCAATGTCAAAATAAAATACAGAATACAAAGCTACACAACACGTATTAATATTGTATTGTATTGCCCGTTTTCCACTCAGTCTACCTTGCTTTCTTTCACATCCTCTCGGATACCATTCCAGTATTTCTCGCATCCTTCAACTTTTTCACACGTTCTGCTATATCTGCCACTTTGGTGATACTTTTTACCCGTGTATTCCTCTTACGATCTCTTCCTCGTTATACCGAGCATACATCTTTCCAATGTTTCTCTGTGTGCACTGGATCTTACGTAGCATTTTTGAATTTAGCGTACAAGTTTCACATCCATACGTCATAGCTGGCTTTCTTTCACATCCTCTCGGATAACATTCTAGTATTTCCACGTCCATCTGCCATCCACTTCAACTTTTAGCATACATCCATGCTTCTCCTATGTGCACTGGATCTTGCGAAACATAGTTGAATTTAGCATCCACACGTCATAACTGGCAGTACGCATTGGTCGTATGCCTTCTTTTTTTAGCATAGCGGAATGTTGGATTTAAAAACTATGTTCATACTTCCAAAAGCACTCCATCCTAGTTTCATTCATTTTTCTTTACAACCAGTCATTTTCACCAATTGTCCTAATTGTACAGTGACTAGTATGTCTCCAACGGAAAAGTTAATGACCTATTTTTGGGGGAGGGGGGGGGGGGGGCAAGGTGGCCTCATTCGAGGACAGGCCTTTCTTTCGGAAACCGAAATTTAAGGCGAAAATTAATCGCGAAAGTCTATCGGCCTGAGCAACACTGGTGACATCGCCTATCAAACTACCATCTGTCACCTCGCTTTCGGAACGTTCGTATTTCACTCACGATTCCGACATGGACTCAAGTCAGAGTTATTTACATACAACTTGGTGTAGACGCGTATTCGGTTATTCTATTCGAGCATTGCTGCCACTCACGCGTTTATTGCGAATTTGTTTCAATTCTATTAATAATCAATTGTTTTTGCACTACTTTACGCAATATATCTATTATAACAGCTAACAAATATATGAGTGGCCTAGTTCCAAATCCCGATAAGTCCACAATATATAAAAAACGAGGATACAATATTTTCTGGTTCTGAGAATGTTTTCAAACGATGCCTTATACTTGAATTATTCCAAATACCGCCAAGTGCGCCGTAAAAAAATATCGAAAATCAGTGTTAGTTCCAAAAACTGACAATTGCACTATGGATAAAAGCCGATATAAGCCATATTTAGAAACAAGCAACGATAAGTCCATGTTTCTAATCTTAATATTTTGTTTAATATCAACAAAATTAAGTTTAAATGAGTTTAAACGCCATCAAGCAAATAAGTCGGTAGCAGAAAAACCGCGTTTGCGAACAAGTGAGTTTTATGGACTTATCGGGATTTGGAACTAGGCGACTCATATAATGGACGTATATAATCGCCCCCCCACCACCCCCTACGCCAGTTTCAATGCAAACTAAAGTTTTAACCGCGTGGTTATGCCCGAATATTTAGCGGTTAAAGCCAAATTTGCTGTCATGCGCTCTATGCTCGTTACCTAGCGAAATTCGCTAGGTTTGCCGCGCTAGGTTTTCACACGCGATTTCGCAGCTGTGTGTGTTCTATTACGGCAAGGTGGAAAAAAATATTATATCAAAACAAAATGGCGGTGCGTTTCGTCCATTTTGCTCGAGCACTGGTGGAGTTCCGTCGCTGGCGTCGTCTTTGGAAGTTATTACGGCAACTCTTATATCATATTTGTGTTCTTTTTGTAATTTTTTTTAGGTGTGTGTGTGTGTGTGGTGACTTTGCATGATCGTCCATTATAATTTTTTTGAAGAGAGCCGCAGTGGTTTTGCAGTGGCAGTGGTCAAGTGGGCCGTTGCGATGCGAGGCACGCGTGTGCCAATCGGCCACCGGACGCTCAGAGCCGGATTGCAAAAAAGATTTTTGCAAAATTTAATGGTGCCTCGTTCGCCGAAACTCGCCACGCAATAAAACTCTGAAAAAACTCCATATTTATGTACGTGGTCGACTCAATGATGATAATAATCCCTTAAAGTCCTTTGATACCCCGTGTCTCTTACTATACAATGTATTTGTGAGAAGTCACCTGGAATTTGATAGTACCGTCCTAAGCCCACTTAACGTAACTGACGAAACAACAATATCGAGATAAATGGACTTGAAAGTTTTATTCTAAATTTGTGTTTTTTTTCTTCATATATTACTGATTTATTTAAACTTTTTTTTTAGTGCATGAGGTTATTTTCTATTGTGTTTTGATAATTCTAAGGAAAAATTAAAAAAAAAAAGAATACTTTAATGGGTACGTCACTTCATTATTCATTATTAATGTATACATATGACTAATCCACACTTCAACCACTCTATTTGAAAAGAATGAATCTCTAACAATCTTATTTGATTTTTCTTTTCGGAGTCTAAGAGTATGACCTCTTAGATGAGGGTTCTCATTGTTGGTCATTTGTCTCCAATGTGGAGAGTTTTGTCTTTTCAATCTTTCATGATAAGGTAGTGGCCGAAGTACATAAATATTGGATACGTTATTTTCGCCAAGTATTGGTGATACTATTTCTCTGCGCATGCAGATACGTTAGATTTAATAGCTTAAACAAGTCACTTTTGGATGAAATACATACATTAATTTTGATATGAAAAATTGCAAGAATACACTAAAACACATCTAACTCATTTTCGTAATTTTTATCAGTTACGTTAAGTGGCAGTATATGGAACCCGTTTTACCAAGATTCCATTACTTAATAGGAAAAAAATAATAAGAAGTTCCATACGTACTTCGTTTCCAGGTTTAGTCTTTCTTCTTCTTCTGCAAATTCCCGTGATTACGTCTCTCTGCAATCCAGGAGGACGGTCTCGGATCTCTGCTTTGTATTTAAGCTTTTAAATAATTTATCAGATAGCCTTCACCTTCTAAGTAGGATCCTCCATTGTTTCATTTGAATCTTTGTTCCACTAATTATTCGCAAAACTACTTCGTTTATACATAGATCCTGCTCGTCAATTCAACGAAATCCCGGCACATACATACATATTGATCCTTTTCACTATTCTTTCCTTTCCAGCCCTAACTCCTAAGTTCCTTTCTTGTTATGATCTGTTGTGTGTTTGTAACTATTTTGGCTGTAGTGTATTATGTGAAATTAATATTATTTTATATTTTATATTGTAATCTATAAGCTGTTTGTTATCTAATATTAAATAAATAAATAAATAGCACTTAAGTCAGTAGCATTTTAGAATCTGGTTCCTTAATATAGAGTCCCAGAGAAGTAACACACTCTCCGCGAATCGAAAGAGTGCAGTGGAAGTTTTTACGTTATCTCTACATGAGAGAGTATGGGTATTTATCAGGGAGCTTTAGGTTTTAGTGCTCTGTCTTCTTGAAGTGATATTCTTCTTGTGTCTCATTTCTGTAAATTAATCAGAGGTGAGATATACAATTCGGCAGTGTTAGAGGGGATGAAGCTGTGGGCTCCCATATGCTTCCGTGAACCTCCTTTGTTTCGGGTAACCTAAGCGAGAAAAAATATCCTTGCTGGTCACCAGGTCGCCTTTCATCTTTTTTCATGGATTTTAGATTTGAGTAACTCGATTCATATTCATTTTATTTTTTTATTTTTTGATTTGTATGTACTACCTACATATGTATGTACATATGTGCATTATTTTTATAATTTATTCACCTTGACGATTTGGTTAATCTGTTTTGTTATGGTGGGTGTTTCTGTAAATAAATAAATAAATAAATGTATATGATTTTGACCAGAGATGACATTAATTATACGGATCGCTTTGAAAAGTGTGTTTTTTTTTTAGGGTGTCTCACAAGTCACAGAAGCAAAGGTTATGTTTCATTATAATGTGTTTATTTTTAAATATTTTTTTTGGCTATCCAGAAAATCTGTACCTACCTAGTATGCAGTTACACAAGTGATAATTTGAAAAAGTCAATTTAACTATATTTTAATATTTTTTTCATCGGATCTATCAATCTAACAATATCATGTCACCTTGTAAACTACGCGGTAGGAATAAGTTAATGGTTAAGAATTTAAAATTAAGTAGATCTAGGAGGAGTATCTTGTACAGGGGTGTTGTACAATACAATAAACTGCCAGAAGATCTCAGAATTGTAAACAAAATTGATAGGAGTCCTGGCAGCTTTAAAACAGCTCTGTATAAGTGCTAATAGACGATTAAGTTTATTTTGTAGCTTTAAGTTACTTTTTGTTTGTAATTTCTTCTTAAGCTATCCTAATTAAATAAATTAATAAAATAAAAGAAACAGATTCTCAAATTTAACTGTAGATATACTGTATTGATAAGAAAAACAGACTATATATAACCTTGTTATATCCTTTCACTACTAATTCTTGTGAGTTTATTATACGAAGAGTAGCTCTATACAAAGAAATAGTAGTTTTCCTTCGCCGTGTTAAAATGAAACCGTGTAAATTCAAACAATATATTTACACACAGAGTGCGGCCCATCTGCCAGTGCATCTGCATCGACGTCCTAATTTTCGTGAAAATGCATAATATTATGTCATAAAAGTAATAAAATTATCTACAAAAAGCCAGGTTGCCAATACGCGCTTATCTGTAATATAATAACGATAATCGTATCGGGACGGTTATAAAATTATACGCATAAATTCGAAATACACGCACACACTCACACACGCACGATAAATTTGCCGAATTATACATACATACGAAAATAAATTGCACACTATAAATGACAACGAACATTGTCTGGGGTTTTTACTTTATTTTTATTATTATTTAAGGTTTGATATGTATATTTCTTTGCGGGCAAACTTTGTGTTGTAAGTGTGGATGTTTAAAATTCATAATTTTTTCGACAAGAAATTTTTGGGTAATCACGCGGAACGATCGTCGTGATTATTTTTTTGATCAATATTGTTACAGTTCTCAGAAGAGTATTTTTCTGCAGCGCCCGTTTTACAGGATATTATCCAAAAATGTCGATCTGTGTGACCAAGATACACATGTGTGATATGAATGCTAATTGGGTAGTTAGTGCCATACGATTTTACACAAAACGGACATTTTTATTTTTCCATTAAAATTGGTGTTTCAATGCATTATCATTGTAGTCTTGTATAATTGAAATACTCCTACAATGTTCTATTTTGATATAACTAGTTGCTATTTATATTTCAGGTTAATAACAATGATAGTACAGTTGTTTTTATTGAAAAGTAGCATGTGAATATAATGAAAGAGAATACCTTTTCATTGATTTCAATACTATACCAAGGGGTTTTTGTATTTAACTGTTTTTATTGCAATATCCTTAGTCTTGTAATATTGAAATGTATGACTTATTCAATTACATCATGTTAGGCAAGATCCAGTGCACACAGAGAAGCATGGAAAGATGTATGCTCGGTATAACGAGAAAAGATCGTAAGAGGAATACATGGGTGAGAAGTATGAACAAATTGGTAGATATAGTACAATGAAAACACATACATAGCTAGAAGAATAGATGGCAGATGGACGCGAGAAATACAAGAATGGTATCCGAGAGGATGTGAAAGAAAGCAAGGTATACCGAGTAGAAGATGGGCTGATGAATTGAGAAGAATGTGTGGAGTTAACTGGATGCAGATTGCTCAAGACAAACAGGAATGGAAGAGGATTGGAAGAAGCCTTCATCCAGCAGTGGATGGTGAATGGCTGAAAATGATGACGAATTCCAAATGTATCCAATTAGCTCTATAGCTAAATTTGTGTGTAGCGTGGCGAATGCGCATATTTAATTTTCTCGGAATAGTGTATGAAATATTCATTGTAATCTTAATATTATAACTGTCAAGATAACCATATATAAAACTTAACAATGTTTAAGTTAAAATTTTACAAACATTATTAACATCTACAGTTGAAATCAATAGTATGAGAATTTTCATCGTAACGTACAGCTCAATTATAAAGGTGAATGTTTACATTGCGGCGTAATTTAAACACGACATTGTCGTTGATTGTGCAAAAACGTCACATTACCGTACATTGTGGCGTAATATTACGCTGCGTTGCTCAAATGTACATACATACATATGTATGTATTATCGTTTTTGATTTTTTTGCGAAACGGCACGGTTGGTTTGCGTTGCCAGCGAATATGATACATCCCTCACCTTATCTCTATCGTAAATATATTAATTTTATGATTATTTTCCAACGGAATGGATACCCGGCGTTGCCCAGGCCAAATTAATGGCGGTTCAATGTAATAATACAATTCACGTTAGTATACATACATATGTACATATATAAACGTGGCTATATGTACATACATACATGTAGGTATATGCGAGCCATTTTATTTTGAAAGTGGACTTTTGTGCTTACGATCATGTACTTAAATATCCAAACGTATCATCTATGTATATTCTATAAAATTGACGAAAATCGTATCTTTAACTTTTTTTTAATAATACGCAACAACAATTTGTTGGATAATGCATATATGTACGTACATACATACAAATATGTACGTAGTCACAATAGATAATCATATTGTAGAGATAGTTGATAGATAGTTATTTATACCTAGGACAATTGGTGAATATGACTGAATGTAAAGAAGAAGGAATTAAACTAGGATGAAGTGCTTTTGGAATCATGAACATTCCGCTGTGCTTAAAAAAGAAGGCATACGAATGCGTATTTGCCGGTTATGACGTATGGGTGTGAAACGTGGATGCTAAATTCAAGAATGTTACGCAAGATCCAGTGCATACAGAGAAGCATGACCAAGGTGGCACAGATATAGTGGAACGATAACACATAGTGAGAAGAATGGATGGCAGATGGACGCAAGAAATACTGGAATGGTATCCGAGAGGATGTGAAAGAAAGCAAGGTAGACCGAGTGGACGATGGGGCTGATGAATTGAGAAGAATGTGTGGAGACAAGTGGATGCAGATTGCTCAAGACAGACAGGAATGGAGAATTCGTATATTTCCATACATTGTTCGTAAAATCAAAATGTTGGTTTAAAATAATATTTAATATTACTCTGAACCATCAAAAAATTATATGCACACATATGTACATATATAAAATTGAACATGTTCCATTTTTTCATACTACGAGTAAGTGCAAAATAAAAATAGGTCCAATACCTTTTAACCCAATACAATACCAATGAAATGTTGGCCTTAGCGCTGTGGTCAGCTGCCGCTTGCTCGCCCGTCCAGAGCGCTGCTATCGTATCGCTAGTGGCGCCACTCTAGTGTCAACTAGCAAGCGGCAGCGAACGAAGTGTCATCGTGGCATTAGTGTTTTGGATCCTATATCGCGGGTTCTTGGTGGAGAATTTCGAGAAAGTTCAGAGTCACTGAATTGGTCCACATGATTACGCACTAAAGGCACAGACAACACTGTGGGGAAGGGTCCGCCATCTTGCTTTTTTTGCGGTTCGCCCGCCTTCGCTCAACTTTTGCGGATGTCGCGCGAATGTTATAAAGTACGTTGGCGTTGACGCGAAAATGGTCAAGCGACATACCCACACCTTGGCGCTCGGCACCGCTCGTCAGCGCTCGTCCAATATGAAGTGCCGGCATTACAAACTCAAATTTTTTTACATTTAGTAAGCAGAAATGTAAACCGCGTTTTCTCTCAAAACGACAATAAGTCAACACAGTCTATTGTCATTCCTAGCCGATTTAATAGGGTTATTATAATCCTGCTGTTGATTTTTCTCTTACATTGTATGTATTTATTTTTCGTGCATATAAACAAAGTTTGCTGACGCCTAATGCTGTCCCGGTTTTCGCATGGGTCGCCTGCGGCCACCGTACGTTTTTCTGCCTGTCGTTAATCGATATTATACTTTAATCACAATAATTATTATTGGCGGTGTAAGCTGCTGCAAACCGGTGGCATAAGGGCCAGTATTCCCCTTCCCCCTTCCCACACCCCCCCTTCGAATTCGTCAGCCAATTATAATACATCCGTCGAATTCGAAAAGTGCAGCACCGAAACTACTAAACAGTTAGAAAACTATTTTTTCTCTATTAAACCTTTTAAGGCGCTCGCACACCTCTGCGGATTGATATTCGCCTAGCGAAGAAAACGCGCGAATATTGCGCGTTTGATGCGGTGGGGAGTTGTATCGCATACGCGCAAGTGGCGCTGCCTTCACCACTAGCGAATTCGTACCGAAATCCGTCACGAATCGCTGTACACTATTTTTTCGGCGATTCGCTCAATTTCGATATGACGTCTGTCGAAAAGCTGATCGAAACGGTGAAAAAGTATCCCATCCTGTACTATCTGACTTGATTGGTTATGTGAGAGTGACAGAAACCAAACGATTTTGTCAACAGTCAACAATAAAAATATTTCACTAACCATTCATATAAATATGCGGCCGACATGAGAGCTTCGTCCTCATTTGAGGAGTCCATGTCAGAATCGTGAGTGAAATACAAACGTTCCGAAAGCGAGGTGACAGATGGTATTTCGCCGTTTCGACCGTTGAGTGTTTGAATGGCGCTGCAGTCGTGCCAAGTGTGCGCAGTACAAATCTCACCACTGGCGAAATTCATCGACGAATTTCTAAATTGGCCGTGTCTTGTTAGAATATGCCAATTTATCTAGCTTATTTTTGAGATGGTTCCACAAAATTGGCACCATCTACCAAGTCATAGCCCGTTCTTTATATTCCCTCCTCCTACCCAGAAGGCAATGGTATCACTACTGGAGAGTGAATATCTTTCCCTAGTTACTTTACCTTTCCACGACAGAGTACCAAAATTTTTCTATACTTCCAACAAACCCATTACTTGAATAATATTTGCATTCCATATACTTATAACGTATGTGTGTTGATGTTATCTAAATTAAAAGCGAGCTACTTAAGTGCAATATAATATGAGGTTTGTTTTTAAAGCGATTTTAAATTGATATATGTCTGTATTTGATGTGTGAGAAACGGAAAAGTCGTTAAATGTGGTTTAAGCGGATGTACGCAAGTTACTTTATACTTATGAAAACTGTTAATTATGTGAGATTAAGTTGGATTAATGTCATATTTTAACAGAAACCTGCTCTTACAAACACGTTCATACAAAAACATGCTTTTCATAAAATGGAATTAAATAGCTCAAAAAAAAAAAGGCATACTACCAATGCGTACGGCTAGTTATGACGTATGGATGTGAAACTTGGATGTAAAGTTCAAGAATTTCACGCAAGATCCAGTGCACACAGAGAAGCATGGAAAGATGTATGCCTGGTATAATGATAAGAGATCGTAAGAGGAATACATGAGTGAGAAGTATGATCAAAGTGGCAGATATAGCGGAACGTGTGAAAAACGTGGCTGGGACATAGCGAGAAGAATGAATGGCAGATGGACGCGAGAAGTACTGGACTGTATTCGAGAGGATGTGAAAGAAAGTAAGATAGACCGAGTGGACGATGGGCTGATGAATTGATAAGAATGTGTGGAGTCCACTGGATGCAGATTGCCTTTCACTTTCATACTACTAAATTTTTACTAATCTAGAATGAACATAGTTTTTAAATCCAACATTCCGCTATGCCTAAAAAATAAGGCATACGACCAATGCGTACTGCCAGTTATGACGTGTGGATACTAAATTCAAGAACGTCACGCAAGATCCAGTGCACACAGAGAAGCATGCAAAGATGTATGCTCGGTACGACGAGAACAGATCGTAAGAGGAATACATGGGTCAGCAGTATGATGATGAGAAGAATGGACGCGAAAAATACTGGAATGGTATCCGAGGACCGAGAGGATGTGAAAGAAAGCAAGGTAGACCGAGTTGTAGATGGGCTGATGGATTGAGAAGAATGTGTGGAGTCAAGTGGATGTTGAACGGCTGCAAATGATCTCATAACCATTTATTTGAAATACTAGCCAAAAAATTGGAGTCAACTGGATGCAGATTGCCTTTCTTTCTTCTTTCACTTTCATACTACTAAATTTTTACTAATCTATAATGAACATAGTTTTTAAATCCAACATTTCGCTAAGCCTAAAAAATAAGGCATACGACCAATGCGTACTGCCAGTTATGACGTATGGATGCTAAATTCAAGAATGTTACGCAAGATCCAGTGCACATAGAGAAGCTTGGAAAGATGTATGCTCGGTATAACGAGAAGAGATCGTGAGAGGAATACATGGGTAAGCAGTATGATGATGAGAAGAATGGATAGCAGATGGACGCGAGAACTACTGGAATGGTAAGTGGATGCAGATTGCTCAAGACAGACAGGAATTCATCCAGCAGTGGATGGTGAACGGCTGAAAATGATCTCATAACCATTTATATTATAAGTACTAGCCAAAAAATTGGTTGAAATGCTGACTAAAAGCCACTAAGCTTACTATGGCACTTTAAATCACAATAGGTTTCTATTGTACCAAATAGAGTGGTAGATGGGCTGATGGATTGAGAAGAGTGTGTAAAGTCAAGTGGATGCAGATTGCTCAAGACAGACAGGAGTGGATGTTGAGCGGCTGCAAATGATCTCATAACCATTTATTTGAAGTACTATGTAGCCAAAAAATTGGAGTCAACTGGATGCAGATTGCCCTTCTTTCTTCTTTCACTTTCATACTACTAAATTTTTACTAATCTAGAATGAACATAGTTTTTAAATCCAACATTCAGCTATGCCTAAAAAATAAGGCATACGACCAATGCGTACTGCCAGTTATGACGTATGGATGCTAAATTCAAGAATGTTACGCAAGATCCAGTGCATGGAAAGATGTATGCTCGGTATAACGAGAAGAGAATATATGGGTAAGCAGTATGCTGATGAGAAGAATGGATAGCAGATGGACGCGAGAACTACTGGAATGGAACTAAGTGGATGCAGATTGCTCAAGACAGACAGGAATTCATCCAGCAGTGGATGGTGAACGGCTGAAAATGATCTCATAACCATTTATATTATAAGTACTAGCCAAAAAATTGGTTGAAATGCTGACTAAAAGCCACTAAGCTTACTATGGCACTTTAAATCACAATTGGTTTCTATTGTACCAAATATGTAGAAATCAAATTATTATTTTGATTACGTTTGATTTATTTTATTCGGTTAGTTATCCATTTTGGGACATGGCAAATGCGTCAAAGCTTTTATTACGTCAATCGAATATTATTTGGCTAGTTAAAAAGTCTCAGGCGGCGAACGAACGTTAGCACTAGGTGGCGAGCATCGCGAGTGTCGTAAAATTTGCATTTTATCGATGGGTCCGAGGACCGCTTTTTTTTGCATTGTGCATAAGGATGCACATGGTTGAAAGTCGGATCTTTTTTTCGCAGGATCAAACGACCTCGAGATCATTTTTAAAAATACTACCAAACGGTCATCTTTTAAAAATTTCACCGCGGGCACCGATTGTACTTTTTTTTTTTTTTTTAGTGTATGTACATATGTATATAATAGGGTAAATCCACGTAGCAGACGCAAAATTTAAGTCAATTCATCATTTTCAGCCGTTCACCATCCACTGCTGGATGAAAGTGTCTCCAATCTTCCATTCCTGTCCGTCTTGGGCAATCTGCATCCACTCGACTCCACACATTCTTCTCAATTCATCAGCCCATCGTCCACCCGGTCTACCTTGCTTTCTTTCACATGCTCTCAGATACCATTCCAGTATTGCCAATTCAACTTGGATACGATACGATACGATCTCTTCTCCGTTATACCGAGCATACATCTTTCCATGCTTCTCTGTGTACACTGGATCTTACGTAACATTGTTAAATTCAGCATCCACGTTTCACATCCATACGTCATAACTGGCAGTACGCATTGGTCGTATGCCTTATTTTTTAAGCATAGCGCAATGTTGGATTTAAAAGCGATGTTCATTCTTCCAAAAGCACTCCATCCTAGTTTTATTCCTTCTTCCTATCAACCATCTCTATAATATGATTATCTACTGTGACTACGTATTTGTATGTAAATATATGCATTAAATGTATTAAATTAAATTTTACTCACATTTCAAATGTAATTTACAATAGATTTGAGCGCGTAGCGCAAAGGTCATCTACAGATTTACATATGTATGTATATAACTCTATACAATTTGACATGTAAATACACTATATAGGTACATATACGTATACGTAAATGATAACCACCCAATGACACTGTCAACGGGCAGTGACTAGTCTTATTATATTAATTGTAGAAAGACTGGCGCGAAAGGTTATTTTGAAAGCAGAAAATCGTCATGCATTTTAGTATCAATTTTAATTACAAATCTGTTTTGTGCCACAAAACTCAAGACATTGTAATAAAAACAGTTAAATGAAGAATCCTCATAAAATAATTATAATATATCAACATTACTTATGTTGAAATTAAATGCAAAAAACAACATTTCAATTTAAAAGAAATTAGTCACATGAAAATAAAACTGTAGAAATATTTTGATAAATGATAATAATTCAGAACAGAAATTTCAATGAAAAATCTAAAATGGCTGTTCGCGTGGAATGACCCAATATTCAATCTCAATATGCAGTGTAGATAAGTTTTTTGATATGAAACTCGTATGCGAAAAGGAAGCTTATTATAATTTGATTTAATTTTAAAAAGTGATGCATTTGAAAGATGTGACAGGAGCGTTTAGTCGACAAGGGCAACGACCCACATAATATATTTCTTTGTAATTGAACAGGTGGTTTCTTGTGGGATGCTTTTGTGTTTGCATTCATTCGAGAGGACTCACACACTCTTATATTTATGTATGTACATACATATGTACATATGTATGTATGTACGTGGACCAAAATGCCACCGTAGGTATACTGTTGAAAAGTATGACAATTTCGGGAATGTCAAAAGGTCGCAAACACCATTTAAAAACGAAGACCGTGCAACGGACAATTATGTTGGCATTTTATAACCCTGGTGTCTCCTTTGAGGGACTGAAAAATTCCACACATTGAAAACGAGCTAATCTACTCTAACCAAGAAGATACAATGTTTGTTCTGTGAGATTGCACCGATAGTGAGACATGTTTACGGGATAGATTTTCTGCATATGACTGGTGCGGCGAATTAACGGGCGATTATAAAATTTAATCGTTTAGATTGACAATGGACTATGTTGACTTTGTGTCGTTTTGGGAAAATACGCGAATTGTATTTCTGTTCACTGAAAAATCTGGATAAATGAAGGCATCTCCGATCCTCTTCCATTCCTGTCTGTCTTGAGCAATCTGCATACACACATTCTTCTCAATTCACCAGCCCATCGTCCACTCGGTCTACCTTGCTTTCTTTCACATCCTCTCGGATACCGTTCCAGTATTTCTAGCGTCCATCTGCCATCCATTATTCTCGCTGTGTGTTCTCGTTCCACTATATCTGCCACTTTGATCATACTTTTTACCCAAGTATTACTCTTACGATCTCTTCTCGTTATTGCCGAGCATACCAAAGCATGACCAAAGTGGCAAATATAGCAGAACGTGGGAAAATGTTGGAATGGTATCTGAAGACCGAGAGGATGTGAAAGAAAGCAAGGTAGACTGAGTGGACGATGAACTGATGAATTGAGAAGAATGTGTGGATGCAGATTGCTCAAGACAGACAGGAATGGAAGAGGATTGCAGAGGACTTCATCCAGCAGTCGATGGTGAACAGCTGAAAATGATGACGATGATATAACAAGAAGAGATCGTAAGAGGAATACATTGGTAATAAGTATGACCAAAGTGGCAGATATAGCAGTACGTGTGAAAAAGTTGAAGTGTACACATAGCGAGAAGAATGGATGTGAAAAAAAGTTGAAGCAACTGAAATGGTATCCAAGAGGATGTGAAAGAAAGCAAGGTAGACCGATTGGACGATGGGCTGATGAATTGAGAAAAATGTGTGGAGTCAAGTGGATGCAGATCGCACAAGACAGACAGGAATGGAAGAGGATTGCAGAGGCCTTCATCCAGCAGTTGATGGTGAACAGCTTAAAATGATGATGATGATATGTTATAGCAAGAAGAGATCGTAAGAGGAATACATGGGTAAGAAGTGTGAACAGCCGAAACCAAAGTGGCAGATATAGCAGTACGTGTGAAAAAGTTGAAGTGGACACATAGCGATAAGAATGGATGCCAGAAATACTGTAATGGTATCCGAGAGGATGTGAAAGAAAGCAAGGTAGACAGACAGGAATGGGAGAGGATTGGAGATGCCTTCATGCAGCAGTGGATGGTGAACTGCTGAAAATGATGATGTCGATAACAATTTTTGACAAAAACGTACGGAAAAGTATGGAACATACATACATACATAGATCATTGTTGAATACAAAAAAAAACAACACTCGATTCAGCTTTGCACCAAAACAAGATTTTCGATAACAATTATATAGTTGATAAAATTGTGTAAATACCTACATACATATATATGTACATTCATATGATCGTAAGAAACTTAATTCAACTTTTGCGAGTCAACATAGTCCACTTAGTTAAAAACCCACCTAAAATGGTAATTTAAAAAAACCAACCGCATACGACAAAGCGTTGCCGAATTTGATGATTTCGTATGCGATTCGCGTATTTTCAGCAACAATGTTGCGCGCTAAAGGGATTTGTTGGTATTGGTGATAAGTTGTCGTAGCCACAGCCACTTTAACATTTTCTTATCGAACATTTTTATAAAACATTTAAGTTGTCCATATGTGTGTGCGTTTGTAAAGTGGCGGTTGTTGAACTTTCAAAGTGAGTAAACTTGACGAACCGACGGAAACAACTTTTCACTTGGCGTCCATTGTTCTTTTCGAGTTTTTGGACCCGATCGGTTTTTGTGGTGTCCCGAAAACCGGAAAATTATACCAGACTACTGTGAGAAAATTGAAATGTACCTACTAGTACCAAAAAGTACGCACAAGTATGCGACAGATCGACTAATGCATTTCAACTTCGAAGCTTCTTAAACTTTTCGTCGTGATTTTCCGATTATTCCTCGTCTGATATCAAAACTATGAATTTTCCCCGTTTGACAAACATTTTACCGTGTCATAGTGAAGCAACTGGGGAAAGATACTCTCCAGTGGCGAAACCGATGTCGTCTGGAGGGGAGAAAGTTGAGATAAGGGACAGAACTTATGATTTAGTAGATTGTAAGGAAGTTTTACGGTGGTGCCAATTTTTTGGAACCATCCCACAACTAAGTTAGACAAATCGCCAAATTCTAACATGAGATGACCGATTTGGATTTAATAGTATTCAAATCTTGCCAATGACTATTATTACGATTGAAAACTGTTGAGAAAACCTTTCAACACAAGGGGACCGAACCGTGAACTCGAGAGACCACCATCATGGGTATATTATATGTGATAATGATATGATTCGCAGTCACAGTAGATGATTATCTACTGTGACTACGAATAAAAATGTAGAGAAGAAGGAATGAAACTAGGATGAAGTGCTTTTGGAAGAATGAACATACATATGTATGTAGTTTTTAAATACAACATTCCGCTATGCTTAAAAAAGAAGGCATACGACCAATGCGTACTGCCAGTTATGACGTATGGATGTGAAACTTGTATACTACGTAAGATCCAGTGCACACAGAGCATGGAAAGAAGTATGCTCGGTATAACGAGAAGAGATCGTAAGAGGAATACATGGGTAAGAAGTATGACCAAATTGGCAGATATAGTAGAATGTGTGAAAAAGTTGAAGTAGACACGTAGCGAGAAGAATGGATGGATGCGAGAAATACTGGAATAGTATCCGAGAGGATGTGAAAGAAAGCAAGGTGGACCGAGTGGAAGATGGGCTAACACAGGAGACTGCCAATCTGAATTTACTATTATCCAGATCTTGCCAATGACTGTATTTAAGGTTAGAAACCTTTCGACGTACTTACTGGGATCGAAACCTGAACCTTTGCTCAACAGACCATCGCTCTAACCATTGAGCTATCGCCTGGCGATATGAGAATAATCTCCCAGTGAAACTTTATGTCACTCACACTGTGCGAGCGGCATCAGCTGTTGGTGTGAGCGAGACCGTTCACTAAGTTAGCCGAAGCAGAAGTTGTCAAATTGTCAAGTAAGCCCTGATCTACACGTATTATGGCCATATACGCTTCGTGGGCTGTTAAATTACTGTACACGGGCATTACTGTACTGAAAATTAGTTCTGTTGTTTAAAAACGGGCACTTGACTAGTGCTTTTATCAGAATTAGTCATGAAGATTTAGTCTTATTTAATGGAATATTGTTATTGCATTATTTTTACAACTATCCCTGACCTCTTTCCTCCTCTTATTCTCATTCCTCTTTTTTAGGTTACTCTATATTTCTCTAAATATAATTTTTTATCCTTTTTAGCAATTTTTATTATTTCTCTGTGTATATATCTCTTTGTCTATTTCTTTTGTTGCCTCTTTAATGTTATATTTATTCAAGTTGTATTAACATTTTCTGTAAATATATACATTTAAGTTTTAAAAATGATATCTGATTTCATATTACCTATGTATATACCTATACTGTATAGGTATATACATATGTATGTTATTAGTAATTGTTATATTCTTTTAAAATAAATAGGTTTTCTTGTAAGTTTTTGTTATTTTGTTAGATCATTTATCTATTTCTTTTCAATAAAATTTATTCTATTAGAATTTATCATATTTGAAGTTTAAATACATTGAAGTATTGGATTTTTTGACTGTTAAAATGTATACATGATTTCTTCAATGTTTACGTGAAATGATCTTATTAAGGGTAGATATACATATGGGGCTTTGAAATAATACACGTCAACATTTATTTTATTAAAATTTATTTATTAATTATTGACTTGTTTATTTGCATCTGAAGAATATAAAACACAAATAAAAGTTGTTGTTTTTTTTTCAATCCAAAGAAGCTTTCGTTATATATTATGTGTAAAAAAATATAATAAGTATATAATATAACACGCAAGATGACAATAACAACACAAGAAATGCAACATCTATATAATAAAATTATAAATTGTTCACACGAAAGCATTACAATACATAGATACTTTTTTTTTTTTGTTTATTATGACTTGCCTATAATAATACAATTGTACCTTACAATGTTTCAAAAACTTTTGTGAAAATATAATTTATGAAGGTTACGGTTGAATGTTGTATAAAAAAAAAACAATAATAAAGACAAAAAAAGCATTATTTTTGACAAGTACATGAGATCATTGAAATCTTCTAATGCCGTATATAAAATTATCAAACAAATTCAATTTATTTTTATTTATTAAACTATATTTAAACTAAAATGCTTAATATATTTATATTGCAATTGATATATCAACATACTAGCTTACTGGTTATGTAGAATAATAATAATAATAATAATTAAAAAACACGTTCTATAATTACTATACATATTAAATAAAAATTGAAATGGTGTACAAATATTTATTATTTAATGGAAAATTTACTGTTGTTATGAAAATAAAGTAAAAATATTAATGGGAAAGTTTTCTGTTGAATATTTTGAACAAAGCATAAAAAAATAAAGTAATAACACCTTACAATTGACTTAATTATTCTAAACTAGCTTATAATAGATTATCACTTTATCAGATTTCTTTATCTGTAAGACATATTTACAATAATAGTTAATTTTTTTAAAGTATCTGACTAATGTTCTATTATTTTGATTTATGGAAATTCAGTGTAAGGATTGTATTTTTTTATTTATTTATCAAAATGAAATATAATTTTCTTACTACAGCAACAAAAACACCTAGAAAGATTTTAGTTAAAAAGTAAGCATTAATTTAAAACCTGATATAAACAAACACAAGCCACAGCCAAACAAATTTTCACGAATTTATTGTTTTTTGTATGTAATTATTTTAATTAATTTACAATCGCGTTATTATTATTATTTTACTATTCTTTTTCTCTAAATCTTTACAATAATAATATTTATATATAATCTAAATTTTGTATCACATTCATAAATCGAAACTTTAAAATTTTGTCAAATAACTATAGGTAGATATCACTTTTGTTTTATTTTATTTTATTTTATTTTAATATTGGTGTAATTATGCAAGTTCGTCAAAAAGCTTTAGGCAGTTAATTAACTGTATTTTAATTGTTTCAATATAAGATAATTACATTGACAAATTTCGAGCGATTAATTATTGAAACGAAAATTTAAAAATGTGTCCTGAAAACTTTCTAACGAATGTAGGTTATTTAAAAATGAGCTTTTATTAAAAAAAAGTCATACGAAAGTAGTCCTTATTTACGCGGAGAATTAACTAGCAGACATACGAAAAATTGATCTCAACACTGAGAATCGGTCTTGCCTCTAATTCTTAGGCTGATATTACACTTGACCACTCCACCAACACCAAATTGTTTTTGAACCTCAACTACCAGATAGATATACATGTTTAGATGGCACGTATTACACTGAGAAATTCACTGGTGTCTAAAAATTTCTTGGAAGTCAAAGGTTTGCAGTACAAATCGACACCAAATCCCTTTTCGACCCTTGACCCGACCGGGGACCAAATCCCCTTTCGACCCTGATAATCTTCTTGCAGTATTTTTTACACCAAACTACATAGAGTAGTTTTCTAATTCTCATTCATTCACTTCATAGCCCTATTTTTTTGTATGAAGATGAGCAGGTAGCTGGTGACTTTAAAAGTGGTTCAATGCATAGATGTAGAATAACATAGATTGGCCTTAGCGTCCGAAAAATGACATACATACTCCTTGCATGGATTTTGCTTGACTTTTTTTTTGTGGGACTTCCCCGCACTTTAGACCCCCGCACACCCCTGTTGCTTCTGACGCTTTCTCCAGGCAAATTTGTTTGGAATGGCATATCTATGGTGTTTTATATCTATGGGTTCAATGTATTAAGATGCTGGCCACCGTCAAAAAAAATCGGGTGTTGGTGGAGTGGTCAAGTGTAATATCAGTCTTAAGGTGGGTTCACCAATGTGGATCCACTACATAGTTTTACTAGTGAATTGCCCGTTGACAATTTCAACACGAATTATGTGCGTAATATATTATTTTAAATTTAGAGCATTCCTGACCAACAGACAGACAGACTCGGAGGGGGGCATAATAACAATTCAATATCTAATCGCTCGAACGCTATCAATACGATGTGACGATGTTATGGCACATTTTTGAAAGGGGTTCGTTTGGGATTTTCACGTGTTGCCAGCAGCGCTGAGCTGAGCATGAGCCAACATCAATATATCCTTCTTCTCCTTGGGGAAGCGAAGCTCCCTGCCGGCGAGTCTCGCCGTGCGAAGCTCGCGCTCTGCTCGCGCTAGTTCGCGCGCTAGTGCTCCAGCAGCTTCGCGCTCGCGAGCCGTCCAATCGAGTGCCATCTGTGCTCTCATATCATCATCCAGTGCTCGATTCGAATAGTGGGCCACCACTTCTTGTCGGGAACATTGGCGTTCGCGCATAGCTTTCAGCGATCCGTTCCAGTGCAGCAGCTGAAACACGGTCATGAGCTCCTGAAACTCGAGCATCGTACGCCCCTTGTTAGTCTCCAGCATGAATCTGAAATTAAACACGAAACCATTACTAAAAATACTCATTTACACGGGGTAACTACGACTATTGGACCGCAAATCTCCCTCAAGCGGGTATTACACAGGGATAGTTTACTCGCTACTATCTCGCTAGTTTACTAGCCGCTAGTGACTAGCTCGTGTAATTTTGAACTTTGAGATGAATTTACTTGAAGGATCAACCAAGTTCGTTCCTCTTGTTTCGATCGGTCTCTGAGACGTGTAGTGGTGAATTGCAAATAGCAGCTTTTGTATATTTTCAACGAATTTTTCAAAGGTTATTATTATTTACTTTACGCAGGTACATCATATTCATTACGTAGTATCATTTGGTTTAATTATTTTTTTTGATCATTATTTTAACCCCATAATGGAAAAAAAATCAATCAGAAGTTCACAAAAAAAAAATTGGGTGTGGCGAATCCATAACTTTATCCATATATTTGAAGAATATCAATAGTAACTAAACACTGAGAAAGTCAAAAAACCGTGTACAAAGAAAAATAACAGGATTATTTATTATCTCTTATGTAAACTTTACGTGAAAATAATAGATATGAAATTTCAGCTTGATCAGCTAAGTAGTTTCGGAAATATTCCGTGGTAACACGATTTTTGACTTTTCTACAAGAAAACAAAAAAAAAAACCAACTTCTGGTTGACTGATTTTAATGATTTATTTTTTTACAACTAGGTATTGCTTTAAGGATTATAATATTACAATATTTTGAAGTTACCAAATATGTAAAAGGCCGAAAAAAATGAAAAACAAAATCGCGTTCAAGAGTAAACTGCCACTTCCGGTCGGCGGATGTTGACCAAAATCATAATATCTCATCTCATAATAGATATGAAATTTAAGATAGACTTGATAGTTTCGGAGAAAAAGTTAATGTTTAAAAAGTACACCAACATACAGACATTTTCCAAAAATCATGAAAACGTCATCAGGGGATGATACATGATACAGATCACAATACTTTATCCGATTAGGATAAAGTAAAAATACTATGCCTTTTAATTTAATATCTAATAAAACAGTATTCATTTGATTTTTTTACACACATAATACCTACATAATTATGTAAAAGTATGCAATTTTATTGATTGATGGTAGATACGTAGCATTGGTAAGTTCCAGTTCAAAGCTCTTGCTAGATATTCTAATGTTTAAATTGCGTAATGCGATTCTGTCTCGGTTACGTAATTTCGAAGATGCTGGGCAATGTTACAGAAAAAGGTCACGGTACTGAAGAAAATGTTCAGAGTAAAAAAAATTGTACATTTTTAACATAAATCTCGTGCGTTAAATGTGAACCATATTTTCGTCTGAATTTCAGATGAAAAAAAGATATATTAAAAAATTTAACACACGTATATCGTCTTCTTTTGATTAGTGTATAATTACATCCTCTAACTCTCACTTTTGGGACAGGAAAGCATTTTGAACGATGTCAACTTACACTGACCTATCTTGTCTAAGGAACAGACATACCTACATACATACATATACATACATTATTTGTTCATTAAAAATGTAAAGTTTAAGAACCTCTCATTTAGCAATAGGCTCATTGCTTTCAGCGAAACTCGATTTCACAGAATCGGATACGAAGCAGTCTACCTGACGATTCCCACTGATGCAAAAAAAAAAAAAAAATAATAAAATGTCAGCGAAAGCTCGATCTCACGGCGTATCGGATATTCGATATGCGTTTCATTAGGTACATACGTGTTGCACATACATAGTTAATGGTTTCGTATCGAGATTTATCACGTACTCTCATTGTTTGTATTTTATGTACACTAGAGTGTATGTATACACGGCGTGAGAAAATCAACCAATGCTAAACTTCAACGGAAAATTAAATTTAAATCGTCTGCACAATTCGCGCCAATGACTCGATCGTTATCCTGTTGCAAAAATTAAATTAAAAAAAAATGTAGTAATTACACAAATACGAGCGAACGTTGACGTACTCGATGGTGACAATTTAACCACGAACGTTTCTCTTTATGGACATTGAACGTGTTAAAAAGAAGTGGACGTTCAATTAAATGCACTTGATATGGGGATCGATCGGGCTCAAACTAGTATCACCGGTTATTACCCATAGGGTATATATATATGTAACTTGTGTATTATTTATACGGCGGTGAGTCATTTATAATTATCTGAAATGCAATACTTAATGATTGCAATATCTCCGTTGTCACTTTGGTGGAAGTTTGACCTTGATCGGACAGTTATTGTGTTGTTGATGAGGAAATTACTTGAGGACACGTTGCATATATAAATCAGTCTTTGTATTTTTTAAATTAAGTATTAAAAAAACTTCGTCGATCGACTAGACATTTTATACAATGTAAAGCTTTTTTCACTTAGAGTACCTATAGGCCCATTTGGTGATAGTTAGCCCCAACTGATAGCTAGTGACAGTGAGGGAAATTAATAATTATAATTGATACTTTGTAGTTACTAAATTGCTTTCGAGTAGGTACAAAATACATATTTTTACTTAAAATCCCACTTCTGACACCAATTATTTTGCTCTGTTACGTCTTTACATTAATCTGGTGAAACGCGATACTAAACACATACACGATCATCATATCTCAAGTTGTCAGATTAGATGACCACATATACGTGCATTACTGTACTGTACACTAGTTCCACTCCTTAACAACGGACACTTTGCTAGTTTCTTAGAGTTTGATGTTTTTCTTTGGCCCTTTTAGTATTTATTAATTAAGAAAAAAGCTCACCTAAAGGCTCCTATTCCAGTGTTCGGACTGTCGGCTTCTTCGGATCCACCTTTGAAGCTCGCTCGAGCTTCCGCCACAGCTTTTTCTATAAAATCATCACTTATACGTCGACTAGGATGCTCATTGAATACGCTATTCATCAGTGCAATTTTGGCTGCACTTCTCCTTGCTTCCGCTTTCGTCGGACAATTCTGAAATGTACAAAAATCTCTATCATAATCTTGTAAAAATGTATTTTCACTGTCGTCCATAACCACATTGATTTAATATTAGGTATTGTTAAACTATCGAATATGTGTGTTGTGTCAAAAAGTGAATTTTAAGTCCCATTATGCATTGGAAGTGTATTGGTGTCGTTTTTAACGCGCAATAAACAAACAATTCAATACGAAACATTATATTATATTCAATATCTTATATATTGTATTGTGTAATTATGTATACATATATATACTAGTGTAAGCCCGTTGAATATCAACGCCCGCTGAATTTTAAATTACGTAATGCGCTTTTTTAATAGAGATTCCCACTAATTGATAGCACGGTTGTAAGTCACAAAAAAAATAATAGTTTTCATAGCGCCATCTATGTCCCCACTAATTGATCTAACGGTGTCGAAAATTTTGAAATTTTAATTAATAACCAGGTCGATAATATTTTTTTATACCTTACTATTTATATAATAATTATTAATTATTATTTATAAGTTATAATTTATGTAATTTATAATTTTTTTAGTGAGAGTTACGATCCCTTTTGTAGGTAAAGCAGAGTCACGATCCCTTGTATAGGTAATGTTTAAAAAAAAAAAGGACTAAATTGACCAAGGACGATAGAGTATAGCGTTAGCGTGATTGCTCTCGAGCTTGCGGTCCTGGGTTCGATCCCCCACTCTTTCTGGTTTTTTAATTATTTTTCCTCGGCGAGCGTTATCAGCAGACAGACGGATTTCGGCTATTATATATATGATATATATATATAACTAGTGTAAGCCCGTTGAATATCAACGGAGTGTTCTCATCACCCGTCCTGAAGACTAATATTAAATTTAATAGTTTTTATAGTTGTTGCATAGATGGCGCGTTATAACACAACAACGTAACAATTTAGCCAAAGTCGCGAGTCGGTTCGTATCTTTTAATCATTTACCTCGGCGAGCGTTATCAGCAGACAGATGGATTTCGGCTATTATATATATATAATGTTGTTAATAACAGCAATATTAACAATAGCAGCATATTTTCAACAATCGTATTCGTAATCAATGGACAAACATCTAAATTTGTTAAATCCTCAGACAGACAAAGACAACGAGTGTCAGCATTTTGATTTTACAGCAGGTTCTCCAACCAACATGGTTTTTAGTACATAAAGGATCAATTTACCTAGGTCATAGTCAATTGACCCTTTCGTATTAAACGTCTCAATGTGAACGTTTCTTCCTATTGCCACATATTTCATGATAATATATAGACTGTTATTTTAATGTGATTCTTATTACATACATAAATCTATCACAAGATTAATGCATGCATAAAAGTTGCATCGAACTCTTCCCACATGATAATATTGACTGGTGGATGATCTTAAATTTATGTACATATGTAGTTAGGCTGCTATTACACATGGCCACTCCACCAACACCGGATTTTTTTTGAACCTCGACTACCATATAGATATACATGTTTAGATGGCACGTATTACACTGTGCGATTCACTGGTGTCTAAAAATGTCTTGGAAGTCAAAGGTTCGCAGTACAAATCGACACCAAATCCCTTTTAGACTTTTTTTTGCGTCGTCTTACTTGAATGCAATTGTTTCGAAAACGCGTGCTGTGTGATAGATGTGTTTTCGGACCCATTTTTATAACCAAAATGGTTTCGAAAACGACGATAACACTGTTCGACACGAAAAATGCTTCAGAGATGAGATATGTCTTTTCTTATATGTAGATCTATGCCCAGTGAACACGAATATGGTAATAAAAAATGTTGATTGGCTCGAGATTCGGAGATATATGTATTTTTTAAATCACGCGATTTTTGCTATTTCTTTGTGTTGTTCGTTCGATGTCACAAAATATGTCAATTTCTTGTTCAAAATAAATATTATATCATTTATATCAACTTTCAGATCTTTCTAAGTAGTCGTCCAGTTTCCAATCAAAAGTCAAAAAAGTCAAAAGTACGTATTTTTACTTGGGATTTTTTTACCACTGTTAATATTATTTTATATTGAAACATGTTTATTGGGATAGTGTTCTGGCCACACTATTTTTTTTTTTCGTTTAAAAGGGTTAATTGGAAGTGTGCTGAATTTTAAATCGGTAAAATAGCGAGCTTAAAACTCGCACTAGTAAGAGAAGAGTTGCTGTGTATATGTATATATACCTCTTTTCCCCACTGTTAATATTATTTTTATATTGAGAATTTTATATTGAAACATGTTTATTGGGATAGTGTTCTGGCCACACTATTTTTTATTTTCGTTTAAAAGGGTTAATTGGAAGTGTGCTGAATTTTAAATCGGTAAAATAGCGAGCTTAAAACACGCACTAGTAAGAGAAGAGTTGCTGTGTATATGTATATATACCTCTTTTTCCCACTGTTAATATTATTTTTATATTGAGAATTTTATATTGAAACATATTTATTGGGATAGTGTTCTGGCCACACTATTTTTTTTTTTCGTTTAAAAGGGTTAATTGGAAGTGTGCTGAATTTTAAATCGGTAAAATAGCGAGTTTAAAACTCGTACTAGTAAGAGAAGCGTCAAATGCGTGTGTGTGTGTCATTGAATACAACGAATAGAACAGTGCAGTGGTTTGAAACTTTCTTCAATTTGATTTTAAATAATTTTGTAATGAAGTAATTAGAAGGCCTTTGTAATTTAATTATATATTTATTTATTGTAAAAAATAAGCATCGGAGATAAGATGCTGGCCACCGTCAAAAAAAAATAATCGGGCGTTGGTGGAGTGGTCAAGTGTAATATCAGCCTAATGGCAAAATAGTATGAAATATGTATGAAAAATTGTTATTGAGTGTTCGATGTAGCAATACAATGGTTTGTAAGCAGTTTTGTAAGCTCACCTGGAAGCTTCCGAAGCACGACCCCCCCAGGAGAGTGACATAGCAGATGTAAGGCTGTGCAGTCGCCGGAACAGACTCATATATCACGACAGCTCCATTTCTCAGGTCGGCTCCTTTCGCCTGCTTCATTTGCCAAAACTCCTGCAGAGCCTCGACCACGTTCACTGAACAAACAAAACAAAAAATTTAACACATCACAATTAAGGCAAAACAAAAAAAAAAAACAAACAACACATACTGCAATATCTCTCTTTGAAAATAGCCAATACCTTGAATCATTATTATAATGGTTCAAGTCAAAGTGCTCTCTTTTTATACCGGTGGATAGTTAAAACACATATCCACCAACACACACACACAAGTCAAACGATGAAAATAATTCCACAAATAGCAGTACAAATTAATATAAACATCGTGAATCCCCCCCATCCTCATATCTATCGATTATATTATTACAGCTAATATATGATATCGTTGCATGTAACTCAGTAGATAATCATATTGTAGAGATAGTTGATAGTTATTTATACCAAGGACAATTCGTGAATATGACTGGATGTAAAGAACAAGGAATGAAACTACATAGGATGGAGTGCTTTTGGAAGAATGAACATAGTTTTTAAATCCAACATTCCGCTATGCTTAAAAAATAAGGCATACGACCAATGCGTACTGCCAGTCATGACGTATGGATGTGTAACTTGGACGCTAAATTCAAGAATGCCACGAAAGATCCAGTGCACACAGAGAAGCATGGAAATATGTACCTATGCTCGGTATAACAAAAAGGGATCGTAAAATGAATACATGGGTAAGAAGTATGACCAAAGTGGTAGATATAGCAGCACGTGTAAAAAGTTGAAGTGGACACAGCGAGAATAATGGATGGCAGGTGAACGCGATAAATACTGGAATGGTATCCGAGAGGATGTGAAAGAAAGCAAGGTGGACCGAGTGGAAGATGGGCTGATGAATTGAGAAGAATGTGTGCGAGTCAAGTGGATGCAGATTGCTAAAGACAGCCATAAATGGAAGAGGATTGGAGTATATTTCCCATGTTGTTGCACTATGTTAATAATATGTCAGTTATGAATGAATTTTGCACGCAAAGCGTAGTCACAGTAGATAATCATAATGTAGAGATAGTTGATAGTTATTTATACCTAGGAAAATTCGTGAATATGACTGGATGTAAAGAACAAGGAATGAAACTAGAATGGAGTGCTTTTGGAAGAATGAACATTGTTTTTAAATTCAACATTCCGCTATGCTTAAAAAAAAAGGCATACGACCAATGCGTACTGCCAGTTATGACGTATGGATGTGTAACTTGGACGCTAAATTCAAGAATGCTACGAAAGATCCAGTGCACACAGAGAAGCATGGAAAGATGTATGCTCGGTATAACGAGAAGAGATCGCAAAATAAATACATGGGTAAGAAGTATGACCAAAGTGGCAGATGGACGCGAGAAGTACTGGAATGGTATCCGAGAGGGTGTGAAAGAAAGCAAGGTAGACCGAGTGGAAGATGGGCTGATGAATTGAGAAGAATGTGTCGAGTCAAGTGGATGCAGATTGCTCAAGACAGACAAGAATGGAAGAGGATTGGAGTGGCCTTCATTCAGCAGTGGATGGTGAACGGCGGAAAATGATGACGATGAGATGATATCATCCACTGCTGAATGAAAGCCTCTCCAATCCTCTTCCATTTCTGTCTGTCTTGAACAATCTGCATCCACTTGACTATTTCACGCGTCCATCTGCCATCCATTATTTTCGCTATGTGTCAATTCCAACGATTTCACATACCTTATGAAGTCCTACTTCTTACCCATGTATTTCTCTTCGCTGTTCGGTTCGTCGGTGTGTAGGCAACATTACGATCTCTTCTCGTTATACCGAGCATACATCTTTCCATGCTTCTCTGTGTGCACTGGATATTACGTAGCATTTAGCGTCCAAGTTTTACATCCATACGTCATAACTGGCAGTACGCATTGGTCGTATGCCTCTTTTTTTAAACATAGCGGAATGTTGGATTCTTCTTCTTCTTTACATCCGATCTTATTCACCAATTGTCCTAGGTATAAATAACTATCGACTATCTCTACAATATGATTTAATTAAAAAATAATGTTTAAGCCTACTTTCATACTTTTGTTGCATGGTTTGAAAATCGGTACAGTATCAAATAAAATTTTTGTAAAAGGTCTGTATTTTTAACAAGATAGTGTGCAGGTTGGATTTTCTCTTCATAACGAAGGTAAACTTTAGTCCATTTTTAACACGCGCGATTTGAAGAAACACATACTGAAACTCACTCGTTAAAATAAAAACATTATAAGATGTTCAAAAATCATAGTTGCGAATGAGATTCGATTAAAATTATCAATAGAAAAGTCTAAATAACGGAGTGAACGGTGACAAATGTATGACGTTACATATGGGTGGATCGAATGAATCACTCTAGCAGCATAATGCTGCGTACACACAATAGCAACCACTCGTCGTTCGCTGTTCGGTTCGCCAATGTGTACGCGCCATACATAAAATAGTCGTAGCTCAAGAGTTACGTATTTTTTCAACATTTATATATATTAAAATCAAACAAAAAGCTTTATTATCGTTCAATTGTCATACAAACTTATACTCAAAATATTACGCCTCACTATGCAATAGGTTAACGCTATAAAATAAAAGATTGCTGTATTTCAGAACCATGTACACTTTTGAAACACACTTTAATATTAGACAGGTAGTATTTATGTATATGTATTTGTAATTTGGAGACATGTACATATATTTCGATAGTACGTTTAGGTACATACATACATATATACTTCACCAGACTAAATTAATTTGATTAGAACAAGGCGTTGAATGATTTTTTTGTGTAGATATTATCCCACCAATGAAGTCTGGATTGATAGAGCTGATGCGCGAATAGACGATGATGATGATGATGATGATGATGGACTGCACGAGACGGCCTCAAGTATGCGAACGTACGAGAGTTGAATACCCGCTCCATATAAACAGTACGGAGAACCGTGCAAAAAAAAAGTTCGCACACAATCATACATTATCGACACAAAAGACTCTTTGACACTGGAGAGCTTTTAACCCCTCTTAGAATAAAATACCTACAAATTTATGATAGACAGAACTTTCCATGTGTAGTAAAAAATGGTGATGGTATTGGAATAGTGCAACTGTTTTTATATACATATTGTGTTACAAATTGCAAAAAAGTTATGCAAAGTATGTATAAAATGTCTACGCTTCATAAACTTTGCACGACTGGTTCAAATTGTTCTTCAGTACCAGCTGGTCACATTGGTGGGATAACAAATGATTCGGAGACCAAACTTAATTTAGCTAATACTTTGCCTAAAATACCCAAGCATTATATAAATTGACAAGGTATTTATAACATATTATCTCTGTCCTTTTTTAAGTGTCGCATCTAGGAATTTACGGTTACTGGCTGGTGTTTTCTAGTATAGGCAATATATCAATCTATGTATACCTAGTGGCAAAACGTAATGACTGATAAGCATAATATTGTAGAGATTAATTGGTGAATATGTGCTTTTGGTGCCTTTGGAAGAATGAACATTGTTTTTAAATCCAACATTCCGCTATGCTTAAAAGAGAAGGCATACGAACCAATGCGTACTGCCAGTTATGACGTATGGATGTTAAATTCAAGAATGTTACGCAAGATCCAGTGCACACTACATATAACGGCTATAATGAGAAGAGATCGTAAGAGGAATACATGGAAGTTGAAAGGACGCGAGAAATACTGTGTAAATAATGTGAAAGAAAGCGAGGTAGACCCAGTGGGCGATGGGCTGATGAATTGAGAAGAATGTGTATAGTCAAGTGGATGCAGAATGCTCAAGACAGACAGGTGCTGAAAATGAACGTAATTCGCTTTAGAAAGGTATTGTCCACGGATCGGTATTGAAGTGATAAGAAAAATAAAGCGAATCGTTGCTCTTTTTTGGGCAATTAGCGTTTATAGTTATTTGATGACATTCAAAGCTGGCTCGTTCACATCGACCGAGGTTAATAAACTTGATATTAAATGCGTTACTACCGCTACGTCTAATTGGGGTGCACTTTATGTACCAATGGTAGGTACAGGCCAAAGGAAAAGGGGGGATAAATCACGGTAAATAAATTGCGCAATGTCCGTCTGTTACTGCCGCTGCTTTTGCTTCTCTAATCGACGTTTTACGACGCACATAAAATCCATGAATTGCAAGTTTATTATTATTTTTTTACTTACCAATTGATGCGGTTGGATTCTGCGTATGCAACTCTTAAAGATGTTACAGAGGTCGGTTTGGATGAGGAGCGCGAAATTGCAAATTGAGCATTTGGCAGTTGGTTTGCGCAAATTGCGCGGATAACCATTAGAGGTGGGAATTAAAAGACCGGGGAAGGGAAAAAATTGATTCGAATCGATAAAATTTCGCATTTTAATGCGCTATAATAAATTTACAATGTTTTTAATTTAATTAAAAATATTAATTAAATTTTAAATTAATAAATAAAATGGCTATAATTTGTTTAAATAGGGTGAATAGTTTCAACCCACTTATGAATATGTGTACATATGTATGTATGAATACCTCTCAAATCGTCTTCCATTCCTGTATGTCTTGAGCAATCTGCATCCACATGACTCCACACATTCTTCTCAATTCATCAGCCTGTCATCCACTCGGTTTACATGATCTCGGATACTATTTCAGTATTTCTCGCGTCCATCTGCCATTCATTATTCTGGCCATGTGCTACTTTGGTCATACTTCATACCCATGTATTCCTCTTACGATCTCTTCTTGTTATACCTAATTTAAGCATAGCGGAATGTTGGATTTAAAAACAATTTTCATTCTTCCAAAAGCACTCCTATGTAGTTTCATTCTTCTTCAACTTTTCACACGCTCTGCTATATCTGCCACTTCGGTCATTCTTCTTACCCATGTATTCCTCTTATGATATGCCAAGCATACATCTATTCATGCTTCTCTGTGTGCATTGGATCTTACGTAGCATTCTTGAATTTAGCATCCAAGTTTCACATCCATACGTCATAACTGGCAGTACGCATTGGTCGTATGCCTTATTTTTTAAGCATAGCAATATGTATGTACATACATACATATTGCAAGCAACATTTTTTATCTATTTCTTATAAAATCCAGTACCAAGATTCTTAAATTAAAGAGTAGGCGGTCTTCATTTATAAAATTAAATGGTTAAATACCAAGTCTATGTAAGTACATATGTAAAGTTAACGAAGAAGTGCGTATAATATAAGGTTGATACAAATCATTGTTGTAAAATATTAAATCCATAAAAGGGCATTATAAAATAAACTAGAATCAAACCGCTAGAATTTACCGGAAAATAGACTCACACTTTGAAGTCTTGGGACTTTTAATGTATGCCACAAAATATTGCACAAATTCTAACACAATAATATAACAGTAATATTCTAAGTAAGCACTTACTTAACGATATAATTCATTATTATGTCATTGCTAAATATCACAAAAACAATACACATATTGGCGAAACACTGATTGAAATCAACACACAGCGAAGGATCATATCGTAGACTTTGATCGCGTACACTTAAATGTCACGCATTACTTTGGTATAAATCACACACGTCAAAGTCTACAATATGCTCCGAAGAATGCCCCATCGACTTTTGATCATACCTCTGTATCCTATATCGTCGTAGAGGCCAATCTGCGGCGTAGCAGCCGGTGGACACTCCCATCGGGGATCCGGATACACCATCATCGTAGCTGCTGTCTTTATATATATTCCAATACACGATATTATTTTTCACTCAACGCGATATTATTATCACGATATAGCACTCCACATTTTAGATGCATCACTGTGACCTTCGGACGACACTCTCCTAATGTATAATTATAATTCAAAACTCGGCATTACAAGTCAACGAATATATTGTAAATTGTACCCCCAGTGCGATTAGGATATGTATTGAATACAAAAAAAAATGGCGATTTTGATTTAAGTGGGTAATCCAAAATTTTCACATGCTCTGTTGTTAATAGAATTTGTCGATTTTTTACAAAGAAAAGCATTCGTAGTTTTTAATAGGATAACATTTTGATATCGTTTGAGAGTTTATCAATTTCTTTCCAAGTTAAGGGAAAATCTTTATAATACTAAGAACAGATTGATATTTTTACTATGTAACAACTTTTTTTTAATTTGTGAGACTCGTTATGCTATTTAAAATCCCTACATATCAAAATAATTTACTTTTCGGGATTTTGGCTTGTCGAAATAATTGGAATTTAGTGTAACTTATCGAGATTTTATGTAGCTCGTCAGTATTTTGATTTGTCTAGATTTTAGCTAATGGAGATTTCAGCTCATTGATAATTTACTGTGTCAGAATTTTGATTATTTATTAAATTTTGCGATGAAAACAAAATAAGTGTTTCGAGTTTTATTGAATTCGTGGTTTTTAATTGAATTTTTAATAGGATCTTGATATCGTTTTGAAAGCTTATCAATTTCTTTCCAAGTTAAGGTATAAAGTCTTGCAAGTACAATCTTTATAATATTAAAAACAGATTGGTATTTTTACCATGTAACAACTTTTCTTTGTACATGAGACTCGTTAAGCTGTTTAAAATCCCTACATATTGTCACTTGTCGAAATCTTAACTTATCGATAATTTACTTATTTATTTTATTGAATTTTGTGATTTTCAATAGGATAACATCTTGATATCGTTTGAAAGTTTATCAATTTCTTTGCAAGCTAAGACAAGCTTTATAATACTAAGAAAAGACTGGTATGTTTACTATGTACGAGTATGTAAAAACTATGCTATTTAAAATCCCTACATATCAATATAATTTATCGAAATATTAGCTTATCATGATTTTAGTTTGTCGAAATCTTAACTTGTTTAAGTGTTGCAAGTTTTATTGACAATTTTATTGAGGCAATTATTTAAACATAATGCCGTTTGCCGACTTTTTCAATGAAAATCAAAATTGTAGTTGGAAAATTCGCATGTAAAATTCTCAATCTGTTCTTTTAATATAAACAATATGAAATATAATTTGAATATTCTAACGCAGTGTCCTCAACAAACAACCTACTGAAAAAAAAAAACAACAACACGTAACGCAATTGCACTGGGGATACGACATTACAATAAACACAAGCATAAGTTTACCAATTGTCGCAAATAATAATTCAACTACGGAGTTTTGTTTGTGTGTTCGATCGATACGGGCAAATTGTTTGTCGTCGAGTTGTCTTGTAGACAAGAGTTATTATAAGATACCGAAGGGTCAGTTGGTGGTTTTGAAAGCACTGTACCTCTATCTCCTCCAGTTGGAGTGAGCGGTTTTGTTGTCGTTAACCCCTCGAAACCACAAAGACGTTTTCTTAGTCGTCGTAACTCTGCGCCGGCAATAAATAAACTAAATAACGTAACTTACGACTTTGAAAGGAAACGAGTCGAAAATTTGCATTTCAATTCGGCCGTAACGAACGCGCGTTATTCAACGCGGGTTTGATTTAAGGACGACGACGCACTTTTGGTACGATTTTAATTAAGACCACTTCGTATATACCATCAGGACAATGGCCGAGGACCTGGTCGCCATTGTGACTCGTGAAACTCTCACAAACGATAATATAATATTAATATATTATATATGAGATAATTGAACTTGTTTGGGGTACACTTTCATAATTTGTTTCAATGTAATGAAACATTGCATAAAGTTTCACGTGTAAATATTAATTAAATGATTAACATTTGAGTCGCCTAGTTCCAAATCCCGATAAGTCCATAAAACTCACTTGTTCGGAAAACGCGGTTTTTCTGCAACAGACTTATTTGCTTGATGGCGTTTAAACTCATTTAAACTTAATTTTGTTGATATTAAACAAAATATTGAGATTAGAAACCATGGACTTATCGTTGTTTGTTTCTAAATATGGCTTTTATCAGTTTTTGGAAGTAACACTGATTTTCAATATTTTTTTACGGCACACTTGGCGCTATTTGGAATAATTCAAGTATAAGGGCATCGTTTGAAAACATTCTTAGAACCAGAAAATATTTTATCCTCGTTTTTTATATGTATATTGTGGACTTATCGGGATTTGGAACTAGGCGACTCATTTATACACTCGTTTGTGTATTTTAGTATTTTTATGTCATCATCACCAACCGCCATCCAATAAAGGTCAAAATTAGAAAAATCCTAACATACAGTGTGTATTTAAAGATTGTAGGCGCTTTTTTTTGGAGTTAAATAATATATAAACTTCCAAATAATCATCGACATTTTCAGCCGTTGCATCTTGCTTTCTTTCACAGCCTCTCGGATACCAATATTTCTCGCGTCCATTCTTCTCACAATGTGTCCACTTCAACTTTTGCACGCGTTCCGCCAATATACATATGCCACTTTGGACATACTTCTTACCCGTGTTATACCGTGTTATGCACTGGATCTTGCGTAACATTTTTTAATTGGCAGTACGCATCGGTCGTATTCATTATTCATTATTCCAAAAGCACTTCATTCCTTCGTCTTTACATCCAATCATATTCACAATTGTACTAGGTATAAATAACTATCAACCATCTCCACAATATGCCTATCTACAGTGGCTACGTTTTGCGTCCAAAATTCACTAAACATAATTTTAGTTATATCAAGACTAATTTTTAATCCCACTTTCATACTTTTAGTGTCTAAGGTCATACTTTAGGTGTCTATGTACTACATACTTTAATGGCAAATAAAAATTTAACTACAAAGGATGATTATTATTATTCTTACTAGTGTAAGCCCGTTGAATATCAACGGAGTGGTTTCTCATCACCCGTACTTTACCCCAGTGTTTTTGGGTGGTTGAGTATTGCACATATGTGTATTTAATAGTTTTTATAGTTGTTGTATAGATGGCGCTTTATAATTAATTATTTAATTATATGTATATATAATTAAACTATTATATATTCATATAATTTAGCAAAGTCGCGAACACTTGCGAGGGTGACGTCATAGCGTTATCAGCAGACAGACGGATTTCGGCTATTATATATATAATAATCACTTGTTGTGTAAAGTAAATGCAGTATCTCTGTCACACGTACAACTTTCACAAAAATTCACTCACAAGCAACTTTTCAAAAATACTGTCAATACAGTGGAACCCCGTTGCATCGTTTTTCATGGGACCGTAAAAAAAAAAAACGATGTATGCAGAAAAACGACTTATACGATAAAGTATATTTAGTACGTAATGTTTAGACGATTGATACAGGATAACGATATATAGGAGAACGATGCAAACGAGATTATTTAACACTGTTCTCATGGGTGTTTGGCCGGGACTATGAAAAAATAGCGATATATGCGAAAAAACAATACAAGCGAGAACGATGCAACGGGGTTCCACTGTACTTTTAATCTAAAACAAAGTTACCGTATGAAAATAAAACATTGTGGCACTATTGTTATAAAATAGCACCACACGATAGTGCACTACCAAACAAAGCGCCAACATGCGAACGGCTGCAACTAAAGAGTTAAAATTGCAAACTGTGCGAAACATTCAAAATTGTACAATGCCGGATATTGACAATAATTGAAAGCAGAATGTTACTCGACAATTTTACCACAGCCGGATATATCGTGCATAACTTGAATGCATCGACGACATTGCACTCTAATTAGTATCGTTACGCTATGCGATCGTTTGAAGCGGTTCTCAAAATGTATAATAACGTACACACTGACGTGATTATTATTCTTCCCCGTCGAAACATTGAGAGGCACTGGTCTAAGATATCACAGACGGACACCGGGCTTAATCAGTGTGCAGATCGTGTCCACCAATCGTACCAGACGCGGCGACAACTGAACAAATCCGTGACCGGAATCTATTGCAACTATGTACGTATAATGGTATGGGTATATACATACATAAGTGCACTTGTTTGCCAGTTTAAACGAACACCAACGTAAAAACAATATATATATATACTTTAAGAGTTAACTAAGATTAATCTAGTGGTGTGGCAAATTCGTGTCGGTAAAAGAGTGTGCAAGTTCGAACATGCCCCTTTGTGAAGGGAAAATGAACGTGATGATGTTGCATTAAAAATCGACTAAAGAATTAAAAAAAATATATGTATGTATATATAATAAAACGGAAAATATATTTGTGTTCTCGAAGGAGCACAAAGAAACGGAAACGGTGTTCTTCAGAGAGCAAATAGCGTAAAAACTGGAGAATCTTCTTTGAGAAGCCTTCCGTGCATTGGCAGACTGGAGCGCGAGTTGGCAACCTTTGGCTACGGAGCCGTTCAAACGTTTTTTTTAATTAATTAATCAACAATCTGCCAATAATAATACATACTAGTAAAACTCTATCCCGACAGTGTTTTTTTTTTATGTATTATATGAGTCGCCTAGTTCCAAATCCCGATATACAAAAAAACGAGGATAAAATATTTTCTGGTTCTAAGAATGTTTTCAAACGGTGCCTTATACTTGAATTATTCCAAATACCGCCAAGTGCGCCGTAAAAAAATATTGAAAATCAGTGTTAGTTCCAAAAACTGACAATTGCACTATGATAAAAGCTGTTGAATGCCATATTTAGAAACAAACAACGATAAGTCCATGTTTCTAATCTCAATATTTTGTTTAATATCAACAAAATTAAGTTTAAATGAGTTTAAACGCCATCAAGCAAATAAGTCTGTTGCAGAAAAACCGCGTTTGCCAACAAGTAAGTTTTATGGACTTATCGGGATTTGGAACTAGGCGACTCATATAAATGTATATAATAGCCGAAATCCATCCGTCTGTCTGTCTGCTGATAACGCTCGCCACGGTAAATGATTAAAAGACACGAACCGTCTGTGCGCGAGTGGGATTTTAGCCCGGTATCACTGATTCAGAACATTGAGCGCTTACGCGGTGAACCAAACCAGATAATAATGAGCTGGCTTCAACTTGACTATACATATACATATAATAAATAGGCTCGCGACTTTTTTAAATTGTTACTTTGTTGGTATTATAACGCGCCATCTATAAAAACTATTAAACTATTAATTAAGTTCCGTCGGTGCTGATGGAATATTTTGCTAGCAATCCACAAGTATGTTACTTCTCAATCGTTTAGCCAGTTGATCTGGGAATTATTTAATTCAGATAAATCAAAACTTATGTAGTTGTGAGACGGTACCACATATTTCATCATTTTCAGTGGTTCACCATGCACTGCTGGATGAAGGCCTCTCCAATCATCTTCCATTCCTGTCTGTCTTGAGCAATCTGCATCCACACATTCGTCTCAATTCATCAGCCCATCGTCCACTTGGTCTACCTTGCTTTCTTTCACATCCTCTCGAATACCATTCCAGTATTTATCGTGTCCATCTACCATCCATTCTTCTCGCTATGTGTTCACTACAACTTTTTCAAACGTTCCGCTATATCTGTCACATTGGTCATGCTTCTTACCCACGTATTCCTCTTACGACCTCTTCTCGTTATAGCTTTCGGTACATCTTTTCCATGCTTCTCTATGTGCACTGGATATTATGTAACATTCTTCAATTTAGCACCGACGTTTCACATCCATACGACATAACTGGCAGTACGCATTGGTCGTATGCCTTATTTTTTAAGCATAGCGGAATGTTCAGCCCATCATCCACTCGGTCTACCTCGCTTTCTTTCACATCCTCTCGGGATACCATTCCAGTATTTCTCGCGTCCATCTACCATCCATTCTTCTCGTTCCGCTATATCTGCCACATTGGTCATGCTTCTTACCCACGTATTCCTATTACGATCTCTTCTCATTATTCCGAGCGTACATCTTTTTACATGCTTCTCTGTGTGCACTGGATCTTGCGTAACATTCTAGAATTGTACATCCACACACGTCATAACTGGCAGTATGCCTTCTTTTTTAAGCACAGCAGAATGTTGGATTTAAAAACATTGTTCGTTCTTCCAAAAGCACTCCATCCTATGTAGTTTCATTTTATTTCATCTTAACCACTTGACTCCACACATTCTTCTCAATCCATCAGCCCATCTTTCACTCGGTCTACCTTGCGTTCTTTCACATGCTCTCAGATACCATTCCAGTATTGCCAATTCAACTTTTTCACACGTACTGCTATATCTGGCCACTTGGGTCATACTTCTTACGCATGTACATACATATTCCTCATACGATCTCTTCTCGTTATACCGAGAATATGTACATCTTTCCATGTTTCTCTGTGTTCCATGCTTTCCTCGGATACCATTCCAGTATTTCTCGCGTCCATCTGCTATCCATTCTTATCATCATCATACTGCTTACCCATGTATTCCTCTTACGATCTCCTCTCGTTATACCGAGCATTTTCATGCTTTTCGGTTTATCCCTCCTTGCGGTTCTAACCACTAGTACCCAGAGAATTCAGTGCTCAATTTGACACGCATTTTGAACGAAAGCTCTCTACTTAGCTTAGCTCTCTACCCTTTTCAAACACTTAAGCGAGCCAATTAAACCTGTAAGAATTTGCGGTTCCTGGTGGTGAACACCTCCAGCACTACCCACTGTCTATCTAACAGTCGCAAAAACCAAACTAGCTTGTGTCCGAACGTCAATTAGCGGCAAAATCTGCGTAGACAAAGGTTTTGCGCTCTCGTGTCGATGGTTGGCCACAGCGGACTTACACAAGTGGTGATTAATGAAGTGGGAGCTTATATAGGTAGAAGCACACAGCGCGAGCGGTACTAGCCGCATGTCTAATCGCTAAACGAGAAGGCAAACCAGTAACGCAATCTGCTGACTTGTGTTGCCGCCGTATCGACCACTCCTGAGGACACCAGAAACTCCGTTACACCAAACACCCAACCACCAGCTGCCGCTTTTTTTTTTTATTTCACCCGCCAAATTACATTACACATTCACAATGCCAAATAATACTATCAATATACGAATCGACAGAGAGCGAGCTTTCATACTTAAATATCATTAAAAGTCCATAAAACTCACTTGTTCGCAAACGCGGTTTTTCTGCTACAGACTTATTCGCTTGATGGCGTTTAAACTCATTTAAACTTAATTTTGTTGATATTAAACAAAATATTGAGATTAGAAAAACGTGGACTTATCGTTGTTTGTTTCTAAATATGGCTTTCATCAGCTTTTATCCATAGTGCAATTGTCAGTTTTTGGAACTAACACTGATTTTCAATATTTTTTTACGGCCCACTTGGCGGTATTTGGAATACATAATTCAAGTATAAGGCATCGTTTGAAAACATTCTTAGAACGAGAAAATATTTTATCCTCGTTTTTTATATATTGTGGACTTATCGGGATTTGGAACTAGGCGACTCGTATGTTTTTATTTTAATAGTTTTTATAGCTGTTGCATAAATGGTGCGTCCATAGTATACATACAACAACGTAACAATTTAGCATAGTCGCGAGCTTATTGAGAAATTATATTGTCAAATTGCAGCAGGCTTGTTATTATCTAGTTTGGATCACAGCGTAAGCGCTCGCTATCCCTCACACGCGCGACCTTCTGGTTTTTTTTTAAATTATTTACCTCAGCGAGCGTTATCAGCAGACAGACACACACACACACACACAAGCAGACGGAATAGGGCTATTATATATATATATATATATATATATATATATATATATATATAGGTATACTAGTGTAAGCCCGTTGAATATCAACGGTGTGGTTTCGCATCACCCGTACTGTAAATGTTTGTGTGGGTGAGTATTATTATATATATAATAGCCGAAATCCGTCTGTCTGCTGATAACGCTCGCTGAGGAAAAATAATTAAAAAACCAGAAAGAGTGGGGGATCGAACCCAGGACCCCAGGCTCGAGAGAACTCGCACTAATGCTATTCGCTATCGCCCTTGGTCAATTTAGTCCTTTTTTTTTTTAAACATTACCTATACAAGGGATCGTGACTACATAGATGACGCTATAAAAATATATTTTATTTTTTTTTTGTTTTTTGATTTTTACAAAATCACCTACAAAATTATAATTATTATATGTACATACATACATATATATAATAATTAATAATTATAATATAAATAGTAAAGTAAAAAAAAAAATCGATACTATCGGTACTACGGGATTGCTATAATACATAGATGGCGCTATAACGCTTTTTTTTTCGTCACTTACAACCGTGCGATCGATTAGTGGGGATCTCTATTAAAAAACGCTTTACGTAGTTTAAAATTCAGCGGGCGTTGAAATTCAACGGGCTTACACTAGTATGTTTATAATAGTTTTTTTATAGTTTTTGATTAGACGGCGCTTTATAAATACAACAATGTAACAATTAAGCAAAGTCGTGAACCTACTAATGATTTATATGTTCAAATATAGGAGATCTCGCATTATCGGCGTTGGATCATAGCGTAATCGCTCACTGTTCCGTTGTCTGTCTGTCTGTCTGCTGATAACGCTCGCCGAGATAAATAATTAAAAAAAAAACAGAACGTCGCGCTAACACTTTCGTGCAAACGGAGGCGATGACGAGCCTGCTACAATTTGACAATATTAATTCTCAATAGGTTCGCGATTTTGCTAAATTGTTACGTTGTTGTTATTTATAACGCGTCATCCTATACAAAAACTATTAAATTTAATATTATTATTTTTTCTAAGCTCGGTACTTTATTCATGTGTCAAGTTTGAAGTATGCATTACTATATTTATGTATATGTATATAGTAGCGCATACATACTGCACCACACAAACACTCACAGTGCGGATGATGAGAAACCGCTCCGTTGCTATTCAACGGGCTTACACTAGTGATGTAATGATATCGAGCGTTGCCCATTATAAAACTAACTATAAAAAAAACATTTTACCGTCTATTATAGTTAATTATGTAACTGGTGCGAGATGGGTACCTACTTTTCAATGTTGCAACTATGTATTGCGGTTTTGGAGTACCTAATCATTAGGTTTATCAATTTTGTGGAATAACAACAGATCGTGCCAGTGACGAAATTTAGCCTCAAACCGTCAATAAAATCTTTCAACATTTGAGGATCGAATTCCTCAAGAGACCAACGCTCTAACCACTGATCTATCGCCCAACTAAAGGAAAACTAATGACGACAATTCGTCGTGCAATTAATTGTCTGCGACGCGCAAATTGAATGAAACAAATGATTCTCCTCAAGTGCGGGAGGGTCGGTACACCCAGAAGAGTCCGTATAAGTCCCTCTTCTATCTAGAGTACCTATAAGTAGGTAGGCACCCGAGAAGAGAGTCGTGATTCATTTTGACTTATCCGGTCTACTCTAAACGCTCTCTAGCTCTCTACTACATAGTGAGTTAAGTCGCACGATCCACTCCAGACACGTCTACACCAAACACACACACACAGACATTAACCTAGAAAATGCTCAGTAGTCAGTCGATATAAATTGCAGCGTTGCAATTTAAACATTGTACCCTATACCAATCATTACGAATTGTTTAACGTTGTGTGTGTATGTATGTGTGGATGATGTTGCCGCTAACGAATGCGTATCCATTTATTCATAAGACCGGCTCTACAAAGCTTTCAAGCTAAAAGCGATACGTTAACCTATATATCGGCAACGAGCTGTCCACCAGATGAGACACGGCCACGGTGCACTGACACCGCAAACAGATACAATCCTTATTGAAAAAGTATAAAACAAAAGTACTTTCATCTCACGAATGTGAATCATCACTCTGTATATGTGTACGTAACAATATAAATAGTACATAGATATATGGGGTGGGTTTCAATACACTCCGCTCGTCGATGTCTCTCTAATAATTATATTACATTGAATTGTTTTACTTTTCTCATACAATGTGTAATAATATTTATTGTGTAATAACCACAAACAGGGATCTTATTCTGAATTAGATACAAAATAATAAAATGTGTGTGTTTGTAGAGTGCAATAATTTGCTAAATTTTTTTTATATTCAATTAATTTGTCATATAAAATTATTAATGAACACCGTAATTTGAGTGCACCAAAACCAAAATTGAAGCATTTTAATGCTTTAATGCTTAAAATGCATGAACGTAAGCCAAAATACAATTGAGTCGCCTAGTTCCAAATCCCGATAAGTCCATAAAACTCACTTGTTCGCAAACGCGGTTTTTCTGCTACAGACTTGATGGCGTTTAAACTCATTTAAACTTGATTTTGTTGATATTAAACAAAATATTGAGATTAGAAACATGGACTTGTCGTTGTTTGTTTCTAAATATGGCTTTTATCATAGTGCAATTGTCAGTTTTTGGAACTAACACTGATTTTCAATATTTTTTTACGGCGCACTTGGCGGTATTTGGAATAATTCAAGTATAAGGGCATCGTTTGAAAACATTCTTGGAACCAGAAAATATTTTATCCTCGTTTTTTTGTATATTGTGGACTTATCGGGATTTGGAACTAGGCGACTCAATTTTTAGACAGTTTTAAAATGTCTTTGAGGAAATTTTTGAAGAATAAAGATCGTTGTTGAAATTTTGATTGTACATAGTTTTCCAAAAATGAACTAAGCCACAAATACAACGTGAAAAATTTAAATGCCTAAACCGTAATCTAAATAAATCTTTCAACCATAAATGAAAATTTCAGAAGGTAACGAAAAACTTTTGGTGAGTATTATTATTCAATCATTTTAATAATAAAAGCTTGAACGTAAGCCAAATACAATTTTTAGACAGTTTTAAAATGTCTTTTAGGAAATTTTTGAAGGATAGATAATTTCAACAGATCGTTGAAATTTTGATAGCAATTTTACAAAAATGAACTAAGCAAAAATACAATGTGTAAAATTTAAACCAGAATTTATGTAAATAAAACTTTGAACTATAAATAAAAATTTCAGCAGATTCTGCACTGTTAAAATAGATATATGTACCTAGGAGATTCAAATAAAATTCTGTGAAAGGAACTTTAGCATTTAATTAAGTAAGATTCATATTTAAAAACTGTTATTTTATAATTGAAAAAAAAAAACGTTTGAAAGTGGCATGTCCGTGCTTTATTGCGCAAAAGGATCGGAACAACGATATTGTATATATACGGAGAGTAACTAACTGGCGGAGTGGTTGTATTGAGGGTAACGAGATCGCAAATAACTAAGATATATCGACGGGCAGGCCGAACCGGGAAAAAAACGATAAATTACGAGTTGGGCTTAATGAAAGAAACGGTTGACAGCTTATAACCGAAATGCAGATTTACGGTCCAATTCGAAGAGCTTATAACTTTGGCTGAAGGCGGACTCCGGAGAGTCAAGTCCAAACAATCGATTTTTCTCACGATGCGCTTTCTTTAGAACCTCTCCTCCTCAGTACACACACACACACATCCATACATACATATATATGTATATATAAATGTTGAGAAAGAGCCCCCGAGGAGGGAAGCAATCAAATCAACTGAAATTATCACGATCGAAATCACAAAAATACTTGATTGGAAAGAAGACCTCCTCTTATCTCGTTGTCGAAGAAAAAAAATGTGGCACAAAACAATAAAGGTAACGCGCTCTTGCGGTGTGTTTAAATTTTGTGTATTATAAAACTAGTTGCACACACGTCGTCTATCCTACCTATCTATCTATCGAACGTATAATTTATTTAATTATTGCTGTTGCTGTTTATTATTAAAAAATGGCAACGTAAAAAAGCATCATATCGGGTTTTGAGATCTGCATTGCAGTAGATTGTAATGCATGCGAAGATTGCGCGATACTATTACTATTATTGTACATACATACGGTACAGTGAAACTTTCAGAAATGATTGACGGAATATGAAATATATTAAATTGAATGTATACAATTTCAAATACACGGTATCTACATACAAACGTCACATGCATAATGTAAAGTATAGCAGAATTAATGCAAATAACTATACAACTAAATCAGATTGATATATAGAATGACAGAAACACATCGATAAGACTCGTGCAAATTCAATGAGATATTTTCTATTACGCCTTTGAGACATTAAAATGATATACATTGTTATTCTATGTACTCAACTTCTTCGGCTTCGTATCGTAACTTATGCGAGCGGAATTCCTTAAAAAAGGATTGTTTTGTGCAGGGATAAGATCAATAGGGATGCTAAAATCAATTACTCCATTATTTTAACTAATACGCTGAGCCTTTATTTAACAATGTTACCAAGAAAATAGCGCAGTAAAGATTAATTAAATTTTCTTGACAGTTTCGAATAGGTATTGCTATGGCTACTGGAAAAATTTTAATGTCATTAATATTCAAATTGAACAGATTTAGTTGTTGAGACAATTCTACACAATCCTATAAAAATAGCTGAATATACTTAATTTATTCGTAGTCCCTAATTTCATTAATTTCTATCCTTTTTAGATTGACGGAAAACTGTTGGAGACTATTATATAAGAGTTGTGTCGATCACTAGACTTTTCATTCTTTACATATGTACATGTTTTCTATGGACAGATCCCTATAGAAAACAATGCAATACTACTATTTCAATAAATTGACCGCTTTAAGTGATGTTAACGCTAGTTAAATTCAGATTTGTTACGTGTTCTCTGCTAATCCTACTAATATAGAAGCGAGAAGTGTCAAAATTTTTAATTTACAAACCAAGAAAGACATCTTTTGTGCACTCTGTTTTAATTCAAATAAATTAGTTACGTTTTTTGAAGGGTTAAGTGTTTATCTCAGTGGTCGGGAATCTTTTTCGAGCCAAAATTAGGAAAAACCTTGCAAAATTGGTAAGTTTGGAAGCCGCAACATATTATCATCAGATTATACATATGTATGTACATATGAGTCGCCTAGTTCCAAATCCCGATAAGTCCATAAAACTCACTTGTTCGCAAACGCGGTTTTTCTGCTACAGACTTATTTGCTTGATGGCGTTTAAACTCATTTAAACTTAATTTTGTTGATATTAAACAAAATATTGAGATTAGAAACATGGATTTATCGTTGTTTGTTTCTAAATATGGCTTTTATCAGCTTTTATCCATAGTGCAATTGTCAGTTTATGGAACTAACACTGATTTTCAATACTTTTTTACGGCGCACTTGGCGGTATTTGGAATAATTCAAGTACCTATAAGGCATCGTTTGAAAACATTCTTAGAACCAGAAAATATTTTATCCTCGTTTTTTTGTATATTGTGGACTTATCGGGATTTGGAACTAGGCGACTCATATGTACATATCGATGGGTTAGTGCACAGATATTGTATGTCCAGTTTTTACCAAAATTGAGTTATCATACACAAAACGTCCATCTGCATCAAACCTTCGTGTTTAATCTGTATTGTATGTACATACATATGTATGTTCAAATAGTATATTTGAGAAGATATTGCCTTATTCAAATATATACATAATATGTGCATTTTGTCCATATTTTTCATGTAAAAAAGATGTATGTCACTTAAAATATTTTATATACATATGTGTGTTTCGCGCAAAACGTAGGATGACAGTGAGAGCCACAGGTTCTCACACAAAGACAAATGCCCAAACGGTCAAGAAAATGGTCCTTTTGACACTTTTACAGGACATGGACATTTTCATGTCTATGCCACTGTTATTTTGACACTTTCCGTGGTCTGACTATAACACGTTTCAGACATTTTCTTCAGTAGGTTGGGGGGGGAGGGCTAAACTTACCGACTATTTATTTATTTATTTGACGCCTAAAAAGGCTTTTACAAGAAATAATATAAACAAAAAAGATAAGAATACAAGAGTAATGTACATATGTATAAATAGAAACAAAAAAATAACTATAAGAACAGTAAAATTTAATTGAACTGAGAAGAGAAACTTTTAAAAAAGCACCTTTGCCAAACGAATGCTCATGCAGAAATAATCCAAAACATTCCCATACTCATTGCCGGTCCGAATCAACTATAATATTGTTGGTGCATGAATTACCTTCATCAACAAACAATAATTGAGATCGTGTAAAACGTGCAGGAACCTTTAAACGTAAACTCAACAAGAGCAGGACAATCAATTAGAGCATTTACAATTTTATAAAAGAAGACCAAGTCATTCACAACTCTTCTATCAGATAATTTGTGCATTTTCAAACTAAGTTAAAGAGAGTCGTAACAGTTATTATCAATAAGATACACGAATTTATACATAATGAATTTATTTTGAACTCTTTCTAGAGAATATGAACGAATAAAACAAGGAGACCAAACAATAGAGTTATACTCTAACTTACTTCCGACACGTGAACAGAATAATAATTTTAAGGTATTAATATTACTAAAACATTTAGTAACTCTAAAAATGAAACCCAATAATCTATTCCCCTCTCCAGAAATATAATTAATATGCTCATTAAAAGTGAGGCGCTCATCAAAATAAGGACATCTGATGGAACTTCAATTCCTCAGATTTCAGCGATTCATTTTTTTGACGACACATACAGACAGACACAGACGGACAGACGGTGAGTCGATGAGACTCACAGGGGATGGCTGTAGAAGACTGGGAGCGTCCATGCGAGGGGGCGTCTGTTATTTACGCTGTTTTTCAACGTTGTCGGCGGCGGTGGCGGCGATGGTTTATTGATCGCACGACTCTGCATGATTTAAGAGGTCACCGGGACCATAAATTTGATGTCATACTTCGGGTACTTTCGAATAGAGAGACCGGATGCGTGTCCCGAGCCAGGTCTCCACTCGGGCCCGGCTCGGCCACGGCCCCCCGTAACCGGTTATTTGCCAAAATAACTAGATTATTAGGTGGGTATAGCGGGGCGACTATACATATATATATATATATGTGTGTGGGTGGGTATGTGTTGTCTGTCCACATCTACATCCACATCCACATCCACATCCACATCCACATCCACACTGAGGTGCAATATTCATGAGCCGCGTTGCAAACCACACACACGCGCGCGCGCGATCCGGTTGAACGCTCTCGCCCACTGCAGATGCTCTGCTAAAACTAGCGGACACCAGATTCGCTGCAACACCATCGTCGACTTTTGCCAATTGGATCCGCGAGGTATCGATTTGTCCCATGCCATTGGGTAGGACGACTGTTTAAATGTGTCACACGGAAGGAGTTGGAGTCAATGAGGTATTTTTGTATTGGTAGTAAATACAATGGATCATCTTCAGGTGGTAAGTGAATTGGTTGAGCGCGCGAACGAATATCGCCAACCACTATGTTTAGGTTTCATCGACTACGAGAAGGCGTTTGACTCAGTCAGTCAAACAGCCGTACTGGATGCCCTCCAGAAACAAGGCGTTGCGCAACCGCACGTCAGCCTGCTAGCTGCCATCTACAAAAAGGCAACAGCCTCAGTTCGTCTCTTTGAAGACACGGAGCAATTCGGTATTGAGAAAGGTGTTAGGCAAGGAGACACCATTTCTCCTAAATTATTCAATGCGGTGCTCGAGGACATATTTAGGTCGCTGGAATGGCAAAAATCAGGGGCCAAGATTAACGGACATTTGAGCCATCTAAGATTCGCTGACGATATAGTTATAGTTGCATGTAATTCAGTAGATTTACAAAATAGATTAACAGAATTAAGCATGAAAGTAGGCTTAAAAATTAATTTTAACAAAACTAAAATTATGTTTAATGAATTCTGCACGCAAAACGTAGTCACAGTAGATAATTATATTGTAGAGATAGTTGATAGTTATTTATACCTAGGACAATTGGTAAATATGACTGGATGTAAAGAAGAAGAAATAAAACGAAGAATGAAACTAGGGTGGAGTGCTTTTGGAAGAATGAACATAGTTTTTAAATCCAACATTCCGCTATGCTTAAAAAAGAAGGCGTACGACCAATGCGTACTGCCAGTTATGACGTGTGGATGCTAAAAATGGATGTGAAACTTGGACGCTAAATTCAAGAATGCTACGAAAGATCCAGTGCACACAGAGAAGCATGGAAAGATGTATGCTTGGCATAACAAGAAGAGATCGCAAACGAAATACATGGGTAAGAAGTATGACCAAAGTGGCAGATATAGCAGTGCGGGTGAAAAAGTTGAAGTGGCAATGGGCTGGACACATAGCGAGAAGAATAGATGGCAGATGGACGCGAGAAGTACTGGAATGGTATCCGAGAGGATGTGAAAGAAAGCAAGGTAGACCAAGTGGAAGATGGGCTGACGAATTGAGAAGAATGTGTAGAGTCAAGTGGATGCAGATTGCTCAAGACAGACAAGAATGGAAGAGGATTGGAGAGGCCTTCATCCAGCAGTGGATGGTGAACGGCTGAAAATGATGATGATGATGACCTACATACATACGGGTCCATGTTGAAAATCACGATCCCACAAACACCGTGGCCCAATCGGCGAGATTTTCGACTAGGAGTCCAGAAGTCTATAGGAGCTTTTGCCGTTGAAACAAAATGGCACACACACACATATGCATGTATGTACCTCCCCCTCTTGTGATAGATCCATCAAAATGCGAAAGACTTGTGTCACTTGAATGTTGTCTAATACTAGGAGCGCATGTCTAGCAGAAGAGATTTTGTTACATGTCGGACGCAACGCATATGAGTGAGCGAGACAACAATGGGTTCGTCGGTTTAGACTTTGTTTGTCAGTTTAGAGCAGCAGCACTCGACACGTGGATATCGTTATTTATCTCCTATACGTTGTTGTGATCCTAGCCGGAAATAAATAATTTTTTTTGATAATAAATAATAATAATTTCAATAAACATAGTTCTAAAGAAAGGCAACGGGAAACAAAATCGATATAATTCAGTGTATCTACCTATGTGAGGAATACACGGACACAAATACTGAAATGGTATCCGAGAGGATGTGAAAGAAAGCGAGGTAGACCGTGTGGAAGATGGGCTGAAGAATTGAAAAGAATGTGTCGAGTCAAGTGGATGCAGATTGCTCAAAACGGAGATGCCTTCATCATGTAGTGGATGGTGAACGGCTGAAAATGATGATGCTGATAACTATGTATTAAAAAATAAGACATATGACCAATGCGTACTGCCAGTTATGACGTGTGGATGTGAAACTTGGATGCTATATTCAAGAATGTAACGCAAGATCCAGTGCATACAGAGATGCATGGAAATTGATGGCAGATGTAGACCGAAAATACTGGAATGGTTATCCAGAGGAGGATGTGGATGGTGAACGAAAATGATGATGCTGATAACTATGTATTAAAAAATAAGACATAGACCGATGCGTGCCAGTTAAGATGTGGATGTGAAACTGATGAATTCAAGAATGAACGCAAGAATCCAGTGCATACAGTGGAAATTGATGTCAAGTGGATGCAGATTGAAAGAAAGCAAAGTCCGAAAACGATGAATTGAGCCTTCATCATCATGTAGTGGATGGTGAACGGCTGAAAATGATGATGCTGATAACTATGTATTAAAAAATAAGACATAAGACCAATGCGTACTGCCAGTTATGACGTTATACAGAGAAGCATGGAAATGTGTATGGTTGGTAGCGAGAATAATTGATGGCAGATGTACGCAACAAATACTGGAATGGTATCCGAGAGGATGTGAAAGAAAGCGAGGTAGACCCATTGGAAGATTTGCTAATGAATTGAGAAGAATGTGTGCTGTCAAGTGGATGCAGATTGCTCAAAACAGAGAGGAATGGAATAGGATTGGAAATTGAATTATCGTTAACTTATAATAAGTCAAAATTTTCACATTACTTTGAATAGACGGCACCAACAGCATTTCTACTGTTTTGAATTACAAAATGCATACACTTTTTACACTTCACTTGTCTTCGTTGATTTTACCATGATAATAAGTCGTTAAACATGCGTAAAAAGTACTGTCGCCAGAGTGCGTCGTTACCAATACCAATGAATTCCAATTTCAATACTCCAAGTCTCCCATGTCGGTCAAAAACGACAAACCAAAATAAATCACGAGGGAAAAAAACTTTAAAGTTTTTCAAACGCGTCGTTAGCCTTGATCGAAGTTATGACGCCCCGTTTATAGTTTCATTAAATCCCGAGCCATTGCATCGTAAAAGAGATTTTCTTTTTTCGCGTTACATTATTATTATTATAATAAAACGTTGAACGTACGTTGTGTGTGTGTGTGCCAAAAAAAAAAGGTTATAAATCCCCTTCGCCAAAAATATCGTGCCGCCGGGTGCAAAATCTTGTCGAACTCGCGTGAGCCGATCGGCATACAACACACCTCTCTCTACCTATTCGATGACGAGAGACCGATTTTTGCGAATCGAAAAAGCGTGATTTACGCGAACGCAAATAATAATAACAACCAGGAGTAGGTAATTGATATATATATATATATATATATATATATAACGGTTAATTGAGGTTAAAAGATGTTTGATGCGTACGAGTGAGAAAACTTGCGAGCGGGTTTGAAATGAACGCGCTCGTTGAAGTCTCCTCGATTAAAATAATGTATGTGATAATTTCATAATTTGGTAATATGAGTCGCCTAGTTCCAAATCCCGATAAGTCCACAATATATAAAAAACGAGGATAAAATATTTTCCGGTTTTAAGAATGTTTTCAAACGATGCCTTATAGGTACTTGAATTATTCCAAATACCGCCAAGTGCGCCGTAAAAAAATATTGAAAATGAGTGTTAGTTCCAAAAACTGACAATTGCACTATGATAAAAGCTGATAAAAGCCGTATTTAGAAACAAACAACGATAAATCCATGTTTCTAATCTCAATATTTTGTTTAATATCAACAAAATTAAGTTTAAATGAGTTTAAACGCCGTCAAGCAAATAAGTCTGTAGCAGAAAAACTGCGTTTGCGAACAAGTGAGTTTTATGGACTTATCGGGATTTGGAACTAGGCGACTCATATAGTAATTCAGCGTTGCCTCAGTGAGTTTAATATTTTCCAGTTAACTGTTGTCACTCGTAAATCGTAAATAAAGAAAAATATCCCATTGAAATCCAATAAACAAGATTAGATCAGCGATCGCCAACCTTTCGGACCTCACCGACCACTAAACTCAAAATGTCGAATACCGCGGACCACTGCTATGATTTTTTCATAAAAATAACATTTGTATTTGCACTTGGATATCACCTTATAATGATAGAAAAATTATAATAAACGATATATTCACTATGAAAGCTGCCAGTTATGATGTATGGATGTGAAACTTGGATGTTAAATTCAATAATGCTACGTAAGATTCAGTGTACACAGGGAAACATTGAAATACGTATGTACACTAAGAGGTCGTAAGAGGAATAAGTATGACCAAAGTGGTAGATATAGCAGAACGTGTGAAAAAGTTGAAGTGGACACATGGCGAGAAGAATGGATGGCAGATGGACGCGAGAAATACTGGAATGGTGTCCGAGAGGATGTGAAAGAAAGCAAGGTAGACCAAGTGGAAGATGGGCTGATGAATTGAGAAGAATGGGTGGAGTCAAGTGGATGCAGATTGCTCAAGACAGACAGGAACGGAAGAGGATTGGAGAGGCCTTCATCCAGCAGTGGATGATGATGATTATGAAAAATGCGGACCACCAAAAGTGGCCTCGTCGCGTCCTACTGAAACCACATCTTTGGATTGTCCTATACTGGATTGGATTTAAACAAAATCCCTTCATTTTTCAATTTCAACTGGCTTTTTTTCTGTGGGGCTTCTTAAAGGACATTGTGTATGTGAATAGACCAAGCATCATCCAATAACCGAAGGTCAAAATTAGAGAAGAGATTGCTTTTTGTTGGGACCTGAAATCCTAACATACATACATACAATGTGAATTTAAAGATTGTACGCGATTTTTTTGGAGTTAAATATATAAACTTTTAGATAATCATCAAGATATGTATGGTTCTATCATCATCATCATTTTCAGCCGTTCACCATCCACTGCTGGATGAAGGACTCACTAATCCTATTCCATTCCTGTCTGTCTTGATCAATCTGCATCCACTTGACTCTACACATTATTTTCAATACATCAGTCCATCTTCTATTCGGTCTACCTCGCTTTCTTTCACATCCTCTCGGATACCATTCCAGTTATTTCTCGCGTCCATCTGCCATCCATTATTCTCGATATATGTCCACTTTAATTTTTGCACACGTTCTGCTATATCTTTCCATGCTTCTCTGTATGCACTGGATCAACCATACGTCATAACTGGCAATACGCATTGGTCGTATGCCAGCACAGCGGAATGTTGGATTTAAAAACAATGTTCATTCTTCCGAAAGCACTTCCTTCTTCTTTACAACCAGTCATATTCACCAATTGTCCTAGGTATAAATAACTGTCAACACTACAATATGATTATCTACTGTGACTATTCCAGTATTTCTCGCATCTATGTATGAATCTTCCATCCATTCGCTATATCTGCCAGTTTTGGTCATACTTCTTACCCATGTATTCCATCTTACGATCTCTTACGCAGCATACAAGTTTCACATCCACACGTCATAACTGGCAGTACGCATTGGTCGTATGCCTTCCTTTTTAAGCATAGCGTAATTTTATTAATTAAATAGGTAAATATATTTCTATACGAAATCGTAAAATGCCATTGAATACGTACCATGTTCATTTACGAGGTATCTACGTATGATGTGTAATTAACAGCAATAGATTTGACATGAATTGGTGCCAATTCATTTTATGTATATTGAAATATGACATTGTTTTCGTCGATCCGTTTACGACGCGCGGATTGTTACCGCACTTAAAGTACCTACGAAACGGAAAATAATTACAATAATAAAATGAAACCGGTCTGGCTTATATAAATAAAAATATTGGCAAAAATTCACACACATTGGCCAATGTCTCCGTGTCAACCAGGTCGCCCTTGCAAGGGCAGGCCAGTGGAAACAGGACAACAAAAAGGGGAAAGAGGGAGACGACGAGACACACAGAGCAACTAACTGCAGACAAGTCAAGGATTTTCAAGCAAACAATCGACACAACAAAGACTCTCGCTGTATGTACATACATATATACGTACATACATATGTATGTAGCAAGCGAGCGAGCAAGCGCGAGTCAATTATTTCACGACAAAATCCCCCACTCCGAAAAATACATATCTGTTTACAGGCAAAGTGTGAAATGCCAATGTATACAATGCCTAGGCCAGAGAACATGACACGTAACTAGTGTTGTAAGTCGAGAATATTCTCCAAAAGATTATTCTCCGAGAATATTATTTTTTCTTGGTTATAAAACATCTCTAGCTAGTTTAATAGCTTTTTAGAGGATTCTAGAATATTTTCAGAACCTAATAGGAGTAATAGTACTTTCCGATAGTGTCTGATAGCATTTTGAATGACATTTTTTTCATTCTGACGACACTGAATGTGTCATTTCATCATTTCAACATACGCACTACTAGCATGAACGTTTTCCGCGAAATACTCACAGGAATACAATGCTTATTATTAACTCTGGAGGCAATAAATTATGTATACATATTTGTATTGCTATGGTTATGATATTGCAGTGAAATTGGTCCAACTTATGATATAATCATCCATTTAAACTTAGCACAAAAGATCGTAAAAAAATTATTGTCATATTCACGCCCCATCAAATTTAGTTTGTGTCACGGATTGTAAACTAATATTATTCGTGTAATCCGTATCACCTCTCCTAAGTATTAGTTCAGATAAGAGGAACCTACTAAGGATTTATATGTTCAAAATATGGGAGACGGCTACTGTCTTTTAATTATTTACCTCTTCGAGCGTTATCAGCAGACAGACACACACACACACACACACAGACAGGCAGACGGAATAGGGCTGTTATATGATACTAGTGTAAGCCCGTTGAATATCAACGGAGTGGTTTCTTACCCGAGTGTTACCGAGTGTTTTGGGGTGGTTGAGTATTGTACATATGTGTATTTAATAGTTTTTATAGTTATTGTATAGATTGCGCTTTATAATTAATTATTTAATTATATGTACATATATATAATTGTTATTATAAAGCGCCATCTATACAACAACTATAAAAACTATTATATATACATATAATTTAGCAAAGTCGCGAACACTTGCGAGGGTGACGTCATAGCGTTATCAGCAAACAGACGGATTTCGGCTATTATATATACATATGTATATTTTTCTTCACTTGAAGTACATACATATAGGCCCATTTTAGAATCTTGGCCTTAAATGCCGTGCAATCTGTTGCATTTGTAATAACTATTGACAGTGAGTACATTCCTAAGAAGCGCATTGAAAAATAGCATGTACATTTTTAGTTACTGTATCGTTCGCCAGTACAAAAAGTTGCACAATATTGCAAATGCAAAAAATAAAGTCGCAATCCTTAAATGGGCCCGTGCTCTAAGTGGAGAAAGCTACATACAATGTACATACATACATACATTGTCGATTGACGAAGCGTTGTATTTTTTTACACTTTGCCTGGATTTTAAAATCACAACGCTGGTAACGTATGTATATAATATGTAGGTATACTGTTCATCGATGTGGTGGTTTATTTTTTGTGCAATTTAAATGCAAATTACTCGACCGAAAATAATTAAAAATTGGACCGAGTTGTTGTTGTTGTTTTTTTTTTTTATCTTCGTCGTACGAAACGAACGTTCCGATCGCGGGCTAAAATCTAATTGATAAAATACGCCTATCGATCGTAAGCGAGGATCAAATTGATAATATTGTCACAATGTAAAGTATTTTGTGACTTATAGTTTATATCGCATCGGAGCGTTTCGACGAGGCCAGTGTACATAGAGATACGAAATGCGAGTACCTATGTATGTGTGAATACTGCAGCTCAAATCTGGCACCTTTATGCTAAAATTAGCGAAACGCTTTTAGACAGAGAGGCAACAAGTGTCAACACAACAGAAACATATGTATATCTATTTACAGGAATTAAATTGTGGCCACGTTTTAAAAACAGGTTGTTTGGCACTCAAGTCAAATAATCTGCTAAGTTAAAATGTTGATACATATTGCCTCAGTTTATTATAGGCTTAGGAAAACAGTTTTCGTTTGGAACAGCGGTCGGGAACCGCATGCGGCTCTTTGTATAAAAAATTGCAGCTCTCGCAGCGTGAAACACAAAGACATGACAATTTACACAAAATTAAAATGAATACATTTGCATAACTTATATAAAAAGCTAAGTAATAAACTGTCGAACGTTAAGAAATATTACGAATTTATTTCATCAGATCCATTTCATTAACGCTTTGAGCTTTTCCCTAATTTGGCTCTCAACTCGAAAAAGGTTCCCGACCGTTGGTGTAAACTAAATTAAAATGAGGTTTTGGTTCAAAATTTGGCTGTCGACTTGAAAAAGGTTCCCGACCACACTGCTCTGGAAGCGTACCGACAAATATATTTTTAATTTCTACAGTATTGGAGTAGAACGTCACGTCGGGAGGTCAGTTCGCTGGTGGTCATTTGAGTCGCCCAGTTCCACAATATATAAAAAACGAGGATAAAATACTTTCCGGTTCTAAGAATGTTTTCAAACGATGCCCTTATACTTGAATTATTCAGAATACCGCCAAGTGCGCCGTAAAAAAGTATTGAAAATCAGTGCTAGTTCCAAAAACCGACAATTGCACTATGATAAAAGCTGATAAAAGCCATATTTAGAAACAAACAACGACAAGTCCATGTTTCTAATCTCAATATTTTGTTTAATATCAACAAAATTAAGTTTAAATGAGCTTAAACGCCATCAAGCGAATAAGTCTGCAGCAGAAAAACCGCGTTTGCGAACAAGTGAGTGTTATGGACTTATCGGGATTTGGAACTAGGCGACTCAATAAATATTAATCATTTAATTAATTTACACGTGAAACTTGATGCAATTTTTCATTACATTTAAACAAATTATAAAAGTGTACCCGAAACAAGTTCAATTATCTCATATATATGTAATATATTAATATTATATTATCTTAGCTTTTATATACATATTTTGATATTGATGACGAACATGTTGCAGAGATAGTTGATAGTTGTGCTTTTGAAAGGATGAATGTACTGCCAGTTATGACGTATGGGTGTGAAACTCGGACGCTAAATTCAAGTATGCTACGAAAGATCCAGTGCACACGGAGACGCATGGAAAGATGTATGCTCGAAGAGATCGCAAAAGAAATACATGGGTAAGCAGTATGACCAAAGTGGCAGATATAGCGGGCTGATGAATTGAGATGCATGTGTGGTGTCACGTGGATGCAGATTGCCCGAGACAGACAAGAATGGAGGAGATTCAGAATCAGCTGATCAGGTCAAAAATATAATTAATTAATTCATTTCATACTTTTAGGCATTGTATAAAATGACACGACGCATTGTTTCAGCACAGTGACCACCGTTGAGTCATGTGTACGTACATGCGCTTGATGATGATGATGATGATGATGATGATGATGATGATGATGATGATGGGTCAATGGCGTCAACGTTTCGCGCGCGCGCGTGCTCGTGTGTGTGCTTGCGACGCGGAATCGCGACAATTGGTAAACAAACGGGGGTGTGTAGGGGCTTCGGCACATCGCCGATGATGCGGCGATATACCTAAGCGTCGAGTGTCGACGAACAAAGCGATTTTTGGGTGGCTTACGTGACACAGAGAGAGAGAGGTTATATACTGGGGAGAGCGGCGAGCGCGGCGGCCCCACCAGCCGCGCAAAACAAACAGCCAACAGACAACAACCAACACCCAACCAACCAACACACTGGACAACCAAGTCTCCACTTTCCCCCCTCCCCTCCCCTCACTCCCCCTCTCGTCCCCTTCCCCCTCGGTCCTCGCCTCACCTCCTCCTCTCCCTCTCCCTCCCGCGGCTGGCAAAAAAAAAAAAAAAAAAAGCACACGTTCGGTGGGCACACCGTGGCTGTGGCGCGTTCGCGTTCGCGAATCGTCTCTCGCGAAAGTCGAATCTCCTCGTTCCCCACCCCCGCCCGCGGCTCGCAGCCTCGCCGTCGGCTTCATTTCATGACCAAATTTTTATCGCGACCAATTATACAACGACCGCTAACAAACGGCACGCAAATCACGGGGAACGAACCGAGCGGTGAACTTTGCGGTGCAAAAGCTCGTGTAGGTAGAGTTGGGTCGAGTGACGTCACCTTCTGTTCTGGAGTTCAACTCTCCAAAAGGTGTCGCACTTGATATATGTACATTGCCCCCTATTGGCCACTATGTTGACAAACATTTAATGCAGGGGGCGGGTCTTCGACGTATTCCAGTTTATAATATTTCTTGTTAACGTCTCATTTTATGTATTGTGGGTTCATTAGTAAATACTAGTGTATGCCCTGGAAAAACTACAATTACTACAATTTTAAACAGAAAATTGTCGCAGTACGTCAATGCAACGTATCGAAACGGACTCTTTCATACGTCGGACAGATGCATAGCAACGTACTCGGTGGACGGAGACCTTGAGCAATGACCAAAACGCCACGTCGCACAGTGGGGTAAATACCCGATCCAGTGCGCAGAGACAAATATTTGCATATTTCACATTTCAGTATTTTGGTATTGAAATTCGGAATCTACATAAAATTTACTTTTAGAAATGGTAAATATCGTATACTAGTGTAACTAGTAGTATATATTAAATTTAATAGTTTTTATAGTATAGCATCTATGCAACAATGCGCCATCTATGGCGCGTTATAATACAACGAATCCCAAATTGATAAAATATATATATTTTTTACTTTACTATTTATATTATAATTATTAATTATTATATATATAATAATTATAATTTTGTAAAAATCAAAAAACAAAAAAAAAATAATAGTTTTTATATTCGACATCTATGTATTATTAGCAGAGTTTTTATGTTGTAGGTAAAACAGACTTACATACCGATCCCTTTTGTAGAATAATGTTTAAAAAAAAAAAGTCTAAATTGAGCAAGGGTGATGGCAGATTAGTCTTAGGACGTTCTTCCCGAGCCTGAGGTCGTGGGTGCGGTCCCCCACTCGTTCTAGTGGTTTTTTTTAAATAATTTTTCCTCAGCGAGCGTTATCAGCAGACAGGCAGACAGACAGACAGACAGACGGATTTCGGCTATTATATATATATATATCATCATCATTTTCAGCCGTTCACCATCCACTGCTGGATGAAGGCCTCTCAATCCTCTTCCATTCTTGTCTGTCTTGAGCAATCTGCATCCACTTGACTCCACACATTCTTCTCAATTCGTCAGCCCATCTTCCACTTGGTCTACCTTGTTTTCTTTCACATCCTCTCGGATACCATTCTAGTACTTCTCGCGTCCATCTGCCATCCATTCTTCTCGCTATGTGTCCAGCCCATTGCCACTTCAACTTTTTCACCCGCACTGCTATATCTGCCACTTTGGTCATACTTCTTACCCATGTATTTCGTTTGCGATCTCTTCTTGTTATGCCAAGCATACATCTTTCCATGCTTCTCTGTGTGCACTGGATCTTTCGTAGCATTCTTGAATTTAGCGTCCAAGTTTCACATCCATACGTCATAACTGGCAGTACGCATTGGTCGTACGCCTTCTTTTTTTTTTTATAGCGGAATGTTGGATTTAAAACTATGTTCATTCTTCCAAAAGCACTCCACCCTAGTTTCATTCTTCGTTTTATTTCTTCTTCTTTACATCCAGTCATATTTACCAATTGTCCTAGGTATAAATAACTATCAACTATCTCTACAATATAATTATCTACTGTGACTACGTTTTGCGTGCAGAATTCATTAAACATAATTTTAGTTTTGTTAAAATTAATTTTTAAGCCTACTTTCATACTTTCGTTGCTTAATTCTGTTAATCTATTTTGTAAATCTACTGAATTACATGCAACTATAACTATATCGTCAGCGAATCTTAGATGGCTCAAATGTCTTCCGTTAATCTTGGCCCCTGATTTTTTGCCATTCCAGCGACCTAAATATGTCCTCGAGCACCGCATTGAATAATTTAGGAGAAATGGTGTCTCCTTGCCTAACACCTTTCTCAATACCGAATTGCTCCGTGTCTTCAAAGAGACGAACTGAGGCTGTTGCCTTTTGTAGATGGCAGCTAGCAGGCTGACGTACGGTTGCGCAACGCCTTGTTTCTTAAGGGCATCCAGTACGGCTGTTTGACTGACTGAGTCAAACGCCTTCTCGTAGTCGATGAAACCTAAACATAGTGGTTGGCGATATTCGTTCGCGCGCTCAACCAATTCACTTACCACCTGAAGATGATCCATTGTGCTGAAATTGGCCCTGAACCCTGCTTGTTCCATGGATTGATTAGAATCGAGCGTTGCCTTGAGCCGCTGCGTTATTACCTTCGTGAAGATCTTGTAGACTGTGGAGAGTAAGCTAATGGGGCGGTAATTTTTTATATCCTCCTTGTCCCCTTTCTTATAAATTAAAATTATGGACGCGTTGTTCCATAAATCCGGAACAGTTTGCTCTAGAATACATTTTGTAAATAATTTCGCTAAGATATTGTATAGAGGGCGGCCTCCACACTTTAGTAGGTCGATTTGGATGTTGTCGTCGCCGGGGTTTTACCATTTTGGAAGACTTGATCGCCTCTTCCACTTCACATGGTAATACTTCAGGAACTTCTCTATCGCTAGTGGCTATTGTAATGATGCTGCGGGGACTAGTTTCTTTATATAATTTAGAGTAGAAGTCGTAGACCGTTTCTAATATTTCCTTCTTATTTCTAATTATGCTTCCGTCCTCAGCCTTAATAGCTAACATTTTATTCTTTCCTAGAATTAGGCTACGTTTACATTTCTTATAACTAAGGTTTTTTCTCAATGGTTAATTTAACCATGTTGACATTAAAATTTCGGACGTCACGTAAGACCTGCTTTTTTATTTGTTTGTTTAATGCATCGTAATCTTTCTTGTCATTAATTCTATCTAGCTCTTTTTTTACGCTTAATCAGATCTTTGGTTGCGTCCGAAATTTTACTATTTTTTAATACCGTTGGCTATTCCGCCAATTTCCTTACCTGTTGTCATGAGAATAGAATTGATTTGCTCGTTTAGCTCATCAATCTCCATTCCCGTACTAAATTTATCGAATCTATTTTGTAGGCTTATTTCGAATTGGCGTTTATTGTTGCTAATTTTATTGAAGTCTAGCATCCTGTGGTCCTTTCTGATGAGTTTTGCCCTTTCAGATTGAACGTTTAGGGCTACTTTGGCGCGTACCATCCTGTGGTCGCTGCCTATATCCACCTTATCAAGGACAGAAACATCTTTGACCGCATTTAGAACATTCGACAGTATGAAATCGATTTCGTTTCTATCACCTTTAGGGCTTTCCCACGTCCACTTATTATCTAGCCTTTTCTTGAAAAGGAGTTCGTTATATATAAATTATTCCGTTCCGCAAACTCAACTAATCTATCACCGCGTTCGTTCCTTTGGCCGGTACCAAAGTGACCGACTACTTTCTCCGAGTTTGCTTTTAATCCTATTTTAGCATTGAAATCTCCCATTATGATTTTGAAGTGATGACGGCTGGAATTCAATGCATCCTGGAATTTCTCGTAAAAGTCTTCGATGACGTCATCAGAATAGCTTGTTGTAGGCGCGTATACCTGAAAAAAATTTGACAGGTGTACCTGTCTGAGATTCTTAATGTTAGATAGCATATTCGCTCCGAAATACTATTTATTTCTAGGACCTTATTTTCTATTTTCTTATTTATAATAAATCCTACTCCTCCGAATCTGCCGTTAGTGTTGCCGCGCCAATATAGGCAGTTACCTGTTTTGAGGATGACTTGGTTCTCTCCTTTTCGTCGAACTTCGCTTAGTCCCACGACGTCCCATTTGATGTTGGCTAAGTCATTCTCTAGTGCAATTACGCTGCCTTCACTCGAAAGTGTTCTCACATTGTAGGTACCTAAATAAAGAGGCTTTCGGTTTCTTACACATTCATTCGTCACCATTTTTTTACCTGATTGGAGGGTTGGGCAGTGTTCGCACCTCGTGGGCCCAGTACGTTAAGGTGCGAGAACGGTGACTTTGACTCATTGCAAGCCCTCGGACATACCTGGTCGTCGGTATTGAAATGGACCATACCGTTCAGTAGGTCCTTCTTGTAGAATTATGGGAGCCGGTGGAGCATACTAATTATTCACTTCACTATGGTTATTTATATATATATATATAACTAGTGTAAGCCCGTTGAATGTCAACGAAGCGTTCTCATCACCCGCACTGGAAAAATAATATTAAATTTAATAGTTTTTATAGTTGTTGCATAGATGGCGCGTTATAATACAACAACGTAACAGCTTAGCAAAAGTCGCGAACCTACTAAGAAGTTATATTGTCAAATCGTAGCAGGTTCGTCATCGCCTCCGCTGGATGATAGTGTTAGCACGACATCATTCCAACCTGGTGATCACGGGTTCAAATCCCACTCGCGCGCGGACGGTTAATCATTTACCTCGGCGAGCGTTATCAGCAGACAGACGGATTTCGGCTATTATATATATAATGTTAGATAAGTCAACTAGATATAGATTACAAACGTTACAAAATAGAGGTATGAGATGTATTTTAAATGCGGATAGGTATGCTAGTATAAAAAATATGACGATTGAATTAGATTGGTTGAATGCGAATGATGCTTAAGTTAGATAATAATGTGTCACCATCATATTTTAGTAAATTTATTGTGAGAGGAAAAATAATTTAATTATAAAAAAAGTTAACATAAATAGAATCTTGTGCAAAGGTGTTTTGGAGTATAATAGACTGCCGGTTGGTATTAAAAGTTCCAAAACTATTGAACAATTCCTGGCAGTCTTAAAAAAAAAAACATCTCTGTACAGATGCTTGGTTAAGGATTATAATTAATTAGCTTAGGCTACTATATTATATAAATAAATAAAATATTCTTCTAGGAGCCCAAAATTTTGATTTAATATTTAACTACATACATATATGCATATGTGAGTGCACTGGTGTATATGTATGTACATACAATGTGTAAAGGTAAAAAAAAAAAACGCTACGAGAATTTTTATATGGGTTTGTGTCATACCCGCTCGTTGAAGTCACCGAAGTAACATAATGAAAACTTAACAACTCTTACTACAGGTCGCGCATTCAAAGTTGAAGCGAACCACACACACACACACACACACACACACACACACACAAATTGTGTGTCTGTGAATAGGTGAATAATACGAATTTTCACTAAATGCAACAATAAAATTCGCGCGCGTACACGTTACGAGTGTAACAGAGACACTATTGTTTTGTATATTTTTTTTTTGTGAAATACAGCATGTTCCTTTCAGTCCAATCGTTCAGTCTTTGAATTTTTTATCGTTTGTTGGTTTAGTTAGAGTGGTTAGTTTAGTAGTTTAGTTAGAATATACCGTATCCAGAGAAAGGCACAAAACCCAGGTAGGTATTTGACAAAATCTTGAAAGATCTCGGACATATGTAGTGTACTGCGCCTACCACCCTACTACCCAGAACTAAACCCTAAAAAAATTGCATCAGCCTGTATACTAAAAATGCATATGTTTGTGTGTGTGTGTGTGGTTCGTCTCAACATAAAACGCATTTATGATATAAGCAATTTATTGAAATAGGATGTATATTTGAAATCATCATAGTCATTTTATACAATCCCCCGAAATGGTCAGGAAAAGTGCAAAATGTATCCGTTTCATATATTTAAATAGAAATATCACGTATCACATACCTACATACATATGTACCTATGAATATCTATCAAGTACATACATATGTAGGTACATATATTCCAAAATGATTGATAATATTTATTTATTTATTTAAAATACATGGTCAGGTGGAATAGTCGATGGAGCCCAAAGATCTGTTATAATTTGTACATACAATTTTAAATTATTTATATTTGACGAATTACAAAAAATCTATTTATGTACAAAAACTTATCGAGATGATTTTAAAAGAGAATTATTATTATTTTCAAAAGTTACTAGCTGATTTGGCAGGCGGTTTCAAACTTTGACCACTCCATTTAAAAAAAAAAAAAGAGTCTCTGACAATTTTGGACGATTTATCTTTTAGTAGTTTCAGTGTATGACCTTTGAAATGTGTGTTTTTATTGAAAGTGAGGAGGTTTTTTTTTATTTATTATTTATTATTTTGTAAACTTCTATTAGATCGCCTCTTAATCTTTTCGTCTCCAAATATGTGAGACTCATCCTTCTTTGGATCCTTTCTAAGCATACAATGTCTTTTTTGAAGTTAGGGTTCCAAACATTTACAGCAACTTTTAATTTAGGTCTAATATACGAATTATAAATTTTTGACAGCTTTATTTCAAACTTTGGTTATCTACTCAAGTTCTAGCTAAACATTATTTTACATAACACAAAAAAGCGTGGGGGTAGACTACCCCCGGAAAAACTAAACTGGGCATATATATGTACATACATATGTATATCTGGAGTACCTAATGGTATTTATAATATTCTTCGTATCCACTTCGCATTTTGCCTTTTTGTTCTTTCGTTTTATTTTGTAAGGCAACTGAAAGTCTCTCAATTAACTTTACCAAGAAATTTCACGATGACGAACTGTAAAAAAATTGACAAAAATTGAATTGTACAAAAGCTCAAAGCTAAATGCATTATACCAAAATTTTTGTATATAAATTGGTATATTTTAATTGAAATTCAAAATCATTCTTGAAAATGAATTCTATAAACGTTATAAAAATATTAGAAAAATCAATTTATTTCTAAAGTCAATAAATCCTATACCAAATCACTCGTAAAACGTCTAACAATAAAATATAAACATTAAGCCACATATCTGACAAATTTCTTACGGCAAAGATCTAATCAATTAAATCTTCTAACGATCATAAAAATTCGTGCGATCTTTACTTTGACATTTTCCAATCATAATAAGTATGTATGTATATCGTAAACATTCCTATTTTCTAATTTTCTATAGTAAAACATGTCTACAAAAAATCTTATCAATTCCAATTGAGTCATTCCGAATTTAAAAAATTCAAAATTGTATCATAAACGTAATTAATCAGTAATTTATTGACTTTGATAAATATTTTCAATATAATAAACAAATAATTACTTAATTAATTCCACTATTATGATTGAGACATTTATATAATAGAAATAGTAATACAATGTATTTCTATTAAAAAAATAGCATACTACATATATTGAAAATAAACGAAAATTTACATATTGAAAGATTATTTGATACAGAAAATCTTTATAATAATATTGAATACGTACATAATACGTATAACGAAAATGCGTCATCCAACTGTTGTAAAACAATATTTCTCCTATCAATTCAATATATTACACACTCATTTATCATCTACCTTTTTTTTATTTTGATTTCTTTTAAACATAATTTAATATCTTCACGGGCGTAGTTACTATTTTGGAAAGAATCAACCGGTTTTCTTGACGATTCAGTAAATCACATTTGATACATAAAAACTGGATATATCACTAATTAACCATCACACAATAAGTAGGATAACACTGACAATAATAAATCACGCGTTATTAAATCAAAATCGCACCGTTTTTGACGAACTTTTCGAATATTTTTAGATAAAAACTTAATTGTGGCTACTCGCGGTTGTTAAGCAATAAATCGAGACCAGATTGTCTTTTACGATCTGGCTCTTATATACATATATATATATGTAGGTACATATATGTATACTTTTTTTGTTTTCTTATTATCATTCATCGCCGTGAGGTTGTATCCAACTTCTTAGAGAAGACCATTCGGCACAACTAACTGACCGATACAGAATTTCTCAAAGTGTACCTACTCAAAACATCCGATATATTGATCAAAATCAAAATCGAAAATCAATCGATATTGATGTTACAGGCAGTGTGTTAAATTTCCACATTGTACCTATATACATATAAAGTGCCTCTATTAAGTTTGAGGGAAGATATGAATTAAATAAATGAATTTTGGTGTCTGAATAATTTGTTATCTACTCAATTCCTGACCATTTGATTCTAAAGAACAATTTTAACCAGTTATTTTATTTTAAATTTATGAAACGCAGTACCTACACTTTGAACTTTGGTTCCCGACCACTGTCCTAGATGTTCTTGGTGTCAAAAATGAGACCAAATTTTTGTTGCTTTGCTGCTCCATAAAAACAATTTTTTTTTGCATGTATTTATTTATTTAAATTTTAAACACTCATATATGGCCCTTACATTATCGTTTTTAGTGTGCCGTACAATCAAGATCAACATAAATTGTGAATATGTAAGTTTTTTAAATGCAGTTATACGGCTGAAACTTGACTGAATTTGAAATAAAATTGTACTCCCAAGTGTCATTTTTATGATATCAAGCCTTGAAAGTATTCGCGCGCGCATATACATACATACATATGTACCTACATAGGCAATGGTGAAACGGAATCCCCTAGCTAAGTTTTGTAATGTTTACAATTTACCCGGTACATTAATATATACGTAAAAATAAATAAAATTCATTCATTTTTTCTGAATTTCATCGTATGTACGAATGTTTCGAAAGTGAGTTGATTGTTTGATGATTTATTGCGATATACTACTATTACTACCACTACTGTTGTTGACGAGTACAACTGCTCGCCAAGACGCTACGAACAAAGACGCGATGCACAAAAAACACAAGGGATCCTTTTGACTTTACCGCTCTAATGCCGCCTCTTCACTGGTCGCGCGAATGTTCGTGGAATGTTCGTGAAATATTGGCCGTAGTGTTTCGAGCAGCTGCCGCTGCTCGTGCGTCGCGAGTGCGCAACGATCGTATCGCTAGTGGCGCCACTCTGGTGTCAAATAGCAAGCGGCAGCGAACGAAGTGTCGAGTCTCTGCCTACAAAAATGCCAAGCTTCCGAGACATTTAGCAAGGTGACGCACCATCGTATATCAATGTGACGAACCATTGTATATCAATTTACGAACCCTTCCCCCTCCACATTCAGTGTCGTTTATGAGTTTCCCGCGGAAACATGTGGACTCTAAACTTTGTTGAACTTCTTGAACGAGAACCTACTATTGCTGCTATTGACCTACATATATGGGACCTGCTATTGACATTTTTGTAGGCAGTGATGCGACACTTTCTTCGCTGCCGTTTGCTAGTTGACACCAGAGTGGCGCCACTAGCAACACGATCGTTGCGCTCGCGACGGACGAGCACGGCGAACGCTCCATTTTTGCGGATACACTCGGAATGTTTACGAAAACGTTGGCCATCGCGCGAATGTTTACCTACACCTAGGCGCTCGGCACCGCTCGTCAGCGCTCGTACTATATATGAAGAGCGGGCATAAGAGCGATCTTGGAGCAACTCCAAACACGAGTATTTTTTTTGTATTTCCGTTCGAGGTGTGGACCTGTGTCCAACCAACAAAGCGAATCCTATCGTTCGCTTCGCATTCGGTTCGCCTTCGATTCTTGCGTTAACACGTTGCGGCCCCCCGACTATAATAATAACAATAATTAATATATTGATATTATTTCATTCTTTAACGGGTTACCAGGCGTCGTATCGTCCCCCGATATTCCCATTAAATTCACGTCAAAATCCCGATTATTTATTTTGGGCAGGGGGGCGGCTCCTGTCCACTACCAGAGGCTGGGGTCGTTAAGACACTCCGCCTTGAATAATGGTCGGTCGGCCACTGCACCAGCAACAACCCCACACACACATATATATACATATATATATTATATTTGCATACTCAATATGTGTGTGTGTGTGTGTGTGTAAGGAGAAGAAGCGTGTGAGAGATGGCCACTTTGTAATTACACACATGGCAAGTCTCTCTCTCTCTCACGAGTGGTGGCTCTTGATCGAGTTTCGTCAAAGCAACACACTGTCATGAATATCGATCGGATGGGTAATATACATATGTACATATAATGTGACCGTCCTCCTGACCGCACGTACGAAAAGGTGATTCGATAAATAAAGGATACAATGTAATGTAAAGGATGCCGTGAGACTGTACGACAGTGGTCAAACGTTTGGGCTCGCTTGGGAATACGTTTTTGTTACAGTGCAAAGTATGAAAAAAATTGGTTCGGTTTAAGAGGATGAGGTTCACGTTTGATTGATTCAATTATAAAATTGATACAATTAACCAAACTTAAGCATTGGTTGATAACCGCACCTGACCTAACCTATTCTAAAAAATTAAACGTAGTAGCGGAAGATTAAGATTGATTTAATCTACGTATACCTATAGTTGATGTAAAGAAGACGAGACGTAAAACGTAGAATTTATTTATTTATTTTACTAACTATACCATAATGAGATTACAGGTTGCCCCAATTCCTCACTATGGCGAGACATGAAAAAAAACATTACATTTAACATATTGATACATTAATCAAATAATAAGTTATAATATATCTTAGAACTTGACCTTATAATGTTAGTAGCATAATATTCTATAGATATGTAGTTAAAAATGTCCAGAGAACCAGCAACCTCTAGCAATAGGAAACTCTACTAATATGTTAGTTCTATGAATGAATATACCTATAGGATGGAGTGCTTTTGGAAGAATGAATATATAGTTTTTATATCCAACATTCCGCTATGCTTAAAAAAGGAGGCATACGACCAATGCGTACTGCCAGTTATGACGTATTGATGTGAAACTTTAACGTTAAATTCAATAATGCTACGTAAGTCCAGTGCACACGGTGAAGCGTGGAAAGATGTATGCTTTGTATAACAATTGATATATTTGTATAATATTTGATACATAGTGAAGAGGCAACGTTTGATATCCAACAAGTTTTTGATTTTGTTATACAATGTCAGTTATAATGTATGGATGTGAAACTTGGATGCTAAATTAAAGAATGTTACGTAAGATCCAGTGCACACGGTGAAGCGTGGAATGATGTATGCTCGGTATAACGAGAAGAGATCGTAAGAGGAATACATGGGTAAGAAGTATGACGTGATTAAGATATGTGAAAAAGTTGGAATGGACACATAGCGAGAAGAATGGATGGCAAATACTAGAATGGTATCCGAGAGAATGTGAAAGAAAGCAAAGTAGACTGAATGGACGATGGGCTGATGAATTGAGAAGAATGTGTGGAGTCAAGTGGATGCAGATTGCTCAAGACAGACAGGAATGGAAGAGGATTCCAATCCTCTCCAAGGTCATCATCCAGCAGTGGATGGTGAACGACTGAAAATGATGATGATGAAACCGAATTATATAACTATGAATAAGACCGATTACATATATTGAAGTTTGTCACCAAAGATTCTTGTATTTAAGTATTAGCACCAAAAGACTACATACATACATTGAATTTGATTTGGTACAGTGAAATAAATTTAGATTAGTTTGGTTGGAAAATTATGCTTGAACTTTTAGGTATTTGTATTCCTTGATTAAAAACTAGGAATCTTCAGTTTGACATATGCTACCTATATAATGAAATCAACTACTTACAAACTGTTAGACTCAAATACATAGTATCTACACATATGTATGTACAGTTGAATTCTAGATATACATTGTATATGGTTCACATTCATATATCAATCATAACTAGCACAATATATAATACTAACAAGTGCCAATTATTTACTCTACACAACACAACAACAACAAAAAGTACTATTTCTTTGTAGTACAATGCGGAAAATGCCACGGAAAAGCTCACAGCATTGTTACGGCGCACTTCACGCTAATAGTTATTTGCAAGAGATGAAACTTAAAGTAACGTTATCAATCAAACGAGTATACTCCGGAGGTGACGTTAATGAGTCAGCAACCTTTCACAACACAAAAGATGAATCAATGAAAGCTCCACGTTCCGTTATCCGGTGGTGAGCTTAATCGGATCCCTGTCATAACACACAAACGCGCGCACACTACACACTTCAACGTACGATTTTTCCAACTAGACAACACGTGACACATCTCAAAAGTTGATATTTAACAACTCGAAACATTCAACTTTATTAATAAACATTAAATGAATTGCACGGTTGCGTGTGGTGTTGCGAAAATAATCGAAATCAAATACGCATCGGCGCGATTTGCATAGTAATTGATTGAATCGCGGTGGTAGAAATGCCTGCGTGAAGCCAATACTGTTGATTCATAATTTCAGAGGTCAAGTTCTTATTTCTCCGTTCGACCTTTTTCACAGCAGGAGGTTTGGTAATCAATTAGCCGCTGTATCGAGTGTTATATATGTATATATATATATATGAGAAATGCTCGCTACAGCACTGTCGATACGACTAATATAGGTCAATTAAAATTACAAAAAACCCATTCACTCGGAGGAAGTCAACTTTCATTGTTACTCTAACAAATTATATATTTTATCGTAGAATATAGCCTTATTATTCAATCTGTATTTAATTTAGATTTTTGTCAATTGACGTAATTGTGTTGAAACATTTTTTCATTAAAGGTAATGTATTGTGTGTGGACGAATTTTGATACGTATGTATGTATGTATGTATGTAAGTTTTCACGTTTAATTTGCATTTAATTGAGATTTTTGTCTAGAATATTTTGTCTAGAATATTTGTTCTAGAATATTTTCATTCATTAATTAATTAATATTATCAATCAAATTTTTATAATTTATGACAGATTATATCCTTGTCTTTAAGCTATTAGTCAAACATTTTATTAAAAATCAATATTAGGTATCTATCTATGTATATGCTATTATATCATTTTCATTGTCTTGAGTAATCTGCATCCAGTTGATTTCACACACACCTAGCTTTCTTTCACATCCTCTCGGATACCATTCCAGTATTTCTCGCGTTCATCTGCCATCCATTCTTCTCGATATATGTCCACTTTAATTTTTGCACACGTTCTGCTATATCTGCTTCTTACCCACCGATCTCTTTTCGTTATACCGAGCATACATCTTTCCATGCTTCTCTGTGTGCACTGGATTTTGCGTAACATTCTTGAATTTAGCATCAACGTTTCACATTCATACGTCATAATTGGCAGTACGCATTGGTCGTACGCCTTATTTTATAAGCATAGCGGAATGTTGAATTTAAAAACAATGTTCATTCTAGACAAAAGCACTCCATTCTTCGTTTTATTTCTTCTTATTTACAACCAATACTATTATATAAATAAACTAAATGTGTATGATTTTCTATAATGGGTATATATTTCACATATGTATAAGCAGGGCTTAACATACTCGCCTCAAAAATACATAATTTTAAATAATAACATAAATTTCATACAAAAAAAAAAACTCAACATCTTTTGATACATAGTTTAGTTACAATAGAGGTACAATTTTAAATTTAATTACTTGCATGGCCTTTCGTATGGCGCGATTTACTTGAAATTTAACTTTCTCGTTGAAATAAATCAACTGTCCATTGTTAAATATGGTTAGCAGGTAATCCAAACTGCAGCATTTCAGGGAAGCCCTGTTTATACATAGATTTAACTAAATTCACATTTGCACGATGCTGTTGAAGTTGGTAGGACACTTATCAATGATATCAGTTTATTAAAAAATGGAATTTAATTTCAACATATCTTCTATGTAGCTTCAAATGCTTATACCTATATACATACATAAAACGTTTACTTCATACCATTCATTAAAAATAGCTCCGGTGACATATTCAAACGAAACTTTAACGATGAAAAGTACAATTCTCTGTTTGTTAAAACTTTCATTGGTCATTTCTTAAGACAAATAAATAGAACGTGCATCATATAACCCAGATTTCTTCCAATTAATACTTTTAAACTTATAAATACAAGACATTAGGCAGGTATACCTACCTATTAGTCGCAATTTATTACTGTAAAGTTTAAGTTGAATTTTCCGACTTTTCCTAGCACAGAATTGATTCACTTTTGCACTCGGCAATCGCGTAATACTTATACATACACAATAAAAATAAATAAAAAAAAAAATCATCGTTCGTTCGATAAAAATAGACGCAATAGATACGGGGGCCGTGTCTTGTAAGAGACGAGGCATAAATTTTTCCGGAACGTATTCTTTCGTACGCGTTTAATAATATACGTTCGTCAAATTTAGGCTATTATGTTATATTTATTACTTATATATGAGTCGTTCGGCTGACGCGTCACTCCTGAGGAATGCATCAGTCTTTTTGGTAGTCGTCTCTCTGCACTCGATATATACATACATACATATATACATATATCTCTCTCTCTAAACACAAATCATATTTACGACGTCGTTGAATCTGCTCGTTTCGTATTTAAGAATATATTAAATGTTAATGTATGCCGTCAAAGTGGGCCTTTTGCCTCGTAAAAACTGTTATATTACCGAAAGTGTGACAACTTTGTTACACGAGGACGCAAATCTCCCACCATTCAACAATTTTCTCACTCGTTATATAATGTACGATTTTCCGAAATGCTTTTCCGTATAACACACGCATAAGAAATTCAATTAACATGGCAAATTTCTTGAAATAGTATGTATGCACAAGCTTAAGCCTTTTTTTTATAATTGATTTAATTGAAAAATACTGACATGAAATATTGCAACGCTTAGTGTGATAGATATATTGTTTTATATTAAAATATTTTGTTGACTATTGAAAAGACAGAATTTATCCAAAGCTATGCAAAAGTCGTATTAGCTTTAATTAGCTTAAAATACATGTTTATTTATGGGAGAGTGCAGATAATAATTAATACACGAATTACTTCGATTCAAGCAGAACAGGACAAGGTAACTATTTTATAAAGAAAAACTAAATCATTCATAATTCTTCTATCAATTTATTCATTTTTTTAATTAAGAAAGTAGTAAGTCATAATACAAGTATCCAATGGACTTATTGAATTTATAATTGACATATTTACATAAATTTTTCCTAATGAATAAACGTGAATGGCATTATATGGGGACCAAACTATAAAATTGTATTCTAATTTATGTACTTCTAACAAGTGAACAGAATAATAATTTTATAGTTTTAATATTATAAAAACAATTAATGTGCTCGACAAATGTCATAGGCACTCATCAAAAATTACAGCCAAATCTTCCAATTAAGTTTTGTAAGTTCATTCCGTCAATTGAATACATACAATATAATAAATAGGATTAACAATTCATTTAAAAGTTATAGATTGACATTTCTCGGGGTTAAGGTATAATTTATTAAGTTTACACCAGTTGCAGTTTATTATGGTTATTTTTAAGAATTAAATAGTCATTTAAATTAAAAGAATTTAAAATTATGTCCTTTTTAATTTTAAGAGTATGGTATAAAAATAGTAATTTTTAAATGATTAATTTTAATGGAAATGTGACCTTGAATACTAAACAATATTTTGCGCTACCAAAATCATAATTTTTTCCAACGTCCAATACATTTTACTATTGTAATGAATCTCACATTGAAGATGTTTAATTCAGTGAGATGCTTTATTTCATCACTCTGTTTTGCACCGATAAAACCATTTATAATGTCATAATTTTTTGACGATACGATGTGTATGCATACGAGTACGTACGAGTGTAATGTGCAAATGAGAAATACTACTCGGCCAGCGATAAAAAGCAGTTGGTCCGATTGCGAATTCGGATAATAAACGAATGCACCCCCGTCATAAAAATCGATTCTCTCGAAAAATAATAATGTTTTTAATAATAAAAGTAAAAATGGTGGGCGTGACTCGCGTGTAAGGCTCACAAAACACGTCCTCAACTTCGGCAGCTGCTTCGTACTCACTTCAATATTCAATTATAAACATGTGTGTTAGTTATAATACATACACACACACACACGAGCTTTTTTACATTGTGAAAATGTGTGGTTATCAATGGTTGAGTGAAACTCTTCAGACCTTGCTGAAAAACAACTTATGAACAATTGATATCAAAAGCTAAAAGCTAAGCTTAGTTGACTTTAATATACTATTTAAACTTTGATGAAAATCTTGTTATACTCTAACAATAAAAATAGGACACTAAAAAATTGAAATAAATATAAGCAAATTCGTTGTAATTTCTGACCGTGCTTAAAAGCTAATTTTAATGAAAATTTTGTTTAATAAAAATTTGATTTTTCCTATCAAAATATGACATTAAAGTTATCATCCTTGAGTAAAGGAGAATTTGAGGAAAACTCGAGTTGCATGAGTCATTGAAAATTTGAACTATTATTTTTTCGCAAGCCATAGATACCACTATTGTTCTCCCACTTATAGTTATATCAATAATTAGCACCTGTTTATTGTCAACGGGTAATACTCTTGTTTGATACAGTATTTTTATACAGTAGACTCCCGTATAACGCGGTTAATACGTTACGCGTGGTATGAAATCGCGTTGTGAGAAATCACATTGTATGAAATTAATTTATTTAGAAAAAAATAAATATTTTTTTATTATTTATGGATAATTAGTTTAACCATACCCGGAAACACTTTTTGTACATACTGTTGATACTTGTATATGTTAATATTGATCGTGTTAGGTGGAAATATTGATGGATTGAATTTCCAAACATCAGGGGTCAATATTATTGACGTCAATAAAGTAAGGTGCCCTTTTAAAAAGGTTTATCATCAAAATTATAGACAGTTTCATAATACTACATATAATATTAGATCGTACTTATGGAAAGCACAAGTGAATCTAAAAAATAAATTATATTCTTTGGTTCTACTACATAGATACACATAAGAGCCAATGTTTGATTGTTCCTATACAAAGAAATATTCTTTAATGAATCATATGAAGTTCATATATTAAATATTTTAAGCGATACTATATATGTATGTAGGTATATGGAGATGAATCAAAATGTAATCTTTTAATTTTTTAAACATTACAAATGCATCGTGTCAAAATACCCGTGTACAAAAAAAGATAATTAAATCGACCCTTGACAACGTACCGTAAAATTGAATCGGCATTATGTATAACGCCTACCGTGAAACACACATTGAATGTGACAAGCGCGATTGAAACCTCGACCAATATGACAGTATAAAATACATACACACACACACAATATATGTATTTTTTCATTCGTTCATACATTATTATGATTATAATAATATAATAATAATCGAAGCAACACAAAGTCAAACGGACGGAATATTTTAATTAACCAATTAGCGAAAAATTCCCGAAGCGGCGAATAAGGATGTGGCGATGCATAAATTACAGGCGTTATATTCCAATTGAATATGAACATACATACATACATACACATACCATATATATATATATATATATATATATATATATATATATATTATGTAAGTACATATAAGTATACATATGTGTATGTGTGTAGTGTCATTACGCTAGTCGCTCTCCTCTAGCGATAGTGTCAACTTAATTTATTCCACTATTTGACACACGAGATTAGATAGAAGTGTTGAGAGAGCAGCCGCGGTGTATTTGTTTAATCGTCAAATCGACGCCATCAATTTAATTGGTGGGAATTAATTTTTATCGACGACACCTACCTATGTACGTTGAAAAAAAATTATAAATACAAAAATAATACGTCGTTAAATACGTTTACAGGTAATGGTTTAAAAGTCGAAACTGGCGCACGGATCGTGTACCATTTGACGCGCCAATCTAACTAACGTTTTCTCTAATGCGAACATCCTGTACTTTTTAGATCACCGACATTATATATACCGAGCTTGGGTATCTAATATTTCAATTTTAGCACTATCCTAGCAAATGAATTTATGGTTGTATATATTAGGTCATTAGTTAAATTAGTATTATAGAAACTGTATTACATACATACGTACATGCACAGTTTACACGGTTAATTTTTTTTAAATTTGAATAATTGTTAATATCACTATTTAGTTAGTCACGTGCAGTAATTATAATTCAGACAACTTAAAAAATGTTGCTAGAAAAGTGTTTGTTAGTGATGAAGTGCAGTAATAAAATATAAATAAAAAAAATAATCAAGCGATTCCCGATGATAGATTGAAATTGCAAATACGTGCGGTAAATTCAAGTTCTCTCATCAGAGGGACAGGCAAGACTGAAGTATTTTGAAATTTTGGTTCCTTTAGTATAATGGTAGCGGTACAGCTGCTTTAGAAAATTTGTTAAAATAAGAAAGCCGACAATTCAAAGAAAGATATCGTAAATTATCGAAATGACCGATGCCCCGAGAGGGACCCGTTGCAGTTCGATCATAGTGTGACACACAGTGCCGACCATAAAGCAATAAAACTTTTTGCGCATAAAAACCCTCGAATTCTAAATGTTATCTTCAAGTAACACAAGTGCATCCAGCTTTTTCAAAACATAATAATATTTTAAATGGCTTTTGGCTACAGATAACATGCCTTTGTCGGAATTGAAATGTAAAGAATTTAACTTTCAGTCAAAGATTGTGATTTAGGAGTCATAAATGTAAAAAAAATTCACCTTCTAACATTTTTTCGGCAATAATTATTGAAAAAGCACGGAAATTTTGGTTTTTTACGAAAGGGAGCGCTAAATTTACAGATTTCACGAAAGTGTACGCTACGTTTTCAAATCTCACGAAGGGGAACGCCCGCTCCCTGCCGCTCCCGCTGAATTCGAGCACTGATGCTAGGGCTGTCGGTTGGTTGAAAAGAAAAGCTACTTATGTACTAAGTGTGTTGAAATATTATTGTAATCCTACATCTATGTATATACCTACATACATACATATGTACGTAAGATGTAGGATTTTAGTTTTAGTGCATTAAAACTAAAATACTTTGATTCATCGTTATCTGTCTTGAGAAATCTGCATCCACTTGACTCCACACATTATTTCCACACCATTCCAGTATTTATCGCGTCCATTATTCTCGCTATGTGTTCTCGTTCCACTATGTCTGCCACTTTGGCCATGCTTATTACCCATGTATTCCTCTTACGATCTCTTCTTGTTGTACAAAGCATACATACATCTTTCCATGCTTCTCTGTGTGCACTGGATCTTACGTAACATACCTTTCCAGGCCATTCCAATCCACTTTAACTTTTGCACACGTTCCGCTATATATACCACTTTGGTCATACTTCTTACCCGTGTACCTCTTACGATCTCTTCTTGCTATAACATTCACCATCCACTGCTGAATAAAGACCTCTCCAATCCGTTCCTGTCTGTCTTGAGCAATCTGCATCCACTTGACTCCACACATTATTTTCAATTCATCAGCCCATCTTCCACTCGTTCTACCTTGCTTTCTTTCACATCCTCTCGGATACCATTCCAGTATTTCTCGCGTCCATCTGCCATTCATTCTTCTCGCTATGTGTCCACTACAACTTTTTCACACGTTCTGCTATATCTGTCATACTTTTTACCCATGTATTCCACTTACGATATTTTCTTGTTATACCAAACATAAATATTTTCATTGGATCTTGCGTAACATTCTTGAATTTAGCATCCACGTTTGACATCTATACGTCATAACTGGCAGTACGTATTGGTAGTATGCCTTATTTTTTAAGCATAACGGAATTTTGAATTTAATAACAATGTTCATTCTTCCAAAAGCACGCCATCCTACATAGTTTCATTCCTTCTTCTTTACATCCAGTCATATTCATCAATTATTGTCCTAGGGATAAATAAGTATCAACTATCTTTACAATATGATTATCTACATACATACAGTGACTACGTTTTGTGTACAAAATTCATTAAACATAATATAGTATTATAGTGCGAAATTTTATAACTTTTTTTCATAATAAATAATGATTTTAATTACAAATACTATTTGTTTATGGATTATCAGCTATTTTTTCATATTGAATAACTCTAAATATTTAGAGTAGATCTTTTGAAATCGGCCAAATTAAAATCAATAAGTCTGCCAACCCTACTAATTCTATCTATGTACCTAGTAGTTACGCTACATAGATAGAAATCTGGTAGATTATTCATTATTAATACACACTATAAACAACGACTGTTCGGGTGAATACAAAAAAAAAAAACATAGGTATATAACAACGAGTGCTCTATTTATATATGTATGTACATACATATATACCTACATGTGTAGGTACAAAGAAAAAATCATGCGATGAAACTGCGGTTGGCAACCTTTCGAGATGGAATCGCAATCTATCAAATATTTTATAGATCGAAACGAATGCATTGAATTGCAGTCGTCAAAACAGGTTGCCTGCCGCTGGTCTAGTGTACGTATAATAACAATCATTTTGAGGTCAAAAATCTTATTGAATTTGCATAAAATATCGATATTATGTACGAGAGAAACGTGTTCAGTACAATTTTTAAAATACTTGTATTTATAAAAGCTTGTGGGGAAAAGTGTAGATGCACTAAAATATTAGATACATTTCAGACGATTTTTTGGTATAGAATTGTTGACCTTATGTTTAATCGGTAACAGGAAAATGGATAACAAATGATTTATTTCGCCAACTATGTTCTGAGAATTTTGAAATTCGGTAGACACATAATTTCACCACAATTTATATTGTAGAAAAAAAAGCCTACAATAATTGTGCGTTTATATTCTATAATATATCGATTGAAGAAATATTATACACACTATTTATAACGTTAAATTTATAAATTTGTAGTACATATTATGTCAATTTATCACAGTTGTCGTTGTCTGATACATACATCATATATTGAGGCAGATTTTTTTATTTAACAGTGATACAAAAGTTTAACAGTGATTTTGAATTTCTTTCGTCAAATTTTGGCAAGACGAAACGTAACACATATAAAGCGTTAGCTCTTTATTACTATTTGACAATATTTTTAAAGTGATATAATGAGGCAAAGATGCTCTTCAGTGGTTTCCGTTGCCTTATGTAAGTATTATATATATAATAGCCGAAATCCGCCTGTCTGTCTGTCTGTCTGCTGATAACGCTAGCTGAGGAAAAATTGGGAAAAAACTTGAAACAGAACGAGTGGGGATCGAACCCACGACCTCACGCTCAAGAGGTATCGCGCTAACGCTCACTCTATCACGGTCGGTGGGTTTAGTCCTTTTAAACATTACCTATAGTTAAAATAAATAGGAAATGAGGAAAAATAATTAAAATACCAGAATGAGCGGGATTTGAACTCGGAACGACAAGTCGGTAACTGAGAACACTGACGTATCGGCTACGGCCGCTGCTAAGAGAGTCCTTTTTTACCTATATACATACAAGCGGTCTGGACTGCCTTACCTACATACCTACCTACCTACCTACCTACCTATAAAACTATAATTTTTTTTTTTTTTTTTTTACTTACAAAAATTATAATTATTATATATATAATAATTAATAATTATAATATAATAAAAATAAAACTGGGTATTAATTAAATTATCGAAATTATCGTTTCCGTTGGATCAATTAGATGGCGCTTTATAAACTATGTATTATTTTTTTTTATTACAACTCACTTACAAAATAGCAGAATATAATAATTAATAATTATAATATAAATAGTAAAGTAAAAAAAATTTTTTTTTTTTTTTCGATTAATTAGTGGGGATCTCTATTAAAAAAGCGCTTTACGTAATTTAAAATTCAGCGGGCGTTGATATTCAACGGGCTTACACTAGTAGGGAAATAAATGGATATTGAATTGGTAGGTCAAAAAAATGTTAGAAGTTAGTCAGATAATTTTGTCTACTACAAACAGAACATGGCAAATCCGTATCCAAAGTTTGTTATCCAAACAGTGATAACAATATTAACCGTAAATTAATATCATAATTATCATCATTCCTTTGAAGGTGACGTACTTGATATGAAGCGTTGCCTTTTCAATGACAAACATTTTACTGATATAGTAAATAGGGAATGATAATCTCCAGTGGTGAAACTATTGCTTTCTGGAGTGGCGGAAAAGAGAAAAAGAACGGTCTACGATTTGCTAGGTTGGTAAGTGCCAATTTTGTAGAACCGTGTCACAATTAAACACTATCGGATCCAGAAAATGGTGGAGGTGAGGGCCATTTTGGAATTGATATTGGCCTAATTTAGGGTTGCCATATTTTCCCGATACCCCGTCGGAACATTTTGGTGGAGGAAAATTTTTATATTTATATTTATATAATTTGTTATAATTTATATTTATGTATATATTTATATAATTTGTAATAAATGAGTCACATTGTGAAATGCGATACCGTAATATCAGTTCATACAAGATAATGAAAGGAAAATAGTTCTTGAAATGCATACAGTCTTACTCATAATCGAGATTGCAGTTTAAATAATTTTCTTCAACGAATTCGACATTGTTAATCATTCGCCACCATTATCTGAACGATGTTTGTTTTATATTTGCATCGAATACCCCCTAATCTTTATCGAATGAAATTGTTTTATTAATCATTAGATATGAATATATCGTTGATGACTCAATAGGCTAGTATATTTATTTGTTTTAAAGCGATAATTTCAACATTTTTAGTTATAGTATTGTTACAATACGTAACCAGCGCCAAAATCTGTGGCCGATGGAGCACAGGGTACATTGCATTATGTACTACAATTTTAAACAGAAAATTCTCGCAGTACGTCAATGCAACGTATCGAAACGGACTCTTTCATACGTCGGACAGATGCATAGCAACGTACTCGGTGGACGGAGACCTTAAGCAATGACCAAAACGCCACGTCGCACAGTGGGGTAAATACCCGATCCAGTGCGCAGAGACAAATATTTGCATATTTCACATTTCAGGATTTTGGTATTGAAATTCGGAATCTACATAAAATTTACTTTTAGAAATGGTAAATATCGTATACTAGTGTAAGCCCGTTGAATACTATATATTAAATTTAATAGTTTTTATAGTATAGCATCTATGCAACAATGCGCCATCTATGGCGCGTTATAATACAACGAATCCCAAATTGATAAAATATATATTTTTTACTTTACTATTTATATTATAATTATTTATTATTATATATATAATAATTATAATTTTGTAATTGATTTTATAAAAACAAAAAAAAATAATAGTTTTTATAGCGTCATCTATGTATTATTAGCAGAGTCACGATCCCTTTTGTAGTTAAAGCAGAATCACGATCCCTTGTATAGGTAATGTTTAAAAAAAAAAAGGACCAAACCGACAACTGGTTTTGGCAGATTAGCGTAAGCGCGTTCTTCCCGTCCTGGGTTCGAACCCCACTCATTCTGGTTTTTTAATTATTTTCCTCGGCGAGCGTTATCAGCAGACAGACAGACGGATTTCGGCTATTATATATATAATATAGACGCGAGAAGTCCTAGAATGGTATCCGAGAGGATCCGAGAGGATGTGAAAGAAAGCAAGGTAGACCGAGTGGAAGATGGGTTGATGAATTGAGAAGAATGTGTGGAGTCAAGTGGATGCAGATTGCTCAAGACAGACAAGAATGGAAGAGGATTGGAGAGGCCTTCATCCAGCAGTGGATGGTGAACGGCTGAAAATGATGATGATGATGATATATAATATAATTTTGATAAAGTCGTGTGGTGTGGGCTCTGCATCGATGTAAACATTCCAACTCGCACTGTAATCGAAAATTCAAATTTTGCGAAGTTCGGTTTCGGCCGCTGAACTCGAAGGTTGTGCCTTTTTTTGTTAAAAAAAAACGAAAAAAAATTAAAATGGAGATTGATGGAAAATGTAAGTACCATCTTAATTATATATGTAATTCTTTTATACTTCGTCGATATTTAATAAAAATCTATCAATATCAAATAAACCTACTGTTTTTGGATCAAAAATTCAACTTCACATAGAGTAAAACTTAAATGCTTTAAGATCCATTAAATAATGAAAAACGTCACAATGTACTTTAGATACTGTATTTTCATGTGATAAAATATTTTCACAACTTACTGTTGCCGTGGGAGATATTTGAATTTTTTTAAATACTGCCAGCGCGTGCGTACGGTACGTGTATATGTATTACGAACGTCGCATTCGATGACTCATCTAACTGCATGTATGTATGTATGCAGCCATAATTATTATGACATTACTTTTAATATTTTTCTTTTGTTTGTAATGCTAATGATTTATATTCTATGGCTAGTTGGATCAAAATCCAAATCCACTGTGCGACGCGTCGCACAGTGGCTGGATTATGACCCAACTGTTAAAAACCCTTCACACGACAAAATTTTACGGCACGGTGTGTTCAGGGAAAAACCGGAGCGCTCCAGTAATACATTGTTTTAGATTTGATTTGATAAGCATTGATTCAATCAATTCAATTTAGTAAATAGGTCAAGTAAAGTGAAATAGAGCAGATATACGTTGAATCCTACCCATAGGGTGATATTACACTGAGCAACCAAACGGAACACCAAATTTTTTTTGAACCTCGACGACCAGATAGATATACAGGTTCCAATGCTACGTATTAGACGATGCGATTCTCTGTTGCATAAAACTTTCTTGGAAGTCAATGTTCGACGAAAAAAACCTTCACCGAAAACCCTTTTCTGACCTTTTTTTTGCATCGTCGCACTCAATTGTCAACGCGACGCAACGTCAACGGAATTGTTTCGAAAACAATGAAATTCAGAAAGAAATATGAGAGGTTGAATTTTATATATTGTCTACGTCTACATACTACTACATAGAGTACCTAGTTTTCGTATAGCTTTCTAGACGTATTTTTTTTGTATGAAGATTATGAGATGAGCAGATGAAGTAAAAGTGGTGCAATGTAATAAGATGCTCGCCACCGTCAAAAAAAATCTGGTTGTTGGTGTGGTTGCTCAGTGTAATATCGCTCTTACTGTGTGTATTATATATGTATAGTCCGATCCGCATAATATTTCGCTGTGCTAAATCATATATTTTTATTTACCGTTGATTTTAATTGTTTCAGACATGTTTCTAGGGTTAATAATTTTATGGATCCTAGTATGTATACCCTCATCCGATTACACGAAGACCTCGCAACAACAACATCAACACCACACGGACACATCTCACACAGACAGACAGATTACTTGTACGAAATACGGAAATTCTTCTAAATTAATGGCGAATATTTGCTACGGACCGCAACCCCATCCAAAACCTACTGATGAAGAGTGCGCTCAAGCTGTAGAAGAATGTTCGCTTGAATATATCATCAACAACTGTCCCGGATTGTCTGTAATTGGTTGCCCTAGTCCAGAGTATGACGAACCCTATCCTACCTATCCAGCACAAACACCACAGGCGTCCCGGGATTCTGCAACACCTGAAACAACAACATCTGCGAATGATCAACCAATACCTCCAGTCCCCAATGAAACACAAACGTCCGGGGGTTCTGGTTCTGGTTCTACGACAGACAACTTCGTCGAGGATAACTTTAACACGTCTACTAAACCAGTAGCATCTGCAGGACCAAATGCTACAACGCCATCGCCCATTTTGAATGAAACAACAACAGGGTCCTGGGGTTTTATTATTATTATTTTTTGTGTTTTTAGTCGTAATAATTTACATGTGCATATTGAAAATAAAAACCAACTGGTTCTCCAGCGAATGCAATGGAACTATATATTTCCAGGTGCCACAAGCGGACACAGATAATGGTGGAGGTGATAATTAATTGAATTGATATTGGCCTAACTTAGGGTTGCCATATTTTCCCGATACCCGTCGGAACATTTTGGTGGAGGAAAATTTTTATATTTATATTTATATAATTTGTTATAATTTATATTTATATAATTTGTTATAATTTATATTTATATAATTTGTTATAATTTATATTTATATAATTTGTTATAATTTATATTTATATAATTTGTTATAATTTATATTTATATAATTTTTTATAATTTATATTTATATAATTTGTTATAATTTATATTAACATATATAATTTGTTATAATTTATATTTATATAATTTGTTATAATTTATAATAACATATATAATTTATAATTTATATAATTTTGTAATAATTTATATTAACATATATAATTTGTTATAATTTATATTTATTTATTTACATAATAATAGTAGCTAAATAAATAGCTAATTTAACTACATCTCTTACATTTTCAAAACACTAAATCAAATATACATTATACACTATACTTATACTTAACTACTATTTCTCACAGAGGTGTCTCCTCACACTTTTTAAGAATGCATCTATTGTCTTAGAAGACTTGATGTACTCCGAGAGGGCATTATACATTGAAACACCCATGTGAAAAACACCACCAGCTGTCTTTGATTTTCTTACTCTACCTACAACTAGTTTGTTCTTATTTCTAGTAGAATAATTATGAATATCACTATATCTAATGATATAGTTCTTAAAATAACTTGGCAATAACTTATGATCTAACTTATAAACAAAAGACAATGTGCTTAATTTTAAACAATTTCTAATACTCATCCATCCCAATTCATCTAACATACTTCTAATACTTTTTAGTCTACCAACATTCAAAATACCTCTCATAGCTCTATTTTGCAACCTTTGAATTTTTTCTAAATCTGGGCCACTGAACATATTAAGTACTGTGGCACAATAAACCAGGTGTGGTAAGACAATTGTATTATAGACTAAAACCTTACTTTTCCTACTTAAAATATTTCTTAACCTACATAAAACACCAACTTTTCTAGCCATTTTTTTAATTATATATTCAGCATGTACCTTAAAGTTCAGTTTAGAGTCTATATGAATTCCCAAATATTTTAAATTATCAACTATTTCAATATTTGTATCATTAATCCTAACTTCATTCAACACATTTTTACTATTAAACCACATCATTTTTGTTTTATTCACATTTAGTTTTAATTTATTTTCACACAACCAATCATTTATATAATTTAATTCTATATTTAAAATATTAGCCATCTCATCAACATCACTACCTATCACATATATTAAAGTGTATTCTGCAAAAAGATGAACTTTACACTTATCAACTACCTTAACAATATCATTAATATATAATATAAATAATAAGGGTCCCAATTTAGAACCTTGTGGTACTCTATAAGGTGTTTCTAGCTCACCAGATAATACCTTATCAATTAAAACTAATTGTCGTCTATTATTTAAATAACACTTAAACCAATCTAAAACTAAACCACTTATTCCTAGCTTATATAATTTATGTAACAAAATACTCCTATCTATCGTCTCAAATGCACGCTTAAAATCTAAGAAGACTGCTCCAACAATCTGTCCTGAGACATCAACAGCCTCCATCCAATTAGTAACCACCAACTGGATAGCGGTTTCAGTTGAATGTCTTTCCCTGAATCCAGACTGTTCCTCAACCAAACAATCATTCATACTAATAAACTTTTTAAACTGTATCATTACTATGATTAATGAGTCACATTGTGAAATATGATACCGTAATATCAGTTCATCTGTATGAACTGATATTACGGTATCACAAGAAAATGAAAGGAAAATAGTTCTTGAAATGCATACAGCTGTTTTACGATGTCTTACTCATAATCGAGATATTTGCATCGAATACCCCTAATCTTTATCGAATGAAATTGTTTTATTAATCATTAGATAAGATTATGAATATATCGTTGACGACTATCAACAACATCTGTGGCCGATGGAGCACAGAGTACATTGCATTATGTACGACAATTTTAAACAGAAAATTCTCGCAGTACGTCAATGCAACGTATCGAAACGGACTCTTTCATACGTCGGACAGACGCATAACAACGTACTCGGTGGACGGAGACCTTAAGCAATGACCAAAACGCTACGTCGCACAGTGGGGTAAATACCCGATCCGGTGCGCAGAAACAAATATTTGCATATTTCACATTTCAGGATTTTGGTATTGAAATTCGGAATCTAGATAAAATTTACTTTTAGAAATGGTAAATATCGTATACTAGCGTAAGCCCGTTGAATATCAACGGAGCGTTCACATCACCCGTACTGTCATGAGCAATCTGCATCCACTTGACTCCACACATTCTTCTCAATTGGTCAGCCCATCTTCCACTCAGTCTGCCTTGCTTTCTTTCACATCCTCTTGCATACCATTCCAGTATTTCTCGCTGTGACTTTTTCACACGTTCTGCTATATCTGCCACTTTGGTCATGCTTCTTACCCATGTATTCCTCTTACGATATTTTCTTGTTAAAACAAGCATACACCTTTCCACGCTTCTCTGTCTGCACTGGATCTTACGTAGCATTCTTGAATTTAGCATCCAAGTTTTACATCCATACGCCATAACTGACGTGAAACAACATGGGAAATATACTCCAATCCTCTTCCATTTATGGCTGTCTTTCGCAATCTGCATCCACTTGACTCGCACACATTCTTCTCAATTCATCAGCCCATCTTCCACTCGGTCTACCTTGCTTTCTTTCGCATCCTCTCAGATACCACTCCAGTGTTTATCGCGTTCACCTGCCATCCATTATTCTCGCTGTGTCCACTTCAACTTTTTACACGTGCTGCTATATCTACCACTTTGGTCACACTTCTTACCCATGTATTCATTTTACGATCCCTTTTTGTTATACCGAGCATAGGTACATATTTCCATGCTTCTCTGTGTGCACTGGATCTTACGTAGCATTCTTAAATTTGGCAGTACGCATTGGTCGTATGCCTTATTTTTTAAGCATAGCGGAATCTTGGATTTAAAAACAATGTTCATTCTTACAAAAGCACACATTCCATCTTCTTTACATCCGGTCATATTCACCAATTGTCCTAGGTATACATAACTGACAACTATCTCTACAATATGATTATCTACTGTGACTATTCCAGTATTTCTCGCATCTATGAATCTACCATCCATTCTTCTCGCTTGTGTTCCATCATACATCTTTCCACGCTTCTCTCTGCCTTCTTTTTTCAACCGTAGCGTTCATCCTTGAAAATTATATACATTACATATAAACATCCTTAATGTAAACAACACAAAAACTGATATAATCGTTCGTACGGTAAATGGGTATTAAAAAAAAAAAAAAAAAAGCTCGCACCAAAAGCTCTCACCTCCCGAAAGCTCGCAACGTTCGTTACTTTTTTGCACGCTTTGCGTAATTTACGCACATACGAAATTGAAGGGTACGCTTCGTGAGGGGTCGGCGGGGTAATGGCGATAATGGGACGCACGAGCGCCATCATCAGGTGGCACAAAAGGGGTCAAAGGTGAACCTCCACTTCCACCTCCTCGGAATAGCCGGCCTGTAATCAGTTGTGTGGCCACACCGATTATACCGGTTTTCAAACCTTCGAGGCATCTACGACCTTGGCCCTCAAAGTATCGCCATGTTTGAAAAAATGTTTGCATTTCGCGCAAAAATTCACCCGTGCCATTTCGTCTATTCGGGAGAGAGTAGAGCGAGTTCCGTTATTTTCAAAAAAAATAAATAAAAAGAGCGGACTTGTAAATGTGTGCTATAAATAATACGAGCCCGCGCGTTTGTTTGGAGCCTTGAGCGGAACCAGTATTACTGTTCAAGTCTGTGTGTATTGTACTGTAGGTATCAACAAGTACATATGTACGTAGTATTGCGCCGATGGAGAGTAATCATCGGCGACTTTCTGTACTATTTAGAATAATTTGTAAGTGCACCTTGATTAATTTGTACACTTTTAAAGGCCATACGATTGGATTGAACTCCAACGATGGAAAGTGGATGTGGTCCGTTGTATTAGAATTCATTGAAAACGTATCAAAATTTTTAATCTTGAAAAAGTATTTTGTTTACCTATGTATGTATGTATGTATGTACCTACATACATATTTTTTATTTATTTATTTTATATAATACTAGCTGACCCGGCATGCGTTGCAATGCCCGATACCGTTCCCGTTCCCGTTCCAGTTCCCGTTCCCGTTCCCAGTACGTTATCTGACGCGTGAGTAGGCCCGTTCCTGTTCCCGTTCCCGTTTTTTCCCGATTCCAGATCCCGGTCCCGTTCCCAATCCCGATCCCGTTCCCGTTCCTAGTACGTCATCTGACGTATGAGCAGGCCCGTTCCCGTTCCCGTTTTATCCCGATTTTTTTTCACGGGAACCATCCCTGGTATGATCACAATAAGTCGTGAAAGTTTCATCGCGATCGTTCGAGTGGTTTAGGAGCCTATTAGAGACAGACAGACAGACAAACAAACAGACGGACAGACATTGATTTTTATATATATAGATTAGATAATTTAACTTACATCTATTACATATTTATAACAACTACATAAATCTATTACACATTTTACACAATACTTATACATAACTACTATCTCTCACAGAGGTGTCTCCTCACACTTTTCAAGAATACATCTATGGTCTTAGAAGACTTGACGCACTCCGGGAGGGCATTATACATATGTACATATGTGTGAATGAATAATAAAAAAGTTTTATTTATATTGTCAGTATTATATATGTACATAGGTATATAATAGCCGAAATCCGCCCGTCTGTCTGTCTGTCTGCTGATAACGCTCGCCGAAGTAAATAATTAAAAAAAAAAAAAAAAACAGTACATCGCACGAGTGGGGATTTGAGCCCAGTACCACTGATTCGGAACAGAGCGTTTACGCGGTGAGCCCAAACCAGACGATGTAGGGCAGGCTTCAACGTGACTATTTATAGCCGTATATAATATGGCTCGCGACTTTGCTAAATTGTTACGTTGTTATTATAACGCGCCATAACGCAACTTACTGTTTCATCGGCAAAAACTATTAATTTTAATGTTATTTTTTAGTACGGGTGATGAGAACGCTCCGTTGATATTCAACGGGCTTACACTAGTGCGTTATATAAATAGCTGTCTGTTTGTTAGTTTGACCGACGACTTGTGTCAATACGCTTTGTTGAAAACCTAGTCTTATGTAGTTACCGCTATCACGCACACTGCTCTTCAATAATTATATATGTATGTATATAACAGCCCAAATCTGCATGTCTGTCCGTCTGTCTCTCTGTCTGCTGATAACGCTCGCCGAGGCAAATAATTAAAAAAACCAGAGCGTCGCGCGAGTGGGATTTGAACCCGAATAAATCATAAAGGGTCAACATTGCAGTTGTCATTATTGAAAGTTTGATTTGTTGAGTTTTATTACAAGTATTTCATTACAAACACTTTCAAACTATAATAATACATGGATTTACAAAGCGTTTGGTTACACTCGATAAAAGCTTGCATACTAAATGGCTAAATTTTCTGGCAAATAAACTCCACGTACGGTTTTCCTCTTAGTAGCCGTCTGGTAGACTTGGCCTATAAATTAAATGGATATCGTAAGTTATGATTTATTTAATCGAGCAACAAAATAACATTCCACAAATTCACATCGACCGGCTAAAGCGTAATTACTGCTACGAGAAAAAAAAGAACGCACACTAAAATTAGAATACAACATTTGCGACGGTAACGTACGACAATAACTTAAACAATATATACCTATATTTAACGGGCAGGGGTATACATACATAAGTACATACATGTATGTAATAATTTAAATACGCAGTCGTTAAACTATGACCGCAGTTTTAAACGACTCATATTTTGCGGCAGTAGAGTCTTTGTCTTTCTGCGACATTTTATGTGCAGATTTTATGTTGCAACACACATTGTAAACGCTTAAAATGAATAAAATAATTTTTTTACGATGTGTGTGTTGTGTTGTGAAACCGACTGTGATGCAACGAGCGAAGAAAACAATAGTATTTGTGTTTAAAAAAAAAAACACTGACCTTTTACTAGGGAATAGTTCGAATTATGTGGGTTTTGAATAATTGTAGGAGACATCGACGAGCAGAGACTCGTCAAACCCACTCGTAACTCAACTCGTAACTTAAAAAATAAAAAGGCACCTGGACGCGATGCAATAGATAACGTTATAACCAAACAACTTCCATTTAAAGCCCTAGTTTCATTACCTAAAATATTCAACTCTTGCTTATTAACTGGATATTTCCCAGAATACTGGAAAACAGCAAACGTCATTCCGATTCCGAAGCCTGATAAAAATCACAAAAACCCAGCCAATTATCGACCCATTAGCCTACTCTGTACTCTCTCCAAAATTTTAGAAAAAATCATTTACACTCGCTTACTTAAGATTTTAGACAAAAAATTGATTAACGAACAATTTGGATTTCGCCACGGACATTCCACGACCCAACAATTAACAAGACTAACCGAATACGTAACGAAGAACTTCAATATGAAGAGAAGTACCGGAATGGTATGTCTTGACATAGAGAAGGCTTTCGATACGGTTTGGCACAAATGCAAAGCAATTCGCGCCATATCTTCAATATACTCTATATTCAATCGACATAGTGCCTTATCACTACATAATAAAATTAAAATATATCGCGCACTCATACTACCCTTACTAACGTACGCTGCTCTCGTATGGAATAATGCCTGCAATACTAACCAATCAAAGCTTCAAGTAGTCCAAAATAAATCATTAAAAATCATTTATAACACGCCCATATATACTAACCTAAAAAGACTACATTCCCAGTATAACATCCCATTAGTCGTAGATGTCACTAACAGATTAACCAGTAGATTCTATGATAGAATTACCAATAACCACACTAACAAATTAGTGAAAGGTCTCGGTGATTATAGCAAGATGTCTTTACCCTTTAGGTATAAACACAAATTACCTAAACATAATTTTCTTTAGATCGCCGACTCTAAAAAGTATTTAATTATGTAAAATATATTATAAACATTTGATAAGAATTGTAAATAGGTTTTTGAGCTCTTTCTCCTATTATTCTTTAAACACTAACATTAAAATAAAAGAATCCTTATAAATACTAACAAAATGAACAATGTGTAAAATAGATAATGGTCACTGGACCAGTAGCTATTAAAATAGATTTAAGATGTATTGTGAACATAGTATAAGAACAATAAAAAGCTTTTTTAAATAAAAAAAAATAAAACCCACTCGTACCTACATTTTTATTATTTGACGCAAAAACTCTTATCGTTCTTTGATGTTATTATACAGCGACTTCATTTTAAGACGCAACCCACGAGAGAGACCTTACGAAATAAACGTCGCATCAAGTTTCTCATAAAAATGAGAAACTTTGTTATATCTATCATTATTAAAAATCTTATATAAATTTTATTGAAAGCATAAAAAAGTGCATGACAATTTTCAATATCTAATTTAAAAATAGTGAAAAATTTGAGCATCAAAAAGTTAAACAAGTTAAGACTATAGGGTAGCTACGGTACAGTGGTTTTTAAGCTTTTGTTTAACTTCTTTATATGCAATGAAATATGGCAGGTTAGTTTGATACATAGTAGATAATTGCCTAACGCAAGTCAATATCAAAGTTTCAATATATCTATGAATGTTGAAATAATTATATATATAATATCCGAAATCCGTCTGCCTGTCTGCTGATAACGCTCGCTGAGGAAAAATTGGGAAAAACTTGGCAGCACGAGTGGGATTCGAACCCACGACCTCAGGCTCAAGAGATATCGCGCTAACGCTCACTCTATCGCGATCGGTTGATTTTGTCCTTTTTTTTTAAACATTACCTACAAAAGTGATCGATCGTCAAGAAAGTCTGCTTTACCTACATACCTACTTACCTACCTAAATTACCTATGTACATATAGATGACACAATTTTCCAGTACGGGTGATGAGAACGCTCCGTTGACATTCAACGGGCTTACACTAGTGTTTCTATAAATATGAAACAAGTAGGTAGCAACAACAAAAGGCTTTATGTCTTAACGACAGAAGGAGTATTTGAGAATTGCCAATTTTTCATAGATGTGTAGGTACATGTTATACTTGCATTAGCAGTGGGACAACGTCGAATATTTACGGCTACTTCCTGAACAATATCTTTATTTGGAATTGCCCTCTCATATCATCATCATTTTCAGCCGTTCAACATCCACTGCTGGAAAAAGGCCTCTCCAATCCACATCCATTATCTACTGTCTGTCTTGAGCAATCTGCATCCACTTGACTATTAGCACACATTCTTCTCAATTCATCAGCCCATCTTCCACTCGGTCTACCATGCTGTCTTTCACATCCTCTCAAGATACCATTCCAGTATTAATCGCATCCATTCTTCTCGCTATGTGTCCACTACAACTTTTTCACACGTTCTGCTATATCGGTCTCTTATATTTGAACATATATGTAAATCCTTAGTAGGTTGGCGACTTTTTTTTTATTTTTATTATTAAATTTAATATTATTTTTCAGTATGGGTGATGAGAAACTGCTCCGTTGATATTCAACGGGCTTACACTAGCACATCATAACTGGCAGTAGGCATTGGTCGTATGCCTTATTTTTTAAGCATAGCCGAATGTTGGATTTAAAAACTATGTTCATTCTTCCAAAAGGACTCCATCCTAGTTTGATTCTTCTTCTTTACAACCAGTCATATTCACAAATTGTCCTAGAGATATAAATAACTGTCAACTATCTCTACCAGTGCTCGAATTCAGCGGGAGCGGTAGGGAGCGGGCGTTCCCTTTCGTAAAAAACCAAAATTTCCGTGCTCTTTCAATAATTATTGCCGAAAAAATGTTAGAAGGTGAATTTTTTTTACATTTACGACTCCTAAATCACAACCTTTGATTGGAATTCCGACAAACGCATCTTATCTGTAGCCAAAAGCCATTTAAAATATTATTATGTTTTGAAAAAGCTGGATGCACTTGGGTTAAGATAACATTTAGAATTCGAGGGTTTTTATGCGCAAAAAGTTTTATTGCTTTATGGTCGGCACTGTCTGTCACACTATGGCCGAACTGCAACGGGTCCCTCTCGGGGTATCGGTCATTTCATATTTTAACAAAATTTCTAAAGCAGCTGTACCGCTACCATTATACTAATTAATAAAAATCGTTGAATATAATTAAATCGGCCAATAATAATGAAATCGATAAATTTGTACAAAACAGTCAGAATGCTCATATTTTAACGACTGAAAGAGTTTTCAGAACAGTGTATAGAATGTAAAAAATAAGAGACAATTTTCAGATGTACCTGTTGAAGTTGACTTACAGACATTAAACGGTATTAATCTCGATAAGATTTTGCATTTCGATGAATATATACATATGTATAGGTATCTATCATATATATGTACATATAGTTAAAAAAAAAAAAAGTTTTGATATTTTTTGAAAATTATCGAGCGCTCCCATTCGTGAAAATTTCCATTTCGAGCACTGATCTCTACAATATGATTATATACTGTGACTACGCTTTGCGTGATTTCATACTTTCCTTGCTAAAATTCTGTTAATCCAATTTGTAGACACAAAATTGTATCGATACATTCAACGCGTACGTATACATTCGTGACGGGGATGAATGCGTTTTTTTTTTTTTTTTTATCGGTGATGAATAGAAAATTACCGTGTTGGAGTATACTATATTTTGGAATGGTATGTAAGGTTTTTTCGGTACGTGAAAAAAGGCGTGTTAAGTGTTAGGTGGGCGGGTGAGATAATGGCTGGAGTCTGGAGGCTACCGACTTTGGGGTCAGAGGGCGCGTCCGCCGACCGCCCACCACAAAACACTCACTACTACTACTATCAATTACATATTATACCCACTACACTGGGAACTAGTCACTGCTCGCACACTATCGTCGATTATTTATTCATTCAGGTGGCTTACCGCCGACTGCGATAGTCGTGAGGAGAATTGATCGCGAAAATTTGTCGCAAGGAGAGTCGATCGAGAGGATAGTTGATGGCGTGGAGAATTTATATACATATACACCCACATATATGTACATATACGGGTCTATGTCGAAAATCACGATCCCACAAACACCGTGGCCCAATCGGCGAGATTTTCTACTAGGAGTCCAGAAGTCTAAAGGTGCTTTTGCCGTTGAAACAAAATGGCACACACACATATGCATGTACCTCCCCCTCTTACGATAGATCCATCAAAATGCGAAAGACTTGTGTCACTTGAATTGTGTCGAATACTAGGAGCGCAGATCTAGCAGAAGAGATTTTGTTACATGTCGGACGCAACCCATATGAGTGAGCGAGACAACAATGGGTTCGTCGGTTTAGACATTGTTTGTCAGTTTAGAGCAGCAGTACTCAACCCGTGGATATCGTTATTTATCTCCTGTACGTTGCTGTGATCCTAGCCGAAAAAAAATAATTTTGGGCGCTGGTATCAGTGCGACAAGTTTAACGAGAAGAGATTGTAAGAAGAATACACGGGTAAGAAGTATGACCAAAGCGGCAGATATAGCAAAACGTGTGAAAAAGTTGAAGTGGCAGTGAATGCGAGAAATACTGGAATGGTATCCGAGATGATGTGAAAGAAAACAAGGTAGATCGAGTGGAAGTTAATGAATTGAGAAGAATGTGTGCGAGTCAAGTGGATGCAGATTGCTCAAGACAGACTGTAATGGAAGAGGATTGGAGAGGCATTCATCCAGCAGTTGGTTAGTGAACGGCTGAAAATGATTATGATGACGCATAGCGAGAAGAATGGATGGCAGATGGACGCGATAAATACTGGAATGGTATCCGAGAGGATGTGAAAGAAAGCAAGGTAGACCAAGTGAACGATGGGCTGATGAATTGACAAGAATGTGTCGAGTCAACTGGATGCATATTGCTCAAGACAGACAGTAATGGAATAGGATTGGATAGGTTAAGACTAATAATATGATGAAATTATAAGCATTTCACAGTTTATATTGTCTTCTTTTTAGTAGTGTGATGATTTTGTTGCAAACCGATAACTAGTGAAAAAATTAGCACTTATACCGTAAGCGTTATTGATAATTAGTTTGCATGTATGTACATATTATTGTCGAGTATTCCTTATATTCGTGAACGGAACAGGTACAAATGATTATTTATTTATTTTTGTATTAGCAATCTGTAAGATTAGGAACATATGCAGTGTGTTCATATCTGTGTGAAAAAATCTGAACAATAATACTATTAATCGATATCAAATTGGTTTCGCTAATTACACCTTCAAAACGCTTCTTAGAAAGAGTTCTACATACATACATGCATATGTAGTCGAATATTTTATATGCGTTTTTTTTTTTTAATGTCTGCCGTCTCTCTATTTATTATTATTTGGTTCGATCGTCTGAGAATCTCTTATCGCTCGCGTAAATCTCCGCGCTGTATAAAAATTACTAGCTCGAAAGCGAGACGAGATGAATAATTTTCAGCGAAATTTCGACGGCAACGCGATGACGAGATTCGCAGACTAATTTATTAACTGCGGAATTTTGACGCGTGAAAAATTGATCTCCAAAAACTTTGGCTTTGGAATATGGGGTTATTACAAGCTTATTTACAACAAGTTCTTTTTTTAAGGAAATTTACATTAAAATGTAATCTTGAACCGAATTCAAGCAAATCGATTTTGATTCATTCAAATAACAGTAGGTAGTTCAATGGTTTGTCTGATTTGCATTTCTGGTAACAATTATAGGTACCTATGTATGTATGTATGTCGGTACGTTTACCTACATATTATCTCATCGGGTCTATGTCGAAAATCACGATCCCACAAACACCGTGGCCCAATCGGCGAGATTTTCTACTAAGAGTCCAGAAGTCTATAGGAGCGAGCATACATCCTTCAATGCTTCTCTGTGTGTACTTGATCTTACGTAGCATTCTTAAATTTAGCGTCCAAGTTTCACATCCATACGTCATAACTGGCAGTACGCATTGATCGTATGCCTTCTTTTTTACTTTATCCTAATCGGATAAAGTATTGTGATCGTGCGAAAATTCGACCTCGAGATTTTGACTGATTTGTATCAGGTATCATCCCCTGATCACGTTTTCATGATTTCTAAAAAATGTCTGTATGTCTGTATGTATGTAACATCAGTGAACCGGAAGTAGGGTTTTTTTTTTGTAGAAAATTCTAAAATTCTTTTACCACAGAATATTTCCGAAACGGCTTCGGGAAGTTTGTCCAAATTTCATATCTATAGTTTTCAAGTTAGCTGTAAGACATACTGTGATTTTGGTCAACATCTGACTACCGGAAATGGCAGTTTACTCTTGAACGATTTTTTGTTTTTTATTTTTTTCGACCTTTTAAATATGTAGTATCGTCACAATATTGTAATGTTGTAATTTTGAGAGAAATTGCTATTTAAAAAGAAATAAATCATTGAAATTAGTCAACCGGAAGTAGGTTTTTTTTTTTGTCGAAAAGTTTACCGCAGAATATTTCCGAAACTGCACCGGCGATTTCGTCGAAATTTCATATCTATAGTTTTCACGGTAGCCTTAAGAGATACTGTGATTTTGGTCAACATCTGACTACCGGAAATGGCAGTTTACTCTTGAACGATTTTTTTTTTATTTTTTTCGGCCTTTTAAATATGTACTATCGTCGCAATATTATAATTTTGTACTCCTGAGTAAAATTGCTAGTTATGAAAAAATAAATCATTAAAATCATTCAACCGGAAGTAGGGTTTTTTTTTTGTCGAAAATTTTACCACAGAATATTTCAGAAACTGCCCTATTGATCAAGTCGAAAATTTATATTTATAATTATCATATAAAATTTAAGAGTTGATAAGGTTTTGATTAAAATCCGCCGACCGGAAGTGGTAGTTTTTCTTATTTGAATATATGCCGAAGATCGTATTTTATATACGCGCGCGCACTCAACACAGTAATTTCATGATATGTACATACATATGTATGTATTTTGATTGGTGTGGTGGTGGTGTATGCGTTTTATTTACTTACGTACTTAAAAAATTAATTTCGTTACTCTTTGTATTCCTCAAATATATGGATAAAGTCATGGGTTGGCTACACCCGAATTTTTAAACATAGCGAAATGTTGAATTCTTCCAAAAGCACTCCATTCTAGTTTCATATTCACCAATTGTCCTAGGTCATTGTTTAGATGTAGAATTGTAGACAGTTAAAACAATGATAGTACAATATTAGCGAGCTATACATATGTACATACATACATACGTATGTAGATAGGCAGTTTGACGATTGTGTACACAGGTTTGGGTGTTTACTTAGCACATTGGTCATTTTATTGTTATTATTATCATCATCATCATAGCAGAGTTTTTTGTTATTTTATTTTATTTTTTTGTATTTTATTGGGCGCGTTATGTGTCGATAACCCGCCCGCGTCGAAACATAAAAACGGCATTTTATTATGATTTCTCCTCTAACAAGGTAGGAAGCGTACATTAATTACATTAGCCACGTAGGTGGGACCGGTCACATTTCGGCGAAGCCTTCTCTCGCTTTGCCCGTACCACAAAATATATATATAATAGCTTTTGTGTTGTGTGTTTTGTGTGGTTGTGTTGCGGCGCACACATTTTGTTATCTGTGGCCGAACTGACAAATGGCCAACTCTTTTCCGATCGAACTTTTCAGCTCGTCCCACTTTGGAACGTGTCCCACGCTTTGACGACGACTGTACAATTTTCATTTTATACACATAAAAATAATCAATACATTGGGTATTATTTGTATATTAAATGTTTGACTTGGAAGTTGTTACTAATTGTGTACCGTACATGGAAACGTTTCAACCATTTTTTTGGGGACTTTTTTTTTATATTCACATTGTACATATGTACATACATATGTATGTAGAAATTCAAAATGTATTACTTTTATAATGTTGATATAGTCCGTCCGTTGTAGGAAGACATTTAGGTAAAACGTAAATGCTGTACCTTTCGTGCAATATGATGTAACATTGTAAGGACGTAAAATAATTTCTTTATTTATTATTAATAGAGGGGCCAAGATTAATGTAAGACACTTGAACCATTTAAAATTCGCTGGCGAAATATGTAGTTATAGTCGTATGTGAGTAGATTTACAAAATAGATCAACAGAATTAAGCAACGAAAGAATGTAAGTAGATTATGTTTAATGAATTTTGCACGCAAAGTGTAGTCACAGTAGATAATGATATTGCAGTTGAGAGTTGATAGTTATTTATACCTAGGATAATTGGTGAATATGACTGGATGTAAAGAAGAAGAAATAAAACGAAGAATGAAACTAGGATGGAGTGCTTTTAGGAGAATGAACATGGATGACGTATGGATGTGAAACGTGGATGCTAAATTCAATAATGTTACGCAAGATCCAGTGCACAGAGAAGAAGCATGGAAAAGTGTACATATACATAGTGGAACGAAAACACATGCGTACTGCCAGTTATGACGTATGGTTGTGAAACTTTGATGCTTAATTCAAGAATGCTACGTAAGATACAGTGCACACACAGGTAAGTACCTACTAACTCTAGTTGATGTTATTTTATACAATTGATACACACTGGAAGTAATAATTTTCGTATTGAATATTTCACCTATGGTTTATTAATGAAATTTGCAGTTTGATAAAACTGCCAATTTAAAATTTCTACATACCAAATATGTAGGTACATATTTTCTATTCATTACAAAACATACGCATACTTAAAAGTATCGGTACTAATTTTTCAATTTTTTTTGCTCTTAAATGATTTATATCCTAATGATACTGTATAAGCTTATAACAGTATGCAGCCTTATAAAAACAAAAGTCAGGGTCAATCAACCGGAAGTAGGCTTTCATTCTCGTAATATTGCAGGTACAGAATTTGACTCAACGTTTAAATCATCTATTGTTAAATATATACGAGCAAGTAAAAAAAAAAATCGAATATATTAAATATGAATCTATTATACAACAATAAACTTCAAATATAATCATTATAAATTCGTACGATTCATTATCGATAGACGACATCTGAATAAATTTAAATTTAAACCAACTTCACTGTATACAATATCTACTAAAACAGTGGGCGAGTATAATATAGCTACCCACGAATGGAACCGCTGAAAGTTTTCAAATCGAAACGGAATTTACAACCAATTTGGTTCACAGTTAACCATAAACGTTGAACGTACAATATAGCAAACTATTCACGAAACCATATGAGCCGTTTTTCTTTTTAAAAGTGGATTGTGTTATTACTATTATTTGAGTCGCCTAGTTCCAAATCCCGATAAGTCCATAAAACTCACTTGTTCGCAAACGCGGTTTTTCTGCTTCAGACTTATTTGCTTGATGGCGTTTAAACTCATTTAAACTTAATTTTGTTCATATTAAACAAAATATTGAGATTAGAAACATGGACTTGTCGTTGTTTGTTTCTAAATATGGCTTTTATCAGCTTTAATCATAGTGCAATTGTCAGTTTTTGGAACTAACACTGATTTTCAATATTTTTTTACGGCGCACTTGGCGCTATTTGGAATAATTCAAGTGTAAGGGCATCGTTTAAAAACATTCTATATATAAAACCAGAAAATATTTTATCCTCGTTTTTTATATATTGTGGACTTATCGGGATTTGGAACTAGGCGACTCATTTATATGTAGGTTCACAAAAATTGAATCATTAAAAAAATTTCATGAACAAAGCAAGAGCAATTATTATACTGCTAAACGCAATCGAGTATTTTTGCTGTTTAACAATGGAATATGTTTCATACGTTTCTACACTACGTATGTACATATGTACATACATACATATGTTCGAAGTGCTATGAAAATATAAAAAATAAAAATAAATGGTTTAAAAATAGATTTAATATTGTATGGAAGCAAATTGAAACACAAAACTCAATATACATACATACATATGTAGCTCGAAATTGTAAAAACAGTTTATATAAAGTTTTTCATACTAAGCGCAAAACGTTATGAACAAAAGTTAGGAAATGAAAGTTGGTACAAGTATAAAAATATAAATTTCATATCATTTTAGGTAAAGACACAATAATTTGGTGCTCGGATTAATCCGCACATGAAAAATCCGGACACGGAAAAAAGCGCACAAAGAAAAATACTCACATTTAAATTCCTGATTAAACACTCGTGCGTGGAATGGCATATGTGAACTTTTTAATAATAAATTCTCTTCAATATACAGTAAAAATATATTTTCATTATGTTTGCGGAGAAAATAAAAATAAAGTACATACTAGAAAAGATTATGTATTACACTGGAAATATTAAAATTTTTAAAGCTGAAAAACACAGGAAATGATTAGTCATTTAAATGTATTCTTCTGTATGCGGATTAATTCACCGAACCAATAATTTAAATCAGTGGACGGGAACCTTTTCTGAGCTAAATTAGGGGGAAAACCTTGCAAATTTGGCAAGTTTGAGAGCCGCAACATATTATATATTCAAAATTAAATTAAATTATATTTCATAGCAGTAAGAAATAGGCTATGTTTGCGATATTTCTTAATGTTTAATTTTAAAAACGATCTTAAAGAAATTTTACAGCCATGACGTTGTGGAAATGAGATTCATTTTGATCTTGGGTTTGATGATAGCGAGAGTCGCAGATTTTCATACAGAGAGCCGCATGCGGCTCCGGAGCCGCCGGTTTGCGACCACTGATTTAAATCATTACGAATAAAAGTATCAAACAAAAATTTTACCCAAATTTTTCAGTCGACAAAAATGAAAACCTTGTATTTCCACAAAACGACAATGTGTCATTCTAAACGACTCGTAGGCACAGAAACACAAATCATAATCACAAGACGTTAAAGTTTTAGCAATCGTGAACGAATAATAATTATTAACCTACGCAGAAAAGAAATCATCGATCGTCTAGACTCGGAGGAAGCGCCGCACGGTGGGATAAAGAGATGGAAGTAAAATAAAAAAATATATATATAAAATAAAAAAATAAAAAATAAAAAAACAAATAAACCAGTTGGAGATAGGCGGTGAAGTAGCGTAACTCTCGAACGAAAATGTCACAGCTACCAGTTTGTGGAAAAAATTGTTGTATGTGTATGTGTTTGGCCGGGTATGGGTAGATAGTGATCCGGTTGCGCCACGTCTCTCCCGATACAGATCAAATGGCGATAAAGCGGATGTCATCCAACTCTGGCGCGAAATATCGCGGCCTTGTCATTCATCATCTTCAGGTCACCAACAACGGTACTATTTCGATCGCTATCGTCACTACCAGACGGTGACAGAGACGTTTTATAACTTGAAAATGTAGCTAATTCTATTGTATTGTACCTACGTACATACACAGGTATATATAGCAATAGGTACTAAAATTATTTATTTTTAAAGAAGTGTATGTATTGTTTTACTTTTTTGAATTTAAATTCCAGCTAGAAGCAATTCAAAGATGAAGAATAAAAAATTATGATGAAGAATAAAAATCATCCAACATAAGAAACTCGTACAATATGTTCGTTCTACCGTGAATCAATGCTTTTATTATGTTTTTAGAGAAATAATTCATTATAAACTTAAAATATATATATATTTGTATTAATGTACATACATATAATACAAATTAATGAAATTTAGTTTTAGTTAAAAATTGCAATATCGTTTTTTTTAAGGCAATTTAATTTCATCTGCGGAACGTTTCCGATTTGTTGATCTCTTGAAAACGTCATTGTCTGAATCAGCATCTCTATCATCAAATGTTTGTATTACTTCTGTTTCCATATTGCTATCATTGGGTATATCAAGCAATTCAAGTTCACTATTTGGAATAGTACGCATAGGTATCTCCTTAAAATGATTTGGGATCGCAGCATTAGTCAAATGACTTGAATTAACTCTGAACATTGTATTTGATCTACAAATACAATAAATAATAGTCACGATTTAATGAATTTAAAACAAATAATAGTATTGCTAATACTTGCTACTTGCATTTGCATTGCAAAATACTTGCTAATCCAGCAAGTATTTTGAAATATCTGGCCATAGTGACGAATTGGGGCAACCTGTCATGTCACTATTTATTTGTATAATACAGTAGCTAAAGCTAATTATATAATCCTTAGCTGAGCACCTGTACAGAGATGGTTATTCAAGACTGCCAGGAATTTATCAATAGTTTTGAAACTTCTAATTCCATCCGGCAGTCAATTATACTTACGGTGACCATTTTTTTTGTAGAAAATAAAGGACATATAAAGAATTGTTTCATAATTTAAAAAAAAGCTGGTTGCCTTATTTGTTTCACTAAAACTAAAGAGCTTTATAACATTTATTATAAAATATTAGCATACAAGTAAAATGACATTAATTTTGATATTTTTCACAAGAATGAACTTTTTTTAATAACTCAGGTTTGTATTTTAAAAATTCATAAAATTGTATACAATTCATATCAAAGTTGCATTAGGTATAAATGCATGCTTCCAATGTGTCTATTTTGCATTGCATTGGTTTTTTCACTGGTCCACATATTTTTCACCAATGAAAATATTCGTACAATAGGGCCATAAGAGACATGAGGAAAATTCAACGATTTTTAAAATGTTTTCGAAAGGAACGTGTTTATCTGTAAAATATTTAAAAATTTCAACCCATCTTTGTGAGCAGGGCTTATAACATTTTGTCACCATTCTTCGATCTTTTCATCGGTGACATAACTTTTAATACACGAAACTTCATCGAATAATTCGCCGTCAAGTATATTTAAGGCAACATCATTTGTAGTGCTGCGCTGCTAATATAATACGGTTATTTATTGTTGGCACTCCACCTGATACCGAAAACACGGAGTTTTGATTTACATATTGAACTACGGTGAAACGGCTATAGTCAGCTTCACAAAATAAAGGACAAAAGGGCAATTTTAGAAAATAAATAAATCTAAAGGACAGAGCGGTGAAATAAAGGACTGTCCTCTTAAATAAAGGACGTATGGTCACCGCAATTATACTCCAAAACACCTCTGTACAAGATGCTTCTCCTATTTCTATTTTTTATAATTAAATTATTTTTATTCCTTAAATTATATTCACATATGTATGTACATCTATTCCTCTCATAATAAATCTACTGAAATACATATGATGGTAACATATTATTATCTAACTTAAATATAAACATACAAATCCTCATAGTATCATTCACATTCAACCAATCAAATTCAATCGTCATCTTTTTTATTTAAAATACATCTCATACCTCTATTTTGTAATATTTGTTATCTATTTCTAGTTGGCTTATCTAACATATTTATTTACACAAAATCAAAATGAATCCTATTTCTACATATATGTAACTTCATGGCTATAAAAATCATTTAATCTTTTTTCAATAATACTTTTTAGTAATAAACTGTTGAACATTAAGAAATATCACGAAGATAGATAGATACCCATTTCATAAATGAGTAACATTAAATTTCATTTTAAATGTATAATCCGAAGATAACATATTGCGTCTCGCAAACTTACCAATTTTGCAAGGTTTTCCCTGATTTGGCTCTAAACTCGAAAAAGGACACCGACCACTCACTGGTGTAAACTAAAATAAAATATGGTTTCTGGTTGTAGGGCTACTTTTGTTAAATTAAAAATATTAAGTATGTAGATACTGATTTGTCTAAATCTCTAAATGTTGGTTCTTTTAGAGGAATAAGAGTAAAAATTGAAACTTGCAATCAAATTTATCGTCATCATTTTCAGCCGTTTACCATCCACTGCTGGATGAAGGCCTCTCCAATCCTCTTCCAATTCCTGTCTTTTTTTGAGCAAACTGCATCCACTTGACTCAACACATTCTTCTCAATTCATCAGCCCATCTTCCACTCGGTGTACCTTGCTTTCTTTCACATCCTCTCGGATACCATTTCAGTATTTCTCGCATCCATTCTTCTCGCTATGTGTCCACTTCAACTTTTTCACACGTACTGCTATATCTGCCACTTTGGTCATACTTCTTACCCATGTATTCTTCTATCAATTTTTATACATACATAATCTTTAAAAATGAGATTATGTAAAATTATACTAAAACCTCAAGCTTAATCTTTGATCAATTCTATCGCCAAATCTTTCAGTCAAATAATTTGTTCGAATAAGCTTAAATAAATTTATTGCCTTTTCTTTTTATTTTACTGTATTTTTCCTATTATGTACATTCATCGAAAGTACAAGACGAGAGTGAAAATTTCACACAAAAAGCTTCCAGCGAAAAAAATGTTTGATTCACTGATGGAAAATGTACATATAACCTCATAATCAAAAGTTCGAACTTAATCTTTGATATTAAATCAATTAACACATTCTATCGCCAATTCTTTCAGTCAAATAATTTGTTCGAATTGATAAAGCTTAAATAAATTTATTGCCTGTTTTTATTTTACTGTATTTTTCCTATTATGTATGTACCATTCATCGAAAGTACAAGACGAGAGTGAAAATTTCACACAAAAAGCTTCCAGCGAAAAAAATGTTTGATTCACTGATGGAAAATGTATGTACATATAACCTCATAATCAAAAGTTCGAACTTAATCTTTGATATTAAATCAATTAACACATTCTATCGCCAATTCTTTCAGACAAATAATTTGTTCGAATTGATAAAGCTTAAATAAATTTATTGCCTGTTTTTATTTTACTGTATTTTTTCTATTATGTACATTCATCGAAATTACGAGACGAGAGTGGAAATTTTGCACAAAAAGCTTCCAGCGAAAAAAATGTTTGATTCACTCATGGAAAATGTACATATAACCTCATAATCAAAAGCTCGAACTTAATATTTGATATTAAATCAATTAACACATTCTATCGCCAATTCTTTCGGTCAAATAATTTGTTCGAATAAGCTTAAATAAATTTATTTCCTTTTTTTTTTATTTTACTGTATTTTTCCTATTATGTACATTCATCGAAAGTGCGAGACGAGAGTGAAAATTTCGCACAAAAAGCTTCCAGCGAAAAAAATGTTTGATGGAAAATGTATAACTTCATAATCAAAAGCTCGAACTTAATCTTTGATATTAAATCAATTAACACATTCTATCGCCAATTCTTTCAGTCAAATATTTTTTTCGGATTGATAAAGCTTCCGCGCACACTACCTATCATTTACAATTAGATATATTTTGTTTGGGAATTTAAAGTGAACTTCGGTTGAGTTTCGATGTAGAGAGCTTCGAGCACAGCAAGTGTATAAATACGTAGGGGCCGACATTTAATTAAAGCTTTTGTTGTTCATCCGCGAGATTTATTTAACATTGTACGGTACGCGCTGTTGGATTTATTTGTGTTGTGCGTGGGTGCCCGTGGCTCCCGGCCATCGTAAAGCACTTCCAGTTCGGAAATCCCCCATAAATCCAGCGGAAACCCATTGAGGACTTGTGGCAAGGATTCGTTTGCATGCCGAAATGTGTCCAAACGCGAAATATGGCGACCGATAACGACGAGCCCAATCAATAACGCCGACACTCGTTTATTTTAATATTACCAGCTATAAACCACCCCTTATTGGCTACAACCCTCTTAAAATTACTAACTCGAAATAGTCACCTCTATAGACCAGCGGTTTTCAAACGGTGTGTCGTCTGTGGTTGCGGGTATTACACAGTATGGCACATAGAGCTGGTTAGTGAGTAGCCAGTAAACCTATTACACGTGACAAGTTCACTCGCTAGATGCGCCGTCATCAACTTGTGGTGGATAGACACACCGACGAATCGAAGGCGAAGCGAAAGCGAATTCGGGCTATTTGGACGCTATGTGGACGTCGCAGCGAATGCGAACCGAACGATCGCTTCGCTAGTACTCGGAGCGATCGGAGCGATCGTTCACAGCGAATGGTTTTTTGTCGCTTTGCTGCTCCACAAAAACAAAATTTTTTTTTGTATGTATTTATTTATTTGAATTTTAAACACTCATACGGCCCTTACATAAACGTTTTTAGTGTGACGTACAAAATCAAGATCAACATGAATTGTCAATATGTATGCGGGTAAATTTTAAATGCAGTTAGACGGCTGAAACTTGACTGAATTTGAAATAAAATTGTGCTTCTAAGTGTCATTTTTATGATATCGAGCCTTGAAAGTATTCGCGGGCGCATATATGTACATACATAAGAGTGAACCCATACTATATAATATGTACCTACATATGTATGTACATACATGCATATGTATATGTGACTATGTACGATTTCCCAAGGTAATTTTTGTAATGTTTACAATATTTACCCGGTAGATTATATATAAAATTCAACCCCTCATCATTTTTTCTGAATTCATTGTATGTACGAAAGTTTCGAAAGTGAGTTAATTGTTTTATTGTTTGGTGATTTATTGCGATTTACTAGTATTAGTACCCCTACTATTGTTGATAAGTACACTGCTCGCCAAGGTGCCACGAACAAAGACGCAATGCACAAAAAAATAAGGGTATCACAAAAAAACGGGCCAACTGTGAACAGAGTTTTTTTTTGTTGGTTAGGTTATTTTGTTAAAGGTTATTTCGTCTTTTGTTAATTCTGCCTATTGTATTTCCGTCCGAGGGTCGACATTCGGTCCATGTTCGGTCCGAAGATTCAAGTGTATACCTACAAACCAACGAAGCGAATCCTATCGTTTGCTTCAAATTTGCTCCGAATTCGGTTCGCGTTCGATTCGGCGGTGTGTATCCACCATTGTGAGTTGTCAATGTGACGACACGTGCTTTTCGCCTAACTGTCAAAATGCCCGCTGAATTTTCAATATCGTAAATGTATGTACATACATATCATGTCCATTGAAATGTACTGTGTGTGTTGGGAGCTGATAATGAAACGCTTAACCTCAAACTGTCAATGAAGTGACGTCACACGAACCAGCCAGTGCGAGTAAAGTTCAAACATTCGAACTTCGCACGCGCTGCCGAAAAAGTATGCCAGTTTACTAACTTCACCTATCAGCGAGATTCGTAGTGAATAAACTATCCCTGTGTAATATTTCGACTTTATGCGGGTATATTACACAGGCATAGTTTACTCGTTACTATCTCGCTGGTAAACTAGCTCGTGTAATAGGCGAAGCTAGTAAACTATCTGGCTTTTTCGGCCAAGCGAGTGAAGTTTGAACTTTACTCGCTACTGTCTGGCTAGTGTGGCGTCACTTAATTTTGACAGTTTGAGGTTAAGCGATTCATTTTCAGCTCCCAACACACACATATATGTATGAAGGTTTAGTCAAAATTGTATTGTTAAAAAAACGCATATTTGGTACAAGTACTGTGTACAGAGACTATAAAACAAGTTGACGATAGCCACTCGCTGCCGCTCGTGGCGCCACTGGCAAATACACCAAAGACGTGTAATAGGATTACTAGCCACTCGCTACTAGCTCTACGTATCGGCTAGTAAACTAGCGAGTAAACTATCCCTGTGTAATGCCCGCTTTGTGTGTCGCGAAATATTTAACCCTAATATGTACTCGAAATCTAAAATACATCTGGTGTACCGAGCTAGCCTACCTCGCCAATATCTTTAATAGGCTTAATTTAATAATAATTAGCATGCAAAATCGGAAAATAAACAATATTAACACATCAGCCAGTGATTAATTGAATAGTTTTTTTTCAAACAATTGTCTTGTGTATGTCAGCTATATAGAAAGATGATTTGTCAATATTTCCATTCAAAATTAAGTTCACAACTGAGTTGGACATAAATCAAAAAAAGAATTTGAATAAATGTATAATTGAGCACTTGCAGTATCTTCATGAAGGTTTGGAGAAGTACTTTCCATCTATGTATTTCAACTATTAGTATTGAATGGGTCATTTCACCATTTGGAGTATCTGGTGAACATAATTTAAACATGGCGTCACATTTGACTTATGCAGAAAGAGAAGAATGAATCGGATTTTCTTCTGATTCTTTGCTTAAGTCAAAATTTCAAAACATTCCAATAGATACCTTCTGGATTTCACTCGAAAATGATTATCCTGCAATTACATACATATAAGGCGTTGAACATTTTACTTCCGTTTTCCACATAATTCTTGTGTGAATCAGCCTTTTCATCCTTAAAGTCAAAATATCGGTCGAGACTTATTTACATACATATGTACATATATTGATAGTGAGATTCGCGTGAGTTTGTTTACCATTCACACTATGATTAATTATGTGAACATTATCAGACTCAAGTTTCCCATTAATGACAGATATTATATGTACAAGAGCGTGGAAGGAGAATTATGTAAAAAAAAATGATTGTTACTCAATGTTATAATATTTTTCTTAACTCGCAATTTTTATCAATAAAATCCGACATGTGCATCTTCGTTGTTTTTTTTAATGTTAAGAAGATTATGTAAGTGTGTCGCAATGGTGGACTGGTTGAGATCCCCTGCTATAGTCTATCAAAATTAGATTGACATTCTATGTAGAAACCTTCTACGTTAAACTAATTTTCCTATAAAAGGTGTTGAAATTATCAAGAAACAACTTTCCAAATGGAATATGTGATTAGCAGTTGTTGAAATTGCTTCCGAAATGGTACTCAATGATAGGTTATTTTGCCGTCAAAGATTTCAGTCTATTTATTTGCATTTTCATGCATCCTAGCATTGATACGTGTGAAAATTCTCAGCTATAACCATAAAGTAAGTTTAGTATCCATTGTGCATAGTTTCCGAGCGTACAGAATAAAAATTAACTAATCCTTGGTGAATTTCGTACAACAGTGGTCCAACACATCACTGACAAAACGGTATATAATGGAAGAATGTCACACGGTAGACCGATAATAATAATAATATGTGTAGGTAGGTATTTCATTCCATTTACTAAAATCGTGTTGAGGCTGAATGACAATGATGAATGGTACGATGTGTCCAGAGCGCAGCAGATCTAGTTTGGTCGGTCGCAATGTATACCAATAAATGGCAAAGTGGTCTGACAGATAACACAGTTAACGGACTCAATCTATGAGACGGAGGAAACGAGACAGACTACCGTTTTATGTTTAACCCTTTCATAGATCAAAGGGTGACTACACTATGTATGTTGAGTTTAAATCTTACTTGCAGTTGTGAACTTTCTCTCACGATTCTAACGAGTGACCCAAAATTCACTATACTTTTTGTTTTTGATATAACTTTTAAACTACTATTGAGCATTAATTACTTCCATAGCAAAAATTCAGATTCGGTCGTAATTTAAACATCCCTCACTTCTGACACCAATTGTTAGATCTTGGGTAGGTGATATCTTACTCTGTCCAAGTAGGTAATTTAAATTCTAAATAAATGATATTTTTAGATACCAAAACCACGCTTCTTAGTTTCAAGTATTGGTGGTTGGTGAAAGAAATTCATATCAAATGAAAAAAAATATACAAAAGCTACAACGAAAGCTTTCCTCCCAATGGGTAAATACGTAGAAGACTAGTAATGCTGCGTACACACCGACGAACCGAACAGCAAACAACGAATTGTTATTGTGTGGACCGCTACACACAATAACGTCCGATGATTTATAAACGTCCACACAATAGCAAGCCTTCGTCGTTCGCTGTTCGGTTCGTCGGTGTGTACGCAACATAATGCTGCGTAATTCAACCATCCCTCACTTCTGACACCAATTGTTAAATGTTGGGTAGGTGAGATCTTACTCTGTTCAAGCTACCCTGTAGGTATATACTAAGTAGGTACTTTAAATTCTAAATAAATGCTATTCTTAGATACCAAAATCACGCTTCTTAGTTTCAAACCAGAAAATTTTCTGTATATTTTTTGCTCGCTTTGTTACTACTTATTATACATTTTTCAAGTATTGTTCAAATGAAAAAAAATACAAAAGCTACAACGAAAGCTTTCTCCTAATAGGTAAATACGTAGAAGACTAGTAATGCTGCGTACACACCGACGAACCGAACAGCGAACATCGAATTGTTATTGTGTAGACCGTTTCACACAATAACGTTCGATGATTTACGAACGTCCACACTATAGCAAGCCTTCGTCGTTCGCTGTTCGGTTCGTCGGTGTGTACGCAGCATAATAAGAGACGCTATGCTAATCTGTGACTTTTAACATTGATAATGAGTTTGTGTGTGTCATCAGTCGGTGGTCATCATCAGTCGCTCGTTAACGACCCCAGCCTCAAGTTAATGCATGTTCTTAGCCGGAATTGAATCCTACCATTTCGGCAACGAATCCCGCCATTCGGAATGTACGTAATAAATGTGTACGATATGTGAGTAATAGCTTTTTAATATGCAACGACCCCCACTCGAAAAACAAAAATTATAAACGCATTCGTATGCGTCGTTTTTAATGTTAGTGGAATATTGTCAAGTTGCACTATTGCATTAAAACAGCGAATGCACGAATAAAATATATTCCTTTATGGTTATTTAATACGTAGGTAGGTGTAAACGTTACTTAACCTACCTTGCGTTGATCGCTTAAAGTTATTCCAATTTATAAATTATGTATAAAGTAATCGCATAGCCTTTAATGCATTCTCAATATGAAACGAAATAAATAATTTTAATCTCCTTATCATTCATTATGTATGTATTTATTTTTATATGATTACTGCTAAATTAACATACGCTTTCTTGTACTGAAATAAATTTTAAAGTTTATGTTTATTTAACACAAAATATGGTTAAAATATATGTAACTTTTCTTATAGATTTATTCTATTGAATGCGAATGTGATTGTATTAAATAATATCAACAGTGGATAAAATCAATTTAAACTTGACGACTACTATGAAAGATTTCAAAGCTGAAAAGTACTACAAATGAAAGATAAAATACATGACTATAATTTCAATATTAATATTCATTTAAAAAAAATCAAAATCATTTCAAATTAATGTAATAATAAATTAACATTTTTTTAATAGAAAATTCAATTCACTTGGGCTAGACTTAAGAGTAGTGATTTCGATATTGTAGTTATTTTTAAATATAACAAAAAAATAGTGAAAGGATACGCTTATAATGTACAAATTTATGCATTGTGTGTAGGAAGTTATTTAATCATACGTTTTTCAAGATCAATTTATTGATAAAAATCATGCTTAGGCTTTTTTTTTCGTGAACGTATAATTGTGCGTTATTAATTCACTTTTACCATTGCCCAATTCGCTAGATCAATCAATTAAAATTGAACTTAATAACTGTACTTTTATGTAGAGCGCATTAACATGTCTGTATGGGTACATATTCTACGTGTTTAATTGCAAAAAAAATTAACCTAAAATACAATATCGACATGTTTGCATTTCGATCGTATATCTAGACTAGACATATACGTATATAATAAAAATGTAAACGCATTCGTGGTTAATGAATGCAAATGGATTCGTGGGAATATAACGAAGCTTGTGCGAAAACAATAAAATGGCATAACCATAAATTTTCGCCAACAAAAATACAGGTGTCTGTCAGAATTTAAGATAAACATTAACGGACACGGGTTCTGTTTTTAAGTATTTTTCACGATGTTCAAAAATTTAATTAATAGTGAAAAGCTTCGATGTCCTGTGAGTTATTGGTTGAATGAATATGTATACGATGCAAAATTTTGGATATTTATAAATAACTACGGGATGGGCATTGAAAAGCGAGATTGTTTTAAAAAAATATATATTTAAGAAACTAATAACGCTACGATAATAATAAAAAATGCATTTTAAGCTTCATATTGTCTTATTTCTAATAATATGGTAGGCTATGCTAAACTGATGATTATTAAGGCAAAAAATTTTGGCATTTGGCAACACTGAGCAAACAAAAAATCACGTTTTTGAATTACCGGAGCGGATACCCAAAAATTATTACTAATTCTAACCCACTAAATCCAAATATGATCAATGAAATTTGTTTATATAAGATATGAACGTTTAAAAAAATGAACAATTATTACATTTTTTTGACCTTTGTCGTCTGTAACTCAAAATTTAGTACTTTTGTCTTCAAAATGAGTATTGGAAGCAATAGTCAGATGTTTTTGCTATTAATTGTAATATTTAAAATACTTATACGTAATCGTCTATCAACTTTTAAAAGTCAAAAATATTATTTTCTTTCGGATTTTTTCCCGGTGTTTTTTCCGCTTTTTTGTGTTACACAGTGTAATCCTTTGTTTGACAAAAACTACGAAATAATTAGAAAGCAGTTCATATTAACTTTAAAATGCTCCATTTTTCACTATCCTTAGCGTTATTAGTACTAGAGATATATGAGTCGTCTAGTTCCAAATCCCGTCCAAAGTCCATAAAACTCACTTGTTCGCAAACGCGGTTTTTCTGCTATAGACTTATTTGCTTGATGACGTTTAAACTCATTTAAACTTAATTTTGTTGATATTAAACAAAATATTGAGATTAGAAACATGGACTTATCGTTGTTTGTTTCTAAATGTGGCTTTTATCATAGTGCAATTGTCAGTTTTTGGAACTAACACTGATTTTCAATATTTTTTATTGGCGGTATTTGGAATAATTCAAGTATAAGGCATCGTTTGAAAACATTCTTAGAACCAGAAAATATTTTATCCTCGTTTTTTATTTATATATTGTGGACTTGTCGGGATTTGGAACTAGGCGACTCATATATACCTACATTTTTGAAAACAGTAGGTACACTTACTTACCTGTAATAAAATACAGGATTTTCGTAACACACGTCAAAGTGGAGTCGTCCGTCCGCAGATCGAATTGTAGTTTATGAATATTAAAATGTGGAAGAAATTGTTATTAATATACACCCGGAGAAGATTGGGCCGAGCACACACCGCATTGTGAACGATGATTATAACGGACCACTACTGGAAGCCATTTATACGAAACGTAAAATAAAAAATAAAAAGTTTATGATAGCGGCCATACGTTTAAGTGTTATTTTTTTTCTGTTCTGCTGTAATGATCCGCGTCTTTGGTTTTTCGCTTCATTAAACAAGATATTTCGCAAGTGTGAAAGATTCGACGGTGAAAAGTTGAAAATTCAATATAACTCGCCAAACACGGAGAATTTTAATCGATCTCGGTTATAAAATTGGTGCATGTGTGTATGACTATATGTACTACATATGTACACGTTATGCATTCTTAGCAATTTGCATTAGCCGCGAGTCAACACAGGTCAAAACGGGTCGCTGTGACGTTACCCGTGGGTTTCTTTGTAAAACAAATATATTACGGGAAGACTCGTTACAGGTGTTACTCCAACTTGGATATAACCGTTCGTTCGTTGTGTTGGCGATACTTTATTTAAAAGTGAAAAAAACACGTACCAAAACTCACTGTGATTGATTAAAGCCGAATATATCGTATATGTATGGAAGCTAGGTTTTTAGGCGAGCTTTTGGAAGAATGAACGTTGTTTTTAAATCCAAAATTCCGCTATGCTTAAACAATAAGGCATACTACCAATGCGTACTGCCAGTTATGACGTATGGATGTGAAACGTTGATGTTAAGTTCAAGAATGCTACGTAAGATCCAAAGCATGTATGCATCATTTTCAACCGTTCACTATCCGCTGCTGGACGAAGGCCTCTCCATTCGTATCTGTCTTGAGCAATCTGCATCCAATTAACTCCACACATTCTTCTTAATGCATCAGCCCATCGTCCACTCGGTCTACCTCGCTTTCTTTCACATCCTCTCGGATACCATTCTAGTATTTATCGCTATCCATTCTTCTTGCTATGTGTTTGCACTATATCTGCTACCTTGGTCACGCTTCTTACCCATGTATTCCTCTTACGATCTCTTCTAATTATAATGTAGAGTATAATTATACTCGGGACAATTGGCGAATATGACCGGATGTAAAGAAGAGGAAATAAAACAAAGAATGGAGTGCTTTTGGAAGAAAGAACATAAATCTAACATTCCGCTATGCTTAAAAAATAGCTGCCAGTTGTGACGTATGAATGTGAATCGTGGATGCTAAATTCAAGAATGTTACGCTAGATCCAGTGCAGACCGAAAAGCAGTTGGTTGGTGAACGGCTGAAAATGATTATGATGACACATAGCAAGAAGAATGGATGGTAGATGGACGCGAGAAATACTGGAATGGTATCCGAGAGGGTGTGAAAGACAGCAAGGTAGACCTAGTGGACGATGCACTGATGAATTGAGAAGAATGTGCCGAGTCAAGTGGATGCAGATTGCTCAAGATAGACAGGAATGGAAGAGAACCGCTGAAAATGACATACATATTTATGACACCTCTACCAAATTCAAATTCGATCGGTTTCAATGATATTTTTTCGTATTTCAACAGGGGTGCCCAAATAAGTCATCGCTGACCACAGATTGGGAGCCACTGATCCTACAATAAACACTATCGTGTCAAAGTTGATTGAAAGCATATTGGACAATCTAATACTAAAATTCCAAGCATAAACATTCATATCAATACTTTGTTCCCCATTTTTTTCTGCGCTTTGCTTACGGTGAAATAAAATAGAAATGTTTCATTGGCCATTTCTGAAAGGGCATAACATCATTATCAAAAAAGTATTTCCACTTTTCGACTGGGTATATTTGAATATACATCATTGAGCACATAAGTTATAGTCGCATGTAACTCGATTTCGTTGATTAACCGAATTAATCAACGAAAGTATGAAATTAGGCTTAAAAATTAATAAAAATAAAATTATGTATGAATTTTGCACGCAAAACGTAGTCACGGTAGATAATCATATTGTAGAGATAGTTGATAGTTTATTTATACCTAGGACAATTAGTAAATATGACCGAATGTAAAGAAGAAGAAGAATCCAACATTCCGCTATGTTTAAAAAAAGAAGGCATACGACCAATGCGTACTGCCAGTTATGACGTATGGATGTGAAACTTGGACGCTAAATTCAAGAATGCTACAAAAGATCCAGTGCAGACAGAGAAGCATGGAAAGATGTATGCTCGGTATAACGAGAGGTTATCGTAAGAGGAATACATGGGTAAAAAGTATGATCAAAGTGGTAGACATAGCAGAACGTGTAAAAAGTTGAAGTGGACACAGCGAGAAGAATGGGAAATACTGTAACGGTATCGAATAGGATGTGAAAGAAAGCAAGGAGTAGACCGAGTGGAAGATGGGTTGATGAATTGAGAAGAATGTGTCGAATCAAGTGGATGCAGATTGCGAAAGACAGCCATAAATGGAAGAGGATTGGAGTATATTTCCCATGTTGTTTCACGTCAGTTATGGCGTATGGATGTAAAACTTGGATGCTAAATTCAAGAATGCTACGTAAGATCCAGTGCAGACAGAGAAGCGTGGAAAGGTGTATGCTTGTTTTAACAAGAAAAGATCGTAAGAGGAATACATGGGTAAGAAGCATCAAGCAGTGGATGGTGAATGGCTGAAAATGATGATGATGATAACTATGTATTTAAAAAGAAGGCATACGACCGGTGCGTACTGCCAGTTATGACGTATGAATGTGAAACTTGGATGCTGAATTCAAGAATGTAACGCAAAACACTTAGTTTGAAAATGCATAAATTATCTGATAGAAGAGTTGTGAATGACTTGGTTTTCTTTTAAAAAATTGTAAATTCTCTAATTGATTGTCCTGCTCTTGTTGAGTCAATTTTACGTTTAAAGGTTCTCAAATCTCAATTATTGTTTGTTAATGAAGGTAATTCATGCACCAACTATTATGTACAATCTCCTATTCCTAGGTTGATTCGGACCGGTAATGAGTATGGGAATCTTTTGGATTATTTCTGCATGAGCATTCATTTGGTAAAGATGCTTTCTTTAAGAAGTTTCTCTTCTCAGTTCAATTAAATTTTACTGTTCTTATAGTCATTTTTTTTATATTTTTGTTTGTATTTATACATATGTACATTACTCTTGTATTCTTATCTTTTTTTATTTATATTATTTCTTGTAAAAGCCTTTTTAGGCGTCTAATAAATAAAATAAAATAAAATCCAGTGCATACAGAGAAGCATGGAAATGTGTATGGCTTGGTAGCGAGAAGAATCGATGGCAGATGTACGCGAAAAATACTAGATTGGTATGCGAGAGGATGTGAAAGAAAGCAAGGTACACTGATTGGAGAGGCCTTCATCCCAGCAGTGGATGGTGAACGGCTGAAAATTACGACGATTATGATGAAAGAATGTCTGTTGCGCATTTTTTTTTCTTCCGCTGCAGTTGCAGTGCGGTGGTTTGTATGGTGCTTCGTGAAAATGTCTCAAAGTTTGGTGCAGATATCAATCTGGCGAATGTGCACAGGCCTTATAAAATATTTTATATACATAACATAGTGATCAATTTCATATTTTCCATAAAAACTCGTTTTCATCAATATCCAGTGTCCCAGGTTCGTCGTACTCGCCAACAACCTGGAGGCGCGACACAACGCCCGACACGGAATTCTGCATTCACTCACTCACTATTATATGCACTGCTCACCTCACACACACACATTCGCACATTTTTCATATTTACCTATATGCATATGCGAGTGCACTGGTGTATGAGTGTAAAGGTAGGAAAAAAAAAGAAGTAAAAACTCGCTACGAGAATTTTTATATGGGTTTGTGTCGTACCCGCTCGTTGAAGTCACTGAAGTAACGCGTTGAAAACTTTACATACAACTGTCACAACATTAATACGCATTTATGATAAGTGAGTCGCCTAGTTCCAAATCCCGACAAGTCCACAATATATAAAAAACGAGGATAAAATATTTTCTGGTTCTAAGAATGTTTTCAAACGATGCCTTTATACTTGAATTATTCCAAATACCGCCAAGTGCGCCGTAAAAAAAATATTGAAAATCAGTGTTAGTTCCAAAAACTGACAATTGCACTATGATAAAAGCTGATAAAAGCCATATTTAGAAACAAACAACGATAAGTCCATGTTTTCCAATCTCAATATTTTGTTTAATATCAACAAAATTAAGTTTAAATGAGCTTAAACGCCATCGAGCAAATAAGTCTGCAGCAGGAAAACCGCGTTTGCGAACCAGTGAGTTTTATGTACATACGTACATATATTTGAAATCATCATAGTCATTTTATACCAATCCCTCGAAATGGTCAGGAAAAGTGCAAAGTGTATCTAAATACAACGGTCGCTAAATTTAAAATCTCGGATCCCGCGGACCGCTACTATGATTTTTTTCCATAAAAGTAACATATATTACCTTATAATGAGTAAATGATATATATATAATTATTCATTATGAAACAACTGCCAGTTGTGACGTATGGATGTGAAACTTTGACGTAAGATCCAGTGCACACAGAGAAGCATTGAAAAATGTATGCTTGGTATAACAAGAAGGTAGGAGGAATTACATGTGAACGTGTGAAAAAGTTGAAGTGGACACATAGCGAGAGGAATGGATGGCAGATGGGCTGATGAATTGAGTAGAATGTGTGCGCGAGTCAAGTGGATGCAGATTGATCAAGGCAGACAGGAATGGAAGTGGATTGGAGAGGCCTCTATCCAGCAGTGGATGGTGAACGGCTGAAAATGATGCATACACACATGCTTCTCTGTGTGCATTGGATCTTACGTAGCATTCTTGAATTTACCATCCACGTTTCACATACATACGTCATAACTGGCAGTATGCCTTCTTTTTTAAGCATACCGGAATTTTGGATTTAAAAACAACGTTCATTCTTTCAAAAGCACTCCATCCTAGTTGATTCTCTAGATTGATAAATAATATTTATTTATTTATTTAAAATACATGGGCAAGCGGAATAGCCGATGGAGCCCAGTTATATAATTTATACATACAATTTTTAATTATTTATATTTATGTTCATAAACTTATCGAGATGATTTTTCAAGAGATTTGTATTTTCAAAAGTTACTAGCTGATTTGGCAGGCGGTTCCAAACTTTGACCACTCTATTTAAAAAAAAAAAGTCTCTGACAATTTTGTTCGATTTGTCTTTTAGTAGTTTCAGTGTATGACCTGTGAGATGTGCGTTTTTTTGAAAGTGAGGAGTATTTATTATTTTGTACACTTCTATTAGATCGCCTCTTAATCTTCTCGTCTCCAAAGATGTGAGACTCATTTTCTACAACCTTTTATTATAGGATAGTGTTTGTGATAAGTTCAGATGGCATTTTTGTAAACCTTCTTTGGACCTTTTCTACATAAACATACAATGTCTTTTTTGACGTTAGGGCTCCCAAACATTTACAGCAAATTCTAATTTAGCTCTAATACGATTTATAAATTTTTGACAGCAACTGTGTACTAAATTACTTACTCTAATTTGATCAATTGATCGATTTTTCTATATTTTTAATTGCTACATCATACTAGATTACTCCACAATACCACGATGATATTTACAATTTTACAAGGCACAATTGACAAATTTAATATCAACGAAAGTTTCATTGATCTAATCAAAATATCAAATTCCTTTATTAGGTTATACACATACATGTGGGTACTTAAAAATCAAAGCTGAACTCTTCGAATTTGCATACTTCTAACTTCTAAGAATACTATTTCCATATAGGTACCGTAGTTTCAAAGTGGCGAGAAACGTCCTAGAAATCGTTATCGTCAAAAATAAATACGGAAACGAATGAGGCGAAGCACGAAAGCGAACGAACGGGTGATTCTCTTTAGTTCAAAAGTTAACTTCAATAACTCACATCACCTGTATAAGTTACCTATAACGTCTGACATTTACAATAATATAAACGTGCGCTCTTTCCAAATAATTGTGCAATTATAACAGAGGTAGATACTACTAGTTTATTTTAAATCCACCGTAACATTTGGTTGAAAATTGACTAGTTTTAGTATTATTTATATTTATACCAATAATAAAATTGTGCACACATGCTATGTTGTTGGTTGGAGAAAACGAATTTCGGCGAATCGAAAGCAGAGTGTGTCGGTCATCGAAGAGGTCTCAAACGGCAGACAAAGCGGTCACTGATGATGATCAGCAACCAGTGGTATGCTGACGATGTGACGCGTCCTGGGAACCAGCTGCCGAAGCAAGTCCCAAACAATTCCCCGCTGCTGCCACTACTTTTGCTGCTACTGCTTCTGCTACTGACCAATTATATTATAAGCACATGCTCGATTGGTGCAACCTTGCAAACCACCTGCATCCCCTACTGCTACAATGCAATCTAAGTTTCATTGGTATTGGTTGTAGAAGATGTTTCATTTAGATATAACTCAAATTTCCATACAATTGTGTATTTTCTATAGACACGCACCAATCGCAAACTTTCAGATGTAATTAAATTTCCTAAAGCCTCAACATTTTATAGAAGCTGTTTTACCTTCTGTGTATACATACATATATGTACTATCTGTTACGATGTTGTGACGACCGATAAACATCTTGTGAAACGTTGGCATAAATCCTGTTGTTAGATCTACACATGTACATAGTAAAAATTTAGCACTAGACATTTCTTGTGCATTTATATATGTACATACATATATGTATGTACAATGTTTTTGATCTGAAAAATCAACATAAGAAAGTGTTTTTTCCTATGATAAATACGTAGCTAGTTTCCGACTGAATCACTCTTTATATCATCATCATTTTCAGCCGTTCACCATCCACTGCTGGATGAAGGGCTTTCCAATCCTCTTCCATTCCTGTCTGTCTTGAACAATCTGCATCCACTTGATTCCACACATTCTTCTCAATTCATCAGCCCATCTTCCATTCGGTCTACCTTGCTTTCTTTCCATTCCATTGCCGTATTTATCGCGTTCATCTGCCATCCATTATTCTCGCTATGTGCTCTCGTTCCACTACATCTACCACTTTGGTCATGCTTATTACCCATGTGTTCCTCTTACGATTACTTCTCGTTATACCGAGCATATGTACATCATTCTATGCTTCTCTGTGTGCATTGGATCTTACGTAGCAGTACGCACTGGTCGAATGCCTTATTTTTTAAGCGTAGCGGAATTTAGGATTTAAAAACTAATAATAAAACTAATAAAAAATAAGCAACTTTCATACTTTCGTTGCTTAATTGTGTTAATCTATTTTGTAAATCAGTGATATAACGACTAAAAAAGTGACTAAATGAATTCACGAAGACATTAGTCCAAATTGACCAAATAGTCCAAGGTATCTTATTAGTTTTAAAAATATAATTATAACTCATGGTTCAATTTATAAATCAACAGCAAAAAGTATTCGATGCTAATTTCATTAATTATATTCGATCTATCGTACTGTTCAATCTTTAAAATACAAACAAGACGAGTGCAACTTCCTTACAAGATTGACGCGATCGGCCAACGAACGCTCCCGAAGGAAGTCTCTGTCGGAAAATAGATTGAAAAAATATACATATTGAAAAAAAAAAAAAAAGATCAGATTTGCTGTTAACGCCTGTCTACACCACTCCACTTCACAGAGTGTTGATCGTTGTTTTATAAAAATATATACATATAATACATAAACACACGGGCGGACAGAACAATGGTGACGAAAAGCGAGACTCGTTTGGTTTGTTTGATTTTTTGATAAAATCGGATTCGTCCCAGTGTGTGTGGGTTTATTTTTTTCACTTTCAGCATTTAATTGACATTCAATCGGCGTCGTGACGGTGGAAAAATTCGCTGTCGAATCCATTGTCGCACGCTCGATTTGGCCCAATAACCGTGCCCATTATTCGCCGTGCAAAAACTTCGTCTCTGCTGCTTAGTATGTATGTATGTACATACATACATAGGTACTTGCTGCAGAAAGGACTTTTCATTTTTATTTTACATATATAAAGTTTGCAAAGCGTAGTCACAGTAGATAATCATATTGTGGAGAGTGTTGATAGTTATTTATACCTAGGACAATTGGTGAACATGTCCGGGTGTAAAGAAGAAGAAATAAAACCAACAAAAAATAAGGCATACGACCAATGCGTACTGCCAGTTATGACGTATGGATGTGAAACTTGCTAGCTCGGTAAAAGATGCTCGGTATAACGAGAAGATATTGTAATAGGATTACATGGGTAAGAAGTATGATATAGCGGAACGAGAACACATAGCGAGAAGTGTGGATGGCAGATGGTGGCGATAAATACTGGAATGGTATCCGAGAGGATGTGAAAGAAAGCAAGGTAGACCGAGTGAACGGTGGGCTGATGAATTGAAAAGAATGTGACGAGTAAACTGGATGCAGATTGCTTTCAACACAGTTGGTAAATATGATGAACTAGGATGGAGCGCTTTTCGAAGAATGAACATTGTTTTTAAATCCAACATTCCGCACAGAGAAGCATGCTCGGTATAACGAGAAGAGATCGCATGAGGAATACATGGGTAAGAAGCATGACAGATATAGCGGAACGTGTGAAAAAGTTGGAGTGGACACATATCGAGAAGAATGGATAGCAGATCGACGCGAGAAATACTGTAATGGTATCCGAGAGGATGTGAAAGAAAGCAAGGTAGACCGAGTGAACGATGGGCTGATGAATTGAAAAGAACACAGTTGGTAAATATGACTAAATATAAAGAAGAAGGAATGTAACTAGGATGGAGCGCTTTTCGAAGAATGAACATTGTTTTTAAATCATGGAAACATGTATGCTCGATATAACGAGAAGAGATCGCATGAGGAATACATGGGTAAGAAGTGGAATACGTGTGAAAAAGTGGACACATGGCATGGAATGGAATGTGTCGAGTAAACTCAATACTTCATCCAGCAGTGGATGGTGAACCATTGATAATAATGAAGACTACACTCTTTTACATTATTTCTAGTGGTTTTTAAAGAGTATTCCACTTGTACATATATATACAGGGTGTAGCATTTTAATCTCACCGCGGGTTAATATATTAACTTTTATTGCATTTTGTTTCGCATAGGCGCGCTCCTATGTAGATATTTTTCTGCGTGCAGAAAAAAAACTAGTATGCGCTGTTTGCATAAAAAAAAAATTCGACAAAAATGTGGGAGTACATTGTGCACAAAAAAAAAAGCTGATCCTATTTGCATATCTCGTATTTATCCATGAGAAATAATTTACGACAGTCGAACGATTCGATCGCCAGGAAATGTATCATATCTTGCGCGCGCGAGTTTATTCACCGAGAATTTACCCCCACCGTTGCGAAAAGGCGAAACGAAAAAAAAAAAAGGACCAAACCCACATGAGAATACACTACACATATGTACATATACATATGTACATATATCCGATTGTGTGCACTCTAATTTTCGCATTTCGCATCTAACGAACGTACGGCGCCTTTCCTTTGATATAATACATATACCGTAAAACGATAAAATCGAAACGCTCGCCGAGTTAATATTCTTTTTATTAACATCTAATTGACGTTGATTAGCAAATTAATAAATGGCCGATTACCTACGCGCGCGGACACACATTCGAACATTTTCCTTTTATATATGAAATAATATTATATTTCGAACGAATCGACGTGCCACGGACCTATTAAGATGTGACGATAAGTGGCGTCCGTGATGTGCAATAAAATACATATATAAAAAGCAATAAAACCAAGTGTTAAAAATATAATGTTTTTTTTTTTGTTTGCTCTTCGACTACTCTATGCCCACATGCTTGATATACATAAATAGATGAAAAATACATTCGTACGGTGTGTTTCCGTGTGAAAACCATTTATTAGCGATGATACGAAAATAGTGTGTGATTAAACACAGACAGACTCGTATCGAAATGGGTGGTATAATGCGAGACAGGACGTGCAATTAAAATGTTAACTTGCTACGGTTCGGCTCTCTCTCCCACCCCGCAATTATGCAATAAAAAATGCATATATTCAAGCAAAATCGTCATAAAGTAATTCGTATTCCACACAATGTCGATTGTGAAAGGTTTAAAGCGTGTACGCGTTTATGTGGTATTAATAAGTTCATGTGTTGCACTTTTAATGGATGTTTTAACAATCTCCATTCACTATGTACATATTATCCCTTCCTTTAACTGTGGACGAATTACAATTTGCATACTGTATTTATTTATTTATTTATTTATTTGACGCCTAAAAAAGGCTTTTACAAGAAATAATATAAACAAAAAAAGATAAGAATACAAGAGTAATGTACATATGTATAAATAGAAACAAAAAATATAAAAAAAATGACTATAAGAACAGTAAAATTTAATTGAACTGAGAAGAGAAACTTCTTAAAGAAAGCAGCTTTATCAAATGAATGCTCATGCAGAAATAATCCAAAAGATTCCCATACTCATTGCCGGTCCGAATCAACCTAGGAATAGGAGATTGTACATACATAATAGTTGGTGCATGAATTACCTTCATCAACAAACAATAATTGAGATCGTGTAAAACGTGCAGGAACCTTTAAACGTAAAATAGACTCAACAAGAGCAGGACAATCAATTAGAGAATTTACAATTTTATAAAAGAAGACCAAGTCATTCACAACTCTTCTATCAGATAATTTATGCATTTTCAAACTAAGTAAAAGAGAGTCGTAACAGTTATTATCAATAAGATACATGAATTTATACATAATGAATTTATTTTGAACTCTTTCTAGAGAATATGAACGAATAAAATAAGGAGACCAAACAATAGGATTATACTCTAACTTACTTCTGACAAGTGAACAGAATAATAATTTTAAGGTATTAAAATTTCTAAAACATTTAGTAACTCTAAAAATGAAACCCAATAATCTATTCCCCTCTCCAGAAATATAATCAATAACATAGTTGCAATATTTAAAGTAGACATAAAAAGCAGTTTAAGCTCTCGACTGCATACATTGAGTAGTTTGATACAAAATTAATGTAATCCATGCGAAAACAAGTCTATGCAAACGGTTAATTAAAAATGGATTTAAAAAAATATATTTTTCCGTCAGTTAAAATAAATAATACATTAAAGTGAAATCTTTTATGAATCCTGACACATTTTATCCTATTCTAAATAATGTCTAGAAGTCATTGAGATCATACTTTAAATGTCGAATAAATTACTTGTGCTTTTAATGGCGATATATGTACATAAGTGCATTGATTAAAAAGTATATGGCAAAGAAACAGTTCAAATGCAACGATTCTTTTCATATTAATCAAATCGACACAATTTCTAAAATAAAATAATGGGGATATAAAAATAAATTGTATTGTACTCATCATCATCATTTTCAGCCGTTCACCATCCACTACTGGATGAAGGCCTCTGTAATCCTCTTCCATTTCCTGTCTGTCTTGAGCAATCTGCATCCACTTAACTCAACACATTCTTCTCAATGCATCAGCACATCGTCCACTCGGTCTAACTTGCTTTCTTTCACATCCTCTCGGATACCATTCCAGTATTTCTCGCGTCCATCTTCCATCCATTATTCTCGCTATGTGTCCACTTCAACTTTTTCACACGTTCTGCTATATCTGTCATACTTCTAACGATCTCTTCTCGCTATACCGAGCATACACCTTTCCATGCTTCTCTGTGTGCACTGTATCCTACGTAGTATTCTTGAATTTACCATCCACGTTTCACATCCATACGTCATAACTGGCAGTACGCACTGGTCGTATGCCTTATTTCTTAGGCTGCCGGATAATGGCCTCTCAAATCCTCTTCCATTCGTGTCCATCTTGAGCAAACACATTCTTCTCAATGCATCAACACATCGTCCACTCGGTCTACCTTGCTTTCTTTCACATTCTCTCGGATATCATTTCAGTATTTCTCGCGTTCATCTGTTTCTTAACCAATTTATTCCTCTTACGATCTCTTCTTGTTATACCAAGCATACATCTTTCCATGCTTCTCTGTGTGTACTGGACTTGACATAACATTCTTGAATTAACCATCCACGTTTCACATCCACACGTCATAACTGGCAGTACGCATTGGTCGTATGCCTTCTTTTTTAAGCATGGATTTAAAAACTATGTCCATTCATCCAAATGCACTCCATCCTAGTTTCATTCTTATTCACCAATTGTCCTAGGTATATAATGACTATCAACCATCTCTGCAATATGATTATCTACTGTGACTATGACTATATCGTCAAGTGTCTTGCGTTTATCTTTAAAATACTATAGTAAAGTTAACAGTTAAACGGCAGATACGTCATAGGTACCAGACAAGAGTGTTAATTCGCGGCAACGTCTACGTTGACCGGTTCGCTTTCGTACATGCTACCCACAAAAAAAATAAATAAGTACATAAAAAAGAATAAAAAGCAAAGGGAGATCGCGTACGATGGGCAGGGCGTGGATTTTATCAGTTTGTTTCGTCATGGGAAATAATTCCAGTGGCGAGGTGGATTCCCACAGACAAGAACATGGGGCATGGAAGCTTCTCCATGGTTAGCAGCTCATAATGGCCGCACAATGGGATTCCTAAACCCTTTTTTTGAAAACCCCGCTGAAAAGATCGCGGCTAATTGAATTTATATTTTCATTAAGTAGTAGTTTGTGTGTGCTGGTGCTGCACCCAAACCTACATACATATGTATACCGATACTTAAATTAATGACACATTGGTCAACGGAACTGTAATAAAACTAAAAATTATGTACAAGCGGAACTCAACTTTCGCACATTTTTAAAAAACCGTTTTTTTTTTTTTTTTTTTTTTTTTTTTTTTTTTGGTTGGAAATTGTGGAAATATACCATCAAAAATTGTTTCTAAAAGGCACGGCATAGTGGATGAAATGCAGAAATCTTTGTCTTATTGGATAAGTGACCAAAATCAAAAAAAAAACATCCCTCTGAGTACTTCAATAATTCAAGCTAGAGCTCTTAGTTTGCATAAGGATTGGAAGGCTGGACTAAAAGAAGATTCTAACACGGTGGTTCACGCGAGTAACGGCTGGTTTTCAAATTTTAAAACAAGGTATTCTTTACACAATATTAAATTCACTGGAGAATCAGCTGATGTGGATGAAGATGCTGCAAAATACTTCATTTCCTCATTGTCCAAAATTATCGAAGATGGTGAATATTCCTCTAGTCAAATATTCAACGTAGATGAGACTGGTTTTTTTTTTTGAAGAAGATGCCTAATCGTACATTTTTATCAAAGGAAAATTTTGCTGGTGATTTAAAATTGATGCCAATGTTAATTTATCAAGCACAAAATCCTAGAGCATTGAAAGGGAAAGATAAAAAATTGCTTCCAATGGAGAACGAATATCTCAAGTACGTAGGGCTATTCATAAGAGTACTGTGTGTTACAGAACTCTCTATGAAGAAAAAAAAAATTGTCATATTCAACTAACTCTTTACAAGTTCATTACGAGATTATAATTTGCCGTGCCTGAATGCGATATTTACTTTACTTTTTAATGTATATAAATAATTTTTATTTAATACATAAATTTTTGATACAATTTTTGGTGCTTTTTTTTTTACATCCCTCTACTTTCAAACATTTAGCTTTCGCACACATTTTCAGGAATCAATTATGTGCGAAAGTTGAGGTCCGCCTGTATAATGAATTTTGCACGCAAAACGTAGTCACTGTAGATAAGCATATTGCAGAGATAGTTATTTATACCTAGGACAATATTGGTGAATGTGACAAAGAATGAAACTTAGGATGGAGTGCTTTTGGAAGAGTGAACGTGCTTATAAAATAAGGCATACGACCAATGCGTACTGCCAGTTATGACGTATGGATGTAAAACGTGGATGGTAAATTCGTGAATGTTACGCAAGATACGGTGCACACAGAGAAGCATGGAAAGATGTACATACATACATATGCTTGGTATAACAAGAAGAGATCGTGATCAAAATGGCAGATATAGTGGAATGGATGGACGCGATAAATACTGGAATGATATCCGAGAGGATGTGAAAGAAAGCAAGGTATGCATCTGGATGCAGATTGCTTAAAACAGACACGAATGGAGGAGGATTGGAGAGGCCTTTATCCAGCAGTGGATGGTGAACGGTTGAAAATTACGCATACATTTTTCCATGCTCTTCTGTGTGCACTGGATCTTGCGTAACATTCTCGAATTTGGCATCCACGTTTCAACACCCATACGTCATAACCGGCAGTACGCATTGGTCGTATGCTAGTCTAGTCCTAGTTTCATTATTCGTTTAATTACATACCAATTGTCTCAGATATAAATAACTATCAACTATCTCTACAATATGATTGTCTAATGTGACTAGGAAAATTTCATATATTACTATATAAAGATAGAAGCGAAAAATCTGCGTGCTCAACGCTCCGTCAGTCACGCAGAGCTAGAGACAGCGAGCAGCGCCAGCTGTCGGTGTGAGCGTGTTCCTTCGCTCTGTTTTATCGATTGCTCTCCGTGATCGTCAAGCCAGCTGAGCCAGCTGAGCCAACATGAGCCACGAGCTGTCAGATTGGAAAGTGGCCCCTAACCTCTACCTTTTATATACATACGTATGTATGTACATACATACATATGTATGTACAAACATACATACAATATGCTTCACGGACTGTCAAACTACTGTACCTAAACGGGCATTACTGTACTATACACTCATTAAGTTGATTGGCAACAAGCACTTTGCTAGTATTGTATAAATAACAAACGGGTAGAATATAATCAATTGTATATACTGTATATACATACATATGTACATATGTAGATAGAAATAAATATATGTATGTATGTAGAGTTACTCTGATACATATTTTTTCGTCGAATTCAATACATACATATGTATGTACATACATGTGAAATAAATAAAAATAACATACGCACAAGGAAAACGGAACATGCAATTAAAGTCAAATTGCACGTGAGATCCCACGATTATGAGAAATTATTATTATACACATTTGTAAGTCGAAGCTATTAATTAAAAGCTCCGTTTTTCAGCCGACAAAACGAATTATGTATTTATATGAATTTTGACGCGTATCTATTGTATTGAAATTTGACGTTACACACATATGTACATGTACATACATATGTATGTATGTAATAGCGAGAGTCCATTGGTCTTTCGAATCCTGAATCATGATATAAAAGGATTAACGATCGTCGCCTGAGGAGAGTGACTCATCGTCTTGCGCAAATCTCGAATTACACGCATGTGATTCATCGAATTCGATGATATATATATACATATGTATGTATAGCTAAATAATTGTATTAAAAAGTATCTCTGAGTCTCTGTGAAATTTACGTATTTAGTACAAGTAATATGTATTTAAGCCAGATGATGGCTCAGTAGTAAGAGCGTTAGTCTTTTGAGTGAATGATTTTCTCGACGATTTTCAACCTTAAATATCGTATTTGGCAAGATCAAGATAATACAGATCATATATGTATTTAATAGCCCTATTCCGTCTGTCTGCTGATAACGCTCGCCTCGGTAAATGATTAAAAGGCACGAAATGTCGCGCGCGAGCGGGATTTGAACCCGAGATCACCAGCTCGGACGAGGGTGCCGTTTACGCATTCGTCCAAACTAGGTTATGACGAGCCTGCCAATATTAATCTACAGTAAGTTCACGACTTTGCTAAATTGTTACGTTGTCGTACTATAACGCGCCATCTATGCAAAAACTATAAAAACTATTAAATTAAATATTATTTTTATCGCTCGCATACATACATACTGCACGTATACATATACTCACCCACCCAAACACTCACAGCACGGATGATGAGTAACGGCTCCGTTGATATTCAACGGGTTTACACTAGTTAAACAATTGCGATCGCATCACACGTGAACCACATTGTTTGAACAATGCTTTGCTCGTACCACTGGGACGTTGGCTTAAGCTCTCTTGACACGGCCAAATACGAACGCATAATCTAATCTTAAATACATATGTATAACAAAAAAAAAGGGAAACAGTTGCACAGTTTCATAAAAAATAATCAACGCGAGCTGTTACTGAAATTGTACAACATTCGCATGATAATTTCGACGCATCCAACTTATCACTAGTATAACAAATTCTACGTAGAATATTCATCATCATTAACTTCTATTACTATATGTGTATATGTAGGTATAGTAGCGCAAGGGTCTGTCTGGCTGGATAGCCGCGGATCGCTCGCATACATACTGCACGTACGCATACATATGATCTTTATGCCCTTTCCAGAAGGCACTGGGAAACCACTACACTACTACAGAGTATCTGTACCATTTACACATCATTTTGATATTTTTTTATAATGAGGCTGCTACGCTTGTTAATAATAATTGATAATATTCTCTTTATTCTGTGCATCCACTCCACTGTGCGTCGCCGCACAGTGGTCTAAATGTAAAAAAAAATCGTCATCACTCACCTCTGCCATATCCTTGCGTGTGCTTTGCGAAACTGTTGACGACCGCATCCACAGCCTCCTTGAGGACTTGCTTTGCACGAGCATCTGGAAGAGCGGGTGCTGCGCCCCCGGTCGGGGCTCCACCCCCGCCTATCACCACGGCCTTGGGCTTGCTCATTACAACACCTTGCATTATCGACAGTTCTCGAACCGGTTCAACTTAAAGTTCTGCGTCGAACACCATCACTCTTGCGTCGAACCATCTTCACCCCCTAAACAATTCAACAACACTAACAAAATTTCAACTTTGCCAAAAAAAACTATCACTATAGAGCACTAAATTTTCAACTGAACATTATCACGATAAGACTTGAAGAATTAAATCGAAAGAAAAATTTTCTCAACGATGCTCCAAGTTCCTAGTTCGTATCTGAAATCAAAACAAAACGAAACTATTATTTTAAATTTTGGATTTAACCTCCTGCTTTTATTGTTTGATAATAATAATTGTATATAAAGTACGACAAAATCGTGATTTTCATTTCTGGGTCACGCTCTTGTTGGTATGATCGCAAATACAAAAGATCAATAAATAATACACCCACTGACAATAAAACGAACTAACGACTGTTCTCTTATATAAACTATGTACTATTCTACATAGTCTAATATATAAAACGGTAATTTTAAGATCACTTTAGTTTTTAGTCAAAAAAAAACTCATTAAATGTACAACTTTGAGAAGGTTAAATAACTAATGTAGCCCAACTTATTAATTATTTTATAAATATATTCTTTAACAGTATGCAGTTTTTTTTTTTAATATATGTTTCTTTTAACCGCGTCGTGGCTTGTAGTGTTTTAATCTCTCACTTTATAGTGCTGCGTACACACCGACGAACCGAACAGCGAACGACGAAGAGTTGCTATTGTGTGGACGTTCATAAAAATCAATTCGCTGTTCGGTTCGTCTGTGTGGACGCAGCATAAGAAAGACGGAATTTTGCCTCTTTTTAAAACATACACACTTTCTTGTTGAAAAAAATAGACAATATTAGCTATTCGTATAACTTTAACAATAAGACTAAGAATCTACACTTAAATGTCATAAAATATTCACCAACTCATTAAATTAAAATTACATCTTGTAATGAAATTTTTAAATATCTAATCAGTATGTATTTATATGAATCAAACGTTTACAATCAATTGAATCTTAATGGAAATAGAACAACAATACATGGAAATTATAAAAAAAAAGTTAATTATTAACCGGAAACCATAGGTAGATTATTCAAACTGAAATATTATCCGTTAAGCTATAAGTAATTTCACACGTTCGCACAATTTATAGACAAACTCGTCATACGAGATGGCATTTTAGTAATCGTGGGAAATACAATTGTATCGCGAATTATATACATATATGTATAATATGTCCGCACAGTGCGGCGGATGTGGTCTTTGAAGTAGATTTAAATTGGAATTATATTTTCCACGGTAAAAACTACACATAAAGATTAAATAGAATTAGACGAGTCGATTCGCTCACATATATGTTACCTACTACCTACGCTAATCTCTCGTTCACACGACGCAAGATACTGTCGGTTTTTTTTTTTTGTTATTATTAAGCAGTGTGGTCTGAAACTTTTAATTGCTTCAGCGGCCAGACGTGCATTTATAATAAATCAAAGCTACATACATACATAGATGTGAAAGAAATGATGATTTTCACGAAGAAACCCGCTTAGAAAGTGGGTTGACGGTGATCTTGTACAGTTCGCGCCGTGTGTGATTAATTGCGAATTTAATCGAGTGTATGAGCGATAAATTAAATTCGCAGACTCTCGATAAACGTATCAAAAGTGGGTCGAAGGCTTTAATTGCGGCTGCGGATCGATTGCAAGATTGTGCAGTTCGTGTGTTCACTGTAATTTATGTTCTTCGTTAACGCCACTAAACACCCCGTTGCGTTGCGATTCGGTAATACGAGTATGTACACTTTGATACCTCGAATTAGATGCAATTGAATATAAAATCAATTTATTTTTACAATAGTACCTATTACAAAATATAATTAAACGTTTCGTGAAACTTGTTCGTTTTTCAGAATCGAAACAAAAGTTTTGATCATTATCGGGACTATATTTATTTATTTTTATTTATTTATTTTTTTAGCGAGTAACATACAGCTCATAAAGTACAATATAAAATAAAATTAATTCCACATAATACAATACAGGAAGGTAATAACGCAGCGGTTGAAGGCAACGCTCGATTCTTTTGACTCAGTCAGTCAAACAGCCGTACTGGATGCCCTCCAGAAACATGGCGTTGCGCAACCGTACGTCAGCCTGCTAGCTGCCATCTACAAAAAGGCAACAGCCTCAGTTCGTCTCTTTGAGGACACGGAGCAATTCGGTATTGAGAAAGGTGTTAGGCAAGGAGACACCATTTCTCCTAAATTATTCAATGCGGTGCTCAAAGGTGCTGGAATGGCAAAAATCAGGGGCCAAGATTAGCGGAAGACATTTGAGCCATCTAAGATTCGCTGACGACATAGTTATAGTTGCATGAAACTCAGTAGATTTGCAAAATAGGTTAATAGAATTAAGTGACGAAAGTAGGACAGTAGGCTTAAAAATTAATTTTAATAAAACTAAAATTATGTATAATGAATTTTGCACGCAAAACGTAGTCACAGTAGATAATCATATTGTAGAGATAGTTGATAGTTATTTATACCTAGGGCGGTTGGTGAATATGACTGGATGTAAAGAAGAAGAAATAAAACGAAGAATGAAACTAGGATGGAGTGCTTTTGGAAGAATGAACATAGTTTTTAAATCCAACATTCCGCTATGCTTAAAAAAAAGGCATACGACCAATGCGTACTGCCAGTTATGACATATGGATGTGAAACTTGGACGCTAAATTCAAGAATGCTACGAAAGATCCAGTGCACACAGAGAAGCATGGAAAGATGTATGCTTGGCATAACAAGAAGAGATCGCAAAAGAAATGCATGGGTAAGAAGTATGACTAAAGTGGCAGATATAGCAATAAGGGTGAGTGGCAATGGGCTGGACACATAGCAAGAAGAATGGATGGCAGATGGACGCGAGAAGTACTGGAATGGTATCCGAGAGGATGTGAAAGAAAGCAAGGTAGACCGAGTGGAAGATGGGCTGATGAATTGAGAAGAATGTGTGGAGTCAAGTGGATGCAGATTTCTCAAGACAGACAATGGACAGAATGGAAGAGGATTGGAGAGGCCTTCATCCAGCAGTGGATGGTGAACGGCTGAAAATGATGATGATGATGATGAATACAATACAGCCAAAATAGTAACGTACAAAGAACAAATCATAGCAAGAAAGGATCTTTAGGAGTTATGTACATAGGTCTGGAAAGGAACTTAAGTAAAGCAAGGGATAATACCCATACTCTCTCATTTAGAGATAACGTAAAAACTTTTGCGATTCGCAGAGAGTGTGTTATTTCTCTGGGACTCTAATAGATAGTAGTAGATTCTAATATGCTACGGAATAAAGCGCTATTTATTTAAGGTAACAAACAGCTCATAGAGTACAAAATAAAATATAAAATAATATTAATTTCACATAATACACTGCAGCCAAAATAGTTACAAACAAAAAACAGATCATAACAAGAAAAGAAGTTAGGAGTTAAGTCTGGAAAGGAACTTGAGTAAAGAAAATCTTATTTAGGGCAAGTAATATCGAAAAGGATCAATATGTGCAGGAATTTCGTTGAATGAGGAGCAGGATCTATGAATGAAGGAGTTTTGCGAATAAAATTAGTTGAACAAAGATTCAAATGAAACAATGGAGGATTTCTAACAAATCTAAGGGAACAATGGACAAGGATCCTACTTAGTAAGGGCTATTTGATACATTATTTAATAGCTTAAATACAAAGCAGAGATCCAATACTGACTAGACCGCAGAGGGACCTAATCATGGGAATTGGAAGAAACAGAGTAAAGACGAAACCTAGAAATGGAGTACATTTTTTCCAGTTTAGTAATGGAATCTTGGTAAAACGAGTTCCATATAGTACAAGAAAATTCCAGGTGACTTCTCACAAATGCATTGTACAGCAGAGACACAGTATCATAGGACTTAGAGGGTTTAGATACTCTCAGGGGCTTAGACTTTCCGGAAATCGAGATTTTAGGTACCTAATAATGATATTTTTATCATAACGTGTGTAATGTATGTATGTAATGTATGTAACATAAGTAGAATTTCAAAAACCTTTCATGAATACGAATTTGTATTCCTTACTCCTTGGACTCGAGACATGATTTTTAACCATTCTGTACCTCTTAACAATTTAACATTTCAAATACGTATTTTGTCCCGGTAAAAATCCGCAAGTAACCCGTTACGATCGACCGAAGTTAAACTTCTAGCTACTAGTATTTGCACATTTATCTGATTCGACGCTTTCTATACTTACGAGAAACACGACTCTTACATTTTATATTCATCTGAAATTTCACTTCACCACTACAAGTTATATTACTAGATATTATTGTACATACATACATATATGAAAATACGATCTCTTCAATAGCAGACACATATACGATCATATACTATTTTTTTAATTTATTTATAACCGTTTGAATTTAATCATCCAATCTATCAGTAAGTTTAGTAACCGTAACGTTAAATTAGATATATATAACTCATTTACATATGTCTTTGCTAGTGCACTTATTATCGCCAATATACTTAAGCCAAAAGGAAATAAAAAAATAGCAATTTTAAATAATACATGTGAAATATGTAACAGTTAAATTTAAATACACATAGTCATAATACTAGGGGTAAGAATAAGTTAATAGTTAAGAATTTAAAATTAAGTAGATCCAGGAGAAGTATCTTGTACAGTTGTTGAATATAATGGCCTGCCAGAAGTTCTCAGAAATATAAATAAAATTGATAGATTCCTGGCAGCCTTAAAACAGCACCTCTGTACAAGTACTATTAGATAATAAGTTTATTTTGTAATTTTAACTTTAAGTAATGTTTGTTTGTAATTCATTTTTATCAAGAAGTCGTATATGTTATATCAATTTAAGCTAAAAAGTACCTATTGATTGAAAAATGATACAAAATACAAGCACTATTGACGTTAGAGAAATTTAGCCCTTTTAAAATTACATGAAAAGTAGTAAGGTTTATTTTTTTAATAAAATTTAACGTTGAATTTTCATCTAAATCTAATAAAATACTTTTTATTTTTATTAATATAATGCTCAAAGTTTTTGTGCTACTCGCTCGTTGAAGTCTCCAATCATATTAATTGTTTAATAACTTAAAATTATTATGCAATACATTTTATAACGATTAAAATCGATAAAAATCTAACGTGACCAACACGCAACTTTCTCCAAAATTTAATAAATTAATTTTCAATCGATCAAGTGGCTTCATAAACTGCCTGTATATTATAAAATACGAACTTCAACGGCAAAATTGACGGATTCACGGCCATCTATAATAACTCGGTAACGGAATTGAATTTTTCAATCGCCTCGAACGTTCCAACAGTTGCATTTTCATGTCTACTTTTATGCGTGCCGTTCAGCGTCTCGATTTATAGCGTTGTGAGACCGCTAAGTTGTTAAAATTATACGATCGCATTAAATAGTTATTTTTATAACAAATTGATTCCAGTCGGCACGACGAGAGGTCAACATTCAATTTGGACGAGAACGATTTGTAACACACAACCAATTTAGCACTCTACCAATATTTTATCTATCTATGCGTGTATGTATAACGGAAATTCGATACAAATCGGTCACACCCGGCTGTATAAACACGTTCAAAAGTGTCACACATACCCTAGCTGTCTAAATTTACAAACTATTGACACCGGGGTAAGATAAAATCCATTTACTTTCCATAAAAAAGGCAAAGCAGATGATGTTTCAAATAGATATACTAATTAAATTGCAACAGCTAAGAATACTTTCGTGCTGAACTTCAAACTTGCAATAAAAAAAACAAATGTTTAAAATAAAATAGACTGCCGCGTGGAATTATGTAGAAGTTCCAAAACTATTGATAAATTCCCGACAGTCTTAAAAAAAAATCTCTGTATAGATCCTTAGTTAAAGATTACGTAATTAGCTTTAGCTACTATGTATATTATATAAATAAATAAAACTGCATACTCTCTTGAAAAAAAACCGACTATTTTGTGATCGTGCAGAAATTTGACTTTGAGATTTTGACTGATTTGTTTCAGGTATCATCCCCTGATTAAGTTTTCATGATTTCTGGAAAATGTCTGTATGTCTGCAAGTCTCTGCACCTGTGTGTAGAATCGCTAATCACTCAAAAACCGTTTATACTATTACACTGAAACTTCATATTTATATGTTTTTTGTCGGCCATTACAATCCATAAGGCTTTTCAATTTTATTTTTGCCTCTGTATATTCTAGACCAGTGATCGGGAACCTTTTTCGAGCCAAGAGCCAAAGCCAAATAAGGGAAACCTTGCAAAATCGGTAACTTTGGGAGCCGCGACATGTTATCTTCGGATTATGCATTCAAAATGAAATTGAATGTTACTCATTTATGAAATGGATAGCAGTAAGAAATAAGCGTGATATTTCTTAATGTTCGACAGTTTATCACTGAAAAGTATTATTGAAAAACGATTTTATGCTCTTTATTGCCATTAAGTTAGACCTACATATTTATATACACAATACATATGTATAAATATGATTCATTTTGATTTTGTGTAAATTGTGTGTGTTTCGCGCAAAACGTTGGATGACAGCGAGAGCCGCATGAGGCTCCGAAGCCGCCGGTACCCGACCAGCGTAAATTACGAATGAATGAACACTTCAATGAATCAAGACTAAAGAGTTCGTCTCTTCGGTGAAGGTCATAGATATAAAATACCATAGATATGTAAGCCATTCCAAACAAATTTGCCTGGAGAAAGCGTCGGGAGCAACGGGGGTGTGCGGGGGGTCTAAGGTGCGGGGAATTCTCACAAAATGCATGCAAGGGATGCTTTTTGTATGTAATTTTTGGGCGCTAAGGCCAATCTATGCTATTCTATGTACATCTATGGTGAAGGTTCAAGATTTGATCTCCGCATGTCGAAAGATTTTCTTCGGCGGTTTTCGACTTTAAATATCGTCATTGGTAAGATCTCCGTGTTACTAAATCCAGATCGGCTTTCTCTTGTTTGGAATTTGCCACTTTAATTACCTACATATGTATTATATGTAGTTAGGTTGTATAAGACGGTTCCACAAAATTGGCACAATCCAAAAAAATCCTTCTACAAAATCATAGTCCATTCATTCTAGGGGTAATGGGCATAGATATACATACAATACCATAGATATGCCATTCCAAACAAATTTGCCTGGACAAAGCGTCAGAAGCAACGAGGGGTTGCGGGGGGTCTCAAGTGCGGGGAAGTCCCACAAAAAAAAAGTCAAGCAAAATGCATGCATTTTTGCATGCCCTTTTTGTATGTCATTTTTCGGGCGCTAAGGCCAATCTATGTTATTCTACATCTACTAGTGTAAGCCCGTTGAATATCAACGTCCGCTGAATTTTAAATATCGTAAAGCGCTTTTTTAATATAGATCCCCACTAATTAATCGCACTTTTTTTTTTTTAACTTTACTATTTATATTATAATTATTAATTATTATATATATAATAATTATAATTTTGTGAGTGATTTTGTAAAAATCAAAAAAAAAAAAAAAAAATAATAGTTTTTATCTATCTATGTATTATTAGCAGAGTCACGATCCCTTTTATAGGTAAAACAGAGTCACGATCCCTTGTATAGGTAATGTTTACAAAAAAAAAGGGACTAAATTGACCAAGGGCGATAGCGGATAGCATTAGTGCGAGTCCTCTCGAGCCTGGGGTCCTGGGTTCGATCCCCCACTCGTTCTGGTTTTTTAATTATTTTTCCTGAGCGAGCGTTATCAGCAGACAGACAGATAGACAGACGGATTTCGGCTATTATACATATACTAGTGTAAGCCCGTTGAGTATCAACGGAGCGTTCATCACCCGTACCTACTAAAAAATAATATTAAATTTAATAGTTTTTATAGTTGTTGTATAGATGGCGCTGAACTAAATATAGGGAAATTAAAAATAAATGCGAGGTGTATTAAAATCGTTTTTAGTGTCAGAATGATGTAATGTAACTTAAATAAAAATGTCAATAGTTATAGAACTTACATAAAAAGGCTTTTATACAAATAGAGAAGATATCAATACAGGAGTAAAATATACATATAATTTAAATTAAACTAAGAAGAGGAACTTCGTAAAGAAAGCAACAGTTTTTTTTGGTAATGCAAGTAACGAACGGTAATTTCTTAGTATTGCAAGGCAGCGATTGGCAGAGATAAGTTGGGGGGGGTTCAGTCCAGGTAGCAGTCCAGACCGCTTATATGGGTAAAAAAGGTCTCCCTCACCAAGCCGCCGTAGTCGATACGTTAGCATGCTCGACTACCAACTTGTCGTTCCGATTTCGAACCCCACTCATTCTGGTATTTTTATTATTTTTCCTCCTTTTCCTCCTTTATTGTAACTATAGGTAATGTAACTAAAGGACAAACTCATGGCCGGGCGATAGTGTATAACATTAGTGCGATGACTCTTGAGCCTAAGGTCGTGGGTTCGATCCCCCGCTCGTTCTAGTGGTTTTTTAATAATTTTTCCTGAGCGAGCGTTATCAGCAGACAGACAGACGGATTTCGGCTATTATACATATATATAATGGGTACCTAATGGGTAATGATTTCACCACTGAAGAGTATCTCTCCCTATTTTTACACCACTGTGACAGACAGGTGTTAAATGTTTATCGAATAGTTAAGAGGGTCAATTGTCAAATTTCCACGCGATCAATTACGTACATTCTGACGTGTCACCAGAGCGTCGGGCCCAGGTGGCGTTAGTATCGCCCTCTGCGGCCATCAAACATCATCAGACCAGACATCATCAGGTCCTCATTACGTTTGCGATTGTGCGATTGAATTGTCTGGTTGGGCAGCCGGCTGTCAGCGACCACTGACTGGTGAATAATGGCCGGTTCGGTTATTTTGACCGGTTAACCTTGCCGGTTAAACAGCTGACTTGGCCAATCAATAAGCCCAATCATCATCACGCTATTATATGTATGTATGTATATCGGGGTCACAGTGTCACTACACCCCTACTTAATGTTTTCGACCGTTTAATTCGCGCTTTGCCCGAAACAATAATATAATCGACACGATTATTGTTGAGCCTACCCGGTACACAAAGGCATGTTTCGCTATGCTCACACACACGCCTCTTTATACTACTTCTGGTTGGATATTTCGACGTGGCTAAAGATAATAAAATAAAAAATAAATGTATAACGCTAGTAGTGCCTCTGGGTGTTCCCACACTGCTCGTCAGCGGCGCACATCTCTCTGAACGCGATAATATTAATTATTTGTTAAATATGGTACATACGTTATTGTTCTATGCATAAGTACGTATGTACGTATATTTTTCTAAGAGAAAGTTTTTCACAAACAAACCGAGATTATGTTAAAAAAAACTAATATGTTAAAAGTGTTTTATCTTGTTTCTAATCGTATGGTGGGTTTTCGCCAAACGGATAATTAACAATGTCAAAATTAACGCTTGAAATAATTTTACAGAAAAAAATGCAGTAATTTCATACAAAATTTTTATCTTTTTTAACGTTTCAAACAAAAGAATTGTTTAAATTTGGCAAAACTTTAATACGTTATTAGTTACGGGTTTTTAAACTCTTCATTGAATGATGGGTGATATTGTTTAATGTCATTTAAGAGTCAACGTTTACGTTCAAATCGATAGATAGACCGCATTGTGCATTTGGTTTCAATTAACATTATTTAAACTGAGTGTATTATTTAATTATTTATATAAATGTCTATCCATATTTGAATATTTTGCCAATTGTAAATCATTGTATATTAATTTTTGTACAAAAGTGTTAATAATTTTTTTCGAATTCACATAATTATGTAATTATTGTGCTCAATTTTTCTCAAATAATGTAGGTACTATTTGAAAGAAGAGGAATATAATATATAATATAATAAGAGGAATAATTTTTTAAAGCCTTATGGATTGTAATGGCCGGCAAAAAACAAATAAATATAAAGTTTCAGTGTAATAGGATAAACGGTTTTTGAGTTATTAGCGATTCTACACACAGACATGCATACATACATTTTCAATCATGAAAACGTGATCAGGGGATGATACCTGATACAAATCAGTCAAAATCTCAAGGTCGAATTTTCGCACGATCACAGTACTTTATCTGATTAGGATAAAGTACATAAGCTATTGATAGAAGAAATCACAAATTTTCACAATTTTTGTACAATAGGAGATATATTTATAAATAAACCGACATACAGACATTTTTCAAAAATCATGAAAACGTGATCAGGGGATGATACCTGATACAAATCAGTCAAAATCTCAAGGTCGAATTTTCGCACGATCACAGTACTTTATCCGGTTAGGATAAAGTACATAAGCTATTGAGAGAAGAAATCACAAATTGTCATATTTTTTGTACAATAGGAGATATGTACATATGTACATATATAAATAAACCGAAATACAGACATTTTCCAAAAATCATGAAAATGTGATCAGGGGATGATACCTGATACAAATCAGTCAAAATCTCGAGTTCGAATTTTCGCACGATCACAATACTTTATCCGATTAGAATAAATTACATAAGCTGTTGATATAAGAAATCACAAATTTTCACAATTTTTATAGAATAGGAGATATATAAATAAAAATTAGCACATATACTACCTGACTTTCTAAAAATGTATAGAAAGATAATTTGATAATACTCATAAATAAATGCAATATAATTTAGAGGAATACTAAATTGAATAGGATGTGGATACTTAAAATACACAAGGGAGAAAGCGTCAGTAAATTTTCCTCAATGAAACAATAAACTAAATCGCATACAATCGATTCGAAAGCAAAAGTGTCGAAATTGCACACGTCGTCGTATCGAAATTAAAATTAATGGAGTGATTACTGTTGGACATTCTCATACGCACACACACACGCACACATGTAACAATATTTTTTGCGAGGATAATTACCGACAGCATTATTATTATAATAAATAAATGATGGTCGTTATTGCGTAACGCCACTGAGTCATAAGAGCAACACGTACCTACCACCGCTGACCATTACATCACAGTTGATCTCCACGAGTCGTTTTTTTTTTTTTTTTTTTTTTTTTTTTCGATTCTCCTTCTTCTTCTTCTTCTTTCGCTTTACCCTGAACGCCCACGTAACGGTTCAATAGACCAAATATACACACAATCACGAGGAAGCGATCGTCTCCGGTTACTCTCTACTCTTAACTCTTGATTAATACGAATCCGATTTTGTGCGTTTCCATATGTTTGATTTGTGTAAATCTAACCTCTAGAAAACAGCGTTTTCCAAATTGTGGGTCGCGAGCCGACTTTTAGTGGGTCGCGAAAAATTCAATGTTTAAAATTCACATTTCAAAGAAGGTGATTTTATTTTTAATTATTTAAAATAAAATATGAAAAAATGGGAAAGTAAAAATAATATACAACAAACAACAGAGAATAGGAATTTTTTGAAAGACAACTGGAACAGCTTAAGTCGTCGAAATCGAAGCTTTTGCATTAAACCAGTGTACCTGATTAGTTTGCAAATCGCGCAAGCTAGTAAGCCGCACACAATTGGCAAGACTTTAGTGCTGCCACCATTAAAAGACACGGTTGGAATTATGTTTGATGATAAGAGCAAGAAAGAAGTATAGAGGTTGAAATCGATGAAATGACTCAGTGGGCAGAAAATGAGCTGATCCAAAGAGTTGGTGAGTTAGTAACATTTTTATCATTGCAACCGGACGAGTCCACGGATGTACAAGGTTGATCCTCAGCTGCTTGTTTTACGTTAATTATAAGTTATATAAAAATAAATAAAACTCGGGATATTTTTAGGTATTAAAACTAGGTTGGTCGCGAAAGTTTGTCCTTCTAAAACGTGGGTCGCGGTACTAAAAAGTTTGGAAAGCACTGCTCTAGTAGTCTAGACCGAAGCTCGCTACTGGTAACCAAAAAACTATTAGTGGCATGACTCGATATACAGTGTTAGAAAAGGGCAGAGTTTAATTATTTACACTCACTTTTGTATTAAAGCACCGCCGGTTGTAATATCTAACTCTTCAAATTAAAAATTACCGACAAAAAGTCTTTTTTCATCATTTTTCATCATCATTTTTAGCCGTTCACCATCCACTGCTGGATTAAGGCCTCTCCAATCCTCTTCCATTCCTGTCTGTCTTGAGCAATCAGCATCCACTGGACTCCAATTGACATTTTTCTCAATTCATCAGCCCATCTTCCACTCGGTCTACCTTGCTTTCTTTCACATCCTATCAGATACCATTTTTGTAGTTCTCGCATCCACTGCCACTTCAATTTTTTCACGCGTTTTGTATATATGCCACTTTGGTCATACTTCTTACCCATGTATTCCTCTTACGATCTCTTCTTGTTATACCAAGCATACATCTTTTCATGCACATTGTACATATACATATCATCCACTGCTGGATGAAGGCCTCTCCAATCCCCTATCCATTCCTGTCTGTTTTGAGCAATCTGCATCCAGTTAACTCCACACATTCTTCTCAATTCATTAGCCCATCTTCCACTCGGTCTACCTTGCTTTCTTTCACATCCTCTCGGATACCATTCCAGTATTTCTCGCGTCCATCTTCCATCCATTCTTCTCGCTATGTGTCCACTTCAACTTTTTCACACGTTCTGCTATATCTGTCATACTTCTTACGATCTCTTCTTTCCAGGCTTCTCTGTGTGCACTGGATCTTGCATAACATTCTTGAATTTAGCATCCATGTTTCACATATATACGTCATAACTGGCAGTACGCATCGGTCGTATGCCTTATTTTTTAAGCATAGTGGAATCTTGGATTTAAACATTCTTGAATTTTGCATAAATATTTCGTTTTTTTCGATTTTGACCATAATACAAGTAGGTCACTTACGTAAGAGAATTAGAGCGTATAATGTTCAGCTCTGCCCTTTTCTAACACAGCTGCAAGCCGTGCCTCTTAGAATTTTACGATAACTGGCTGGTGTATGTGGGTACTTTGTTCTATAGAAGTTTTGTCGCTTTTTTAATTGGCGAAATCCCGCTAGCGGCAAAAGAAATATTGCCTCGAAATCAATATGCTGCACAGTAGGAGCTTAATCGTATGTAAATAATAAGATACTCCTAATAAATATCGTATAAATGTGTATTAATTGATTTTTTATCGCTGACCCGACCACTCGTCGGCACTGTTTTATATTTATTATATCGTGACAACGGCGGTGAAAATTCTACTTTTTTTTTTTTTTAATCGTGGGAATCTAAATTTTTAACGTTAGCAACAATCATTTCCGGTTGTCAAATTTAAATAAATTTCATATCATCTTAATGACTGTCTTCAAAATGTGATATATTTTCGTTTCAGATGGAATTTTCTGTTATATTATATTATGTATGTACATATGTTTGAGGTTGTGTATGTGTTTATTCTAACCGCGTGTGTTAAAATGTGATTACAGTTTATCTATCGCATAAATAAGGCAGTGTGCTATTCATTCATATTCTCTAGAAAGAGTCCAAAATAAATTCATTATGTATAAATTCATGTATCTTATTGATAATAACTGTTATGACTCTCTTTTACTTAGTTTTAAAATGCATAAATTATCTGATAGAAGAGTTGTGAATGACTTGGTCTTTTTTTTATAAAAAGTCGACTTTACGATTAAAAGTTCTTGCACGTTTTACACGATCTCAATTTTTGTTTGTGGATGAAGGTAATTCATGCACCAATTTATTATATGCAATCTCCTATTCCTAGGTTGATTAGGACTGGCAATGAGTATGAAAATTTTTTGGATTATTTCTTTATAGTTGCTTTTTTTAAGAAGTTCCTCTTCTAAGTTGAATTAAATTTTACTTTTCTTATTGTCATTTTTTTTATATTTTGTTTCTATTTATACATATGTATATTACTCTTGTATGGTTATCTTTTCTGTTTATATTATTTCTTGTCTTTTTAGGCGTGTAATAAATAAATCTATATATATTTGGTTCAACTCGATTTTTTTTACTTTTTGACATACACTATTAGAAGAAACAGAAACTTAAAACTCAAACTGAAAAATTTTGATGAAAATAATTGGATCGGTTAATTTACCTATAGATTTAATTCAACACATTTAAGCAACGAAAGTATGAAAGTAGGCTTAAAAATTACATTAATTTTGCACGCAAAACGTAGTCACTGAAGATAATAATATTCTAGAGATAGTTGATGGTTATTTATACCGAATTGGCGAATACGACTGGTTATAAAGGAAGAATAATTGAAATAATGAACATAGTTTTTAAATCCAACATTCCTCTATGCTTAAAAAAGAAGGCATACGACCAATGCGTCCTGCCAGTTATGACGTATGGATGTGAAACTCGGATGCTAAATTCAAGAGTGTTACGCAAAATCCCAGTGCACACAGAGAAGCATGGAAAGATGTACATATGGGTAAGAAGTATGATATAGTGGAACGAGAATACATAGCGACACGAATGGATGGCAGATGGACGCGAGAAATACTGAAATGGTATCCGAGAGGATGTGAAAGAAAGCAAAATCCCCATTCCAAGTACAACATTGAAACAAATCATAAATTATATAGCATTTAAAAGTGGCTATAATATATAATTTGTACATCCATCGGTATTTCCCAAACGAAATCATAAAGATAATATGCAACGGTGCTTTTGCACCTGAACTATTCCGGAAAGCAACTTTTTTTTTTTTGTAAGTTGAAATTACACAGGTATCCTTTTGAATTAGGCGACCTTTTTTTTTTTGCTCGAGGTGTGATTTACGATTTAATTGAGTGGAAAGTTGGACCACTCAGAAACATCAATTTCTATTGTACCTACAAAATGCGCTTCGGATGTCGGTCTACCTGTATTCGGAAGACCTGCGCGAAATTGCAAAGACCGTTATTCGTGTACACAATTGTGACCCAAAAATATATAAAACCGTTGGCGAAAATCTTCCCTCGGTTATGTCATAAATATTTGCGTTTTTTGATTGTGAGAAATCTGGTTTGATGAGGTTGACCGCGCGCGCGCGCACAGCTTCAGATGAATCAGAAGAAGGATGGCGTTTTGGATTGTAGGCAAATTAAGAAACATGTCGGCCCCGATCGGCCTCAGGCAAAGCTCTAGACCGGCAATCGTCTGGCTTGGACAGGGGTCGTCAACCAGGACCATCAAATATTCATAAATTCCCAAGAAAGAAAAAGTTCAAAAAAAAAAATCACACTTTACTTTATAATATGCATCAAGTTTGACATTTTATTGTGTCTGGTCAAACTATTCATATCAATGTTACATATATTACGCAATAATCACATTAATAACATTCGAAGTAATCAATCTCGCTAGTTTACTAGCCGCTAGTAAACTACCTCGTGTAACAGGCGAAGCTAGTAAACTATCTGGCTTTTTCGGACGAGCGAGTGAAGTTCGAACGTTTGAACTTTACTCGCTACTATCTGGCTAGTGTGACGTCACTTCATTTTGACACTTTAAGGTTAAGCGGTTCATTTTCAGCTCCCAACACACACATATATGAAGGTTTAGTCAAAATTGTATAAAAATGTATAAAAAGGGAAGTAAAGTAGACTGTGTACAAATACTGTAAAACAAATTGACGAAAGCGCCACTGGCAAGTACACTAAACACGTGTAATAGGATTACTAGCTACTCGCTAGTACATAATTACTAGCTAGTACTAGATTACTAGTATCTCGCTAGTGTGACGTCACTTCATTTTGACAGTTTGAGGTTAAGCGTTTCATTTTCAGCTCACATATGTCAAAATTGTACTATTAAAAAACGCATATTTATTCTTTAGTACTATAAAGTAAAAGTAAAACTTAACACGTGTAATATAATTACTAGCTTTACGTGTCGGCTAGTAAACAAGCGAGTAAACTATCCCTGCGTAATACCCGCTTTGGAAACAAAGCATTACATTGCCCTATAAGTCAAACATATTGTGGAGATAGTTGATAGTTATTTATATCTGGGACAATTGTTGAATATGACTTGTTGTAAAGGAGGAAGGAATGAAACTAGGATGGAGTGCTTTTGGAAGAATGAACATAGTTTTTACGTCCAACATTCAGCTGTGCTTAAAAAATAAAGCATACGACGTTATGACGTATGGATGTTAAACGTGGATGCTACGTAAGATCCAGTGTACACAGAGCAGCACGGAAAGGTGTATGCTCGGTATAACGAGAAGAGATCGTAAGAGGAATACGTGGGTATGAAGCGTGACCAAAGTTGCAGATATAGCGGAATGTGTATGGTTGTAAAGGAAGAAGGAATGAAACTAGGCTAATAAAAAAGAAGACATACGACCAATGCGTACTGCCAGTTATGACGTATGGATGTGAAATTTGGATGCTAAATTCAAGAATGCTACGTAAGATCCAGTGCACGCAAAGAAGCATGGAAAGATGTATGCTCGGTATAACGAGAAAAGATCGTGAGATGAATACATGGGAAAGAAGTATGACCAAAGTGGCAGATGGACGCGATAAATACTGGAATGGTATCCAAGAGGATGTGAAAGAAAGCAACGATGGGCTGATGAATTGAGAAGAATGTGCGGTGTCCACTGGATGCAGATTGCGAACAATTGAGGAACAAATCAGAACAAATCAGAAACAATATATGTAAATTCAAGTTTGCCAGCCCTGGCCGAGCGTAACGTTATTTATAGTGAGTCCACCAGAGCCTGATTGGATAAAAATAATTAATAATATTTCGATAATCATTACGGTACAACTTTTATGACTCAAAAAATAACATACCTCGCGTATCGCGTACAGCGAACAGATTTCGTGTAATAAATGTCACTTTTATTGCCGGGAAATAAGTTAGAAGAGTTTTTTTTTTTTTTTTTTTGCGGAGGCCTAATCGAAATATCCATTCATACATTATTTATTCCCGTAATTAAAACAAATAATACGTGATTACGTCGCAATTGAGCGCCGTTGCTCAAATGTGATTTATTTTTTTTGGGAGGCACGGCAAAAAAAAAACGACAATAAAAACCATCAAACATATGTATGTATACATACATACATATATACATATACATCGAGAAGATCTAACTTTTGGAATCTATAAATAAAATAGTTACCCACATACATATACAAATCTATCAATAACTGTACACCATCTATGTATAAACACAATTTTTATTCAGTTCCGTATTTTTTTGTATGATATAAAATAGATAGTAACGCTACCTTTATGTAAATGAGGCATTCCAACGAGCCTATCCCAAGAATTAAACCCTAAGTTGAATCTTTTCATAATAATCACGTTACTAAACTAACAGTTATAATACAATTTGCATCATTAAATTGAAAAGGTAGGGAAGAAACGTTTAGATTTAACAATAGGTAAAATGTTTAAATGTACATAATTACTACATTTAATTTTTCGACTATTATCATCAATAGGTACATATATGTACTATTACTATAATCTAATATATAAAACACTAAAGTTTGTATGTATGTATGTATGTACGTATGGGTCATTCGTCAATTACCAGGCGTTGCTCGGGCGCGATTAATAGAAACGACGAAGTACACACGATAGTAGATGTTTTCGGCAGATTTAAGTAGATTTAAGCAGATAGTGTTTCGGGAGCCCAAAAAGAGGCCGCCGGGATAGGAGGGGGGTCTGGGGAGTGGTAAGTGGCCGGCATTGCTTTTCGGGAGTCCAAAAAAGGGGCCGCCGGGGTGAGAAGGAGGGTTTGGGGGTTGGTAAGGGGCCGGCATTGCTTTTCGGGTGTCCAAAAAAGGGGCCGCCGGGGCTTGAGGAACGTCTGGGGGGTGGTTTGAGGGCTGGAATGGCTTTAGGGGGTATTAAAAGTTGAAAAAATCAAAAAAAGTTCCCAAAAAAAGTCCAAAAAAACAGAATTTTTTTTTTTTTACATATATTGATAGAAAAAAACTCGAAAAATCTTATTGTGACGTCATAGCGTTGCTATACTCCTTAAAAGCTATGCCGGACCCTTACCACCCCCCAGACCCCCCCTCCTGCCCCGGCGGCCCCTTTTTTGGGCTCCCGAAATAATTTACTAAACAAACACTATATTACATTATATTAATTACACCCCGGGCAAAGCCGGGTAATAAAGCTACTATGTACATACATAAATCAATATAAAATACATTCACGTAAGATATTTTACATACAGATGGTGGAAAACAATACGGAACTGTAGGTTAGAATGCCGACAGAGAGGATATGTATTCATTTTTTTGTGTTTACCTGTGGTTCACGCTATCTATCTAGTATATATCGATCTATCTATGAATGAAATGAGATGTGAGCAGACCGCAACAACAGCTGTTTTACGACAGGTGTATTAAAGGGTAAACCGTCGGTTAACTTTGGTTTCCTGGATCCATCAAATGAAATAACAGTAGAAAACGTGCGGTTACCAGTGTGTGAATATCGGAATTTACACACTGAAATCGACTGTAATAAACTGCGAAAAAGAATTGTAAATAGGTTTTTGAGCTCTTTCTAAATTTAATCATTTTTCGCGTATGTTGAATTTTTATGTTTAGTACGTATTGTTTTTGTCTACCTACAGAATAAATTCAACTGATAAATATTTAAATCATTTTTAATTAAAATAATCAGCATTAAAATGCAATGGACGGGAAAATTTTGCATTCAATTGTGAAAAATTTTACGCGTTCGTTAATGGATTGAATTTGAATATTTATAGACACTTTACTGTTTCGAAAAATTGAAAAATACACACACACACACACACATAGATTTTGCCAGACAATAATTTAATATACATAGACGAAATTAATATTATTTAAAATATTGCGCAATTTAATTTAAATATTACATTATATCTATGTATGTATTTACCGCATTGAACAAACTGTACGGTCAGTGTGGAAAAAATTAAATGCCCTTTGAGAAAAACTGTGGAATAAATTAAATTTTAAGCATAAAAGATTGAAGGTGCAATTGCAGTCTCAAAAGTAATTGATCTCTCAAATGTTTAATATAAAATTCGCTTTGAATGTAAGACAAAATGCTTCGGTGGATTTTTTTTTCCGATTAGTCGATATGCGGCGTGCCTTAAATGCACTTTTTTTTCGCATATGATAAATTTATAAATGCAAAATAAACGACGCGATTAAACTGCGTCGACTATAACGCATACATATTTTGTTTGCGAATTTGCGTAATTTTAAATTGTAAATGCATGAGAACGCGAAGACAAAAGTTAATTTAAACAAAACCATGCACAAGAAAACAAAAAAAAAACCCGCGCATTGTTTCGCAAGCAATTATTCGAATCGTACGCGCTCTTTTTTCAAGTAGAGTACGATTAAAATAAAATAAAAGTTATGCACAGTGTTTGTTGATTAGGTGTACCTACTTAATTTTTGCATGGGAAAATATTTAGTTTGCTCGATTAATTTATATATTACACTCATTGTATACAAAATTTCACAGCGAAATGTTTAATTGTACGCACATGAGTATGTGGCACTTGAAAAGAACTAACAAATATTAGTAGAGTACCGTTTTATTAAACGTAATTATATCTCACGAAATTATTGCTATCATTTGGTATTTTAATTTTCAGGATTTTATCTGTTAAATCACAGTGAGCACATTTTTGACGTATCAATACTATTATTATCATATATAATAGCCCTATTCCGTCTGTCTGTGTGTCTGTCTGCTGCTGACGCTCGCTGAAGTTAATAATATTAAAAAACACGAACCGTCCGCGCGCGAGTGGGATTTGAACCCGAGATCACCGGTTCGGAACAGTGAAGAGCTTATTTTCTCAATAGGCTCGCGACTTTGCTAAATTGTTACGTTGTTGTATTATAACGCGCCATCTATGCAACAACTATAAAAACTATTAAATACGCATACATATACTCACCCACACAAACATCCGTTGATATTCAACGGGCTTACATTAGTTATATATATGTATATAATAGCCCAAAACCGTCTGTCTGTCTGCTGATAACGCTCGCTGAGGTAAATGATTAAAAGACACGAACCATCGCGCGCGAGTGGAATTTGAACCCGAGATCACCAGTTCGGAAGAGGGTGTGCTTACGCATTCATCCAAACTAGGTAATGACGAGCCTGCCAATATTAATCTACAGTAGGTTCACGACTTTGCTAAATTGTTAGGTTGTTGTATTATAACGCGCCATCTATGCAACAACTATAAAAACTATTAAATACGCATACATATACTCACCCACACGAACATCCGTTGATATTCAACGGGCTTACACTAGTTATATATACATATATATAATCCGCCTGTCTGTCTGCTGATAACGCTCGCCGAGGTAAATGATTAAAAGACACGAACCGTCGCGCGCGAGTGGGATTTGAACCCGAGATAACCATTCGGGAAGAGGGTGCGCTTACGCATTCATCCAAACTGGGTAATGACGAGCCTGCCGATATTAATCTACAGTAGGTTCACGACTTTGCTAAATTGTTACGTTGTTGTATCTATGCACAAACTATAAAAACTATTTTTTTTTATATGTTAGAAATAAATACTTAGCCCAGTACTTTTATTCATTTGTCAAGTTTGAAGTATGCATTACTATTATATTATTATATGTATAGTAGCGAAAGGATCGCTCGCATGCACGTACACATACACTCACCCACACAAACACTCACAGTACGGGTGATGACTGATGAGAAACCGCTCCGTTGATATTCAACGGGCTCACACTATGTAGTTATTGTATAACCGATAAACAATTTCGGTAACGTGACGATCGCATCACACGTGAACCACATTGTTTGAACAATACTTTTCCAGTACCACTAGGACGTTGGCTTAAGCTTTCTTGACACGGCCATATACGAACGCATACGTTGAACAGTTTCATACAAATAATCAACGCGAGCTGTTATTGAAATTGTACCTATACAACATTCGCACGATAATTTCGACGCGTCCAACTTATCACTAGTATAAACAATTCTACGTATAGAATATTCATCATCATCAACTTCGATGTTATCAATGGTTTGATTGAACGCACACCACTCAACACTCTATGAAATTCTTATGTGTGTCAACACACGATTTTGACCCGCGTCAAAAGTCGAGGACTACCGGTAGCCATCTTAAATACTATCAGTCATCCCCTCGTCATGATTTTAATTCGTAATAACTCAACGATAACCATCGACGAAGAAGCTTTCGACGCTCAGATACCCATCCACATACATATGAGTCGCCTAGTTCCAAATCCCGATAAGTCCACAATATGTATATAAAAAACGAGAATAAAATATTTTCTGGTTCTAAGAATGTTTTCAAACGATGCCTTATACTTGAATTATTCCAAATACCGCCAAGTGCGCCGTAAAAAAAAATTGAAAATCAGTGTTAGTTCCAAAAACTGACAATTGCACTATGATAAAAGCTGTTGAATGCCATATTTAGAAACAAACAACGATAAGTCCATGTTTCTAATCTCAATATTTTGTTTAATATCAACAAAATTAAGTTTAAATGAGTTTAAACGCCATCAAGCAAATAAGTCTGTAGCAGAAAAACCGCGTTTGCGAACAAGTGAGTTTTATGGACTTATCGGGATTTGGAACTAGGCGACTCATATATATGTACATTGACTATTCGATTCGTATTCACGTTTAAATGAAACGTGGTGTAAAGCGGATATTACACAGGGATAGTTTACTCGCTACTATATCGCTAGTTTACTAGCCAACACGTAGAGCTAGTAGCGGGTAGCTAGTAATCCTATTACACGTGTTTAGTGTACTCGCCACTCGCTGCCGCTAGTGAAGCGGTCGTCAACTTGTTTTACAGTCTTAGTACACAGTCTAGGTATAAATAACTATCAACTATCTCTACAATATGTTTAACTAATAGGGCGATGTAGTGCTTTGTTTCTAAAGCGGGTATTACACAGGGATAGTTGACTCGCTACCATCTCGCTCGTTTACTAGAGCTAATTATCCTATTACACGTGTTGAGTTTACTCGCTACTATATCGCTAGTTTACTAGCCAATACGTAGACCTAGTAGCGAGTAGTTAGTGATCCTATTACACGTGTTTAGTGTACTCACCACTCACTGCCGCTAGTGACGCGGTCGTCAACTCGTTTTACAGTCCAGGTATAAATAACTATCAACTATCTCTACAATATGTTTAACTAACAGGGCGATGTAGTGCTTTGTTATCTAAAGCGGGTATTACACAGGGATAGTTTACGCGCTACCATCTCGCTCGTTTACTAGCCGGTACGTAGAGCTAATATAATCCTATTACACGTGTTTAGTTTACTCGCTACTATATCGCTAGTTTACTAGCCAACACGTAGAGCTAGTAGCGAGTAGATAGTGATCCTATTACACGTGTTTAGTGTACTCGCCACTCGCTGCCGCTAGTGACGCGGTCGTCAACTCGTTTTACAGTCTTAGTACACAGTCTAGGTATAAATAACTATCAACTATCTTTACAATATGTTTAACTAATAGGGCGATGTAGTGCTTTGTTATCTAAAGCGGGTATTACACAGGGATAGTTTACTCGCTCGTTTACTAGCCGGTACGTAGAGCTAATAATCCCATTACACGTGTTTAGTTTACTCGCTGCCGCTAGTGGCGCTGTCGTCGACTTGTTTTACAGTCTGCAGTACTTGCTTTACTTCCTTTTTTATACCTTCATATATTTGTGTGTTGGGAGCTGAAAATGAACCTCTTAACCTCAAACTGTCAAAATGAAGTGATGTCACACTAGCCAGATAGTAGCGAGTAAAGTTCAAACATTAAAAACTTCACTCGCTCGGCCGAAAAAGCCAGATGGTGTACTAGCTTCGCCTGTTACACGAGCTAGTTTACTAGTAAACTAGCGAGATAGTAGCGAGTAAGCTATCCCTGTGTAATACCCGCACAAGGCAAAGAACACCTACATACATATATGTACATATAGGCAGGTATCCGTTAATAATGATGTGCAATACAATAAAGTTAAATATAATCGAGCAACAATGAAAGTGAAATTAATTCAGTGACGTGCGAAATATTCGCGAGAGTGGCATTAATGGAAAAAAGCACACTTTTACGGCGTTAATTTGATACTAAGTGGTGTGCCTGTCACGCAGTGCCAACAAGTGCGTGACAGATAATTGATACAAAGAGAACGTTCGTACTACAGTACGGTCGAAAAGGTTTTACTATACGATAATTTAAGGTTCCTCGGTGCAATAGTACCTACATAGTACCTACAGGAATTCAAGAGAAGCGTGTATATTGTAGAATCTTCAAATTAACACTGTATGTTAACACAGATTGCTTTTTTCAATTTTATTTCATGAGCTTTTCATTGCCAATTCAATATGTAGTCCTATTACACGTGAATATTGAACAAAATTTGCAATTTTCAAAAAAGCATTAAATAAATCAGTGAATCTCACAAAATAAGAAATGGTTGGTACTTCTTCTTTTAAGCTATTTTTGTCTGTCATAGTGAAGTAACCAGATAACGATAGTCTGCAGTGGCTTCCTGTTGCTTTCTGGGGAGGAAGCAAGGAAAAGACGTTGAATCGGTACTCAGTAGGAATGTAATGCTGTGTACACACCGACGAACCGAACAGCGAACGCCACTGCCACTGCAGAGTATCGTTATCTGGTTAATTCACTATGACAGACAAAAATAGCTTAAAAGAAGAAGTACCAACCATTTCTTATTTTGTGCAGCATTAAGTGATACCAATTTTGTACGGAGTAATATCAACAAGTTAGATAAATTGTCAAATTCTTACAGAAAATGGCTGATCTGAATGTTTATAACATTCAATGCAGAGCGATAGTTCACCAGTTATCACCATTGACAAGATTTGAACATCACTAAGCCCAGATCATCTAACTGTCTAACTCTAAATCACAGATATAGACTAATTAGATATGCCTCTTCATACTTTTCGGTCGACGAAAATCAGTAGCAAGAGTAGGGATGAATAGACAGAACCCGAGAATCGAAAAACAAAGTAGTGACCTTTTTTTTTCAACACTTTGACTCCCACAACTAGGATTTTTATACCTGAATGGAACATTTTTAAAGCGTAAGGCCCGTAACGCACTTGGCAGTCTGGCTGCGGCAGCCATGGCTGCGCAGCCACAACGAACGCCTGACTGCTACACAGGCAGCCAGAGTTTCCTGGCTGCCTAGTGCGTTATCAAACAGGCAGCCACATACATTTTCTAACATCATTGTGGCTGCGCAGCCAGGCTGCCAAGTACGTTACGGGCCTTAAGGCATATCTACATCTATGGTCTAAATATAATATTGTAAGACGGTACCTCAAAATTGGCACCACCCAAAACAATTCCCTCCTATCTACCAAATTAGAGTCAGTTCCTTCTCTACCTCCCTCACCATCAGAAGGCAATTGTTTCACAAGTTAAGAGTAACTTTCCCTAGTTACTTCACTAAAACCGACAGGTAAAATGTTTATCGAATAGTGAAGAGGCAACCTTCAGAAGATGAAATAGCGAAAAGTCACCGCTTGATATCAATTATCTACTATGTCAGATGTGGCCTCATTGTACTAAACATCACAAATGCAATAAGAACATATTATGTATGTACATATGTATATTTACTATATACATATAGGTATTATAGCCGAAGTCCGTCTGTCTGTCTGTTGATAATCACCAGTTCGAAACATTGAGACTACACTGAAACACTGAAACTATGATCCAACGCCTATAATGCAAGGTCCCTCATATTTTGAACATATAAATCGTTTGAAACTTTGCGACTTTGCTAAATTGTTACGTTGTTGTATATTATAAAGCGCCATCTATACAACAACTATAAAAACGGGTGATGAGAACGCACCTCGAGGAGTCCTCCTGGATTGCAGAGAGACGTAATCATGGGAATTTGCAGAAGAAGAAGAAAGACTAAACCTGGAAATGGAGTACGTATGGAACTTCTTATTATTTTTTTCCAATTTATTAATGGAATCTTGGTAAAACGGGTTCCATACAGTACTAGCAAATTCCAGGTCACTTCTCACAAATACATTATATAGTATATAATAAATACACTGTGTCAAAGGACTTGAAGGTTCTGGATACTCTCATTATGAATCCCAAACTCCTATAAGCCTTATTGACAGCCGCATCAATGTGGGAATTAAAAGACAATCTAATAAGACACCTACATAGGTCTCTCAGGCTCAATAGGCTCGTGACTTTGCTAAATTGTCACGTTGTTGTATTATAACGCGCCATCTATGCAACAACTATAAAAATTATTAAATACGCATACATATACTCACCCACACAAACATCCGTTGATATTCAACGGGCTTACACTAGTTATATATGTATATAGTAGATAATAGCCCAAATCCGTCTGTCTGTCTGCTGATAACGCTCGCTGAGGTAAATTATTAAAAGACACGAACCGTCGCGCGCGAGTGGGATTTGAACCCGAGATCACCAGTTCGCTTACGCATTCATCCAAACTAGGTAATGACGAGCCTGCCAATATTAATCTACAGTAGGTTCACGACTTTGCTAAATTGTTAGGTTGTTGTATTATAACGCGCCATCTATGCAACAACTATAAAAACTATTAAATACGCATACATATACTCACCCACACGAACATCCGTTGATATTCAACGGGCTTACACTAGTTATATATACATATATATAATCCGTCTGTCTGTCTGCTGATAACGCTCGCCGAGGTAAATTATTAAAAGACACGAACCGTCGCGCGCGAGTGGGATTTGAACTCGAGATCGCCGGTTCGGAACAGTGAGAGCTTACGCTGTGATCCAAACTAGATAATAACGGACCTGCTACAATTTGACTATATAATTTCTCAATAGGCTCGCGACTTTGCTAAATTGTCACGTTGTTGTATTATAACGCGCCATCTATGCAACAACTATGAAAACTATTAAATACGCATACATATACTCACCCACACGAACATCCGTTGATATTCAACGGGCTTACCATAGTTATATATATATATATATATATAATCCGTCTGTCTGTCTGCTGATAACGCTCGCCGAGGTAAATGATTAAAAGACACGAACCGTCGCGCGCCATTGGGATTCGAACCCGAGATAACCATTTGGGAAGAGGGTGCGCTTACGCATTCATCCAAACTGGGTAATGACGAGTCTGCCGATATTAATCTACAGTAGATTCACGACTTTGCTAAATTGTTACGTTGTTGTATCTATGCACAAACTATAAAAACTATTTTTTTTTTTTTTTTTATATTAGAAATAAATACTTAGCTCAGTACTTTTATTAATTTGTCAAGTTTGAAGTATGCATTACTATATATTATTATATGTATAGTAGCGCAAGGATCGCTCGCATGCACGTACACATACACTCACCCACACAAACACTCACAGTACGGGTGATGACTGATGAGAAACCGCTCCGTTGATATTCAACGGGCTCACACACTATGTAGTTATTGTATAACCGATAAACAATTTCGGTAACGTGACGATCGCATCACACAATGAACCGCATTGTTTGAACAATACTTTGCCCGTACAACTAGGACGTTGGCTTGAGCTTTCTTGACACGGCCATATACGAACGCATAACTTGAACACTTTCATAAAAATAATCAACGCTACATATAAAAACTATTAAATACACAACGTCGAACAAGCCAAGCCATTCGACCGAGACGAATCATGAGCACATTTTACTAGTTCCCTATTGCACATGGGGGGGTACTATAGTCTATAGTCCATTGTGTACATTTGTCGATCGTTCGTTTATATGGCGACCCGTGTTGTGAAGGTTTTACATTGCGTTTAGTGAGTGAGTGAGTGCAAGTGGCCCATAATATGTTGGTCGAGTCTGTTGATCCGATGAATCGTTTGTCCGTTGACCTCGCTAGGAAATACGATACCGATGATTTCATTCAACTAATATGAAAAGTGTTCGGGCAAACAACCTACATCAACACGCAGACAACAGACTCCCCCTCTACCATCTTCCCCACCTCCCCCCTCTATCGTCTCACACACTGCCGTCATCATGGCTGATGATGTTTTAAAGCGGTTAGACGAAATTCGCCAGCTCCTAGTCTTTGTTCACATTAAACGGTTGAATATGAGATAAAACCCAGTCGAAACAATTTGATGTATGACAATACCCAATCATCAGCCGAAATCATCAAAATAATGTATTGTATGTTGCGCGGAAAAAAGATCGTAAGGAGTACCTGTGAAAAGTTGCGGCACGATTAGTTAAACGGTTTGGGTATGTACGTATATATGAGTCGCCTAGTTCCAAATCCCGATAAGTCCACAATATATGTATAAAAAACTAGGATAAAATATTTTCTGGTTCTAAGAATGATTTCAAACGATGCCTTATACTTGAATTATTCCAAATACCGCCAAGTGCGCCGTAAAAAAATATTGAAAATCAAGTGTTAGTTCCAAAAACTGACAATTGCACTATGGATAAAAGCCGATAAAAGCCATATTTAGAAACAAACAACGACAAGTCCATGTTTCCAATCTCAATATTATGTTTAATATCAACAAAATTAAGTTTAAATGAGTTTAATAAACGCCATCAAGCAAATAAGTCTGTAGCAGAAAAACCGCGTTTGCGAACAAGTGAGTTTTATGGACTTATCGGGATTTGGAACTAAGCGACTCATATGTATGTATGTATAACTAGCTTTATTACCCGGCTTCGCCCGGGGTGTCATTAATATAATGTAATATAGTGTTTGTGTTTAGTAAATTATTTCGGGAGCCCAAAAAAGGGGCCGCCCGGGCAGGAGGGGGGTCTGGGGGTGGTAAATGGAGAAATCTGCCGAAAACATCTACTATCGTGTGTACTTCGTCGTTTCTATTAATCGCACCCGAGCAACGCCTGGTGATTGACGAATGACCCACACGTACATACAAACTTAAGTGTTTTATATATTAGAATATGTATGAGAAACAAATAGACAATAGACGGAAAGACATTCAATTCAATTTTATAATACGAGTATATATGTATGTATGTAGGCCAAAATGTAACAATCATCATCATCATGATCATTTTCAGCCGTTCACCATCCACTGCTGGATACCTGTGTCTGCTTGAGCAATCTGCATCCACTTGACTCCACACATTCTTCTCAATACATCAGCCCATCATCCACTCGGTCTGCTTTGCTTTCTTTCACATCCTCTCGGATACCATTCCGGTGATTTCTCGCGTCCATCTGCCATCCATTCTTCTCGCTATGTGTCCACTGCAACTCTTTCACACGTTCCACTACATATATCTGCCACTTTGGTCATACTTCTTACCCATGTATTCCTCTTACGATCTCTTCTTGTTATACCAAGCATAAACCATAAAGACTGTAAAACGAGTTGACGACAGCGCCACTAGCGGTAGCTACTACCTGGATTACTAGCTACTCGATATTCTATGTGTCGGCTAGTAAACTAGCGAGATAGAAGCGAGTAAACTATACCATTCCAGTTATTTCTAGCGTCCATCTGCCATCCATTCTTCTCGCTATGTGTCCACTGCAACTTTTTCACACGTTCCACTACATATATCTGCCACTTTGGTCATACTTCTTACCCATGTATTCCTCTTACGATCTCTTCTTGCTATACCAAGCATAAACCATGGATGAAGGCCTCTCCCAATCCTCTTCCATTCCTGTCTGTCTTGATCAATCTGCATCCACTTTTGACTCGACACATTCTTCTCAATTCATCAGCCCATCTTCCATTCGGTCAACCTTGCTTTCTTTCACATCCTCTCGTATACCATTCCAGTATTTATCGCGTCCAACTTTTTCACACGTTACGCTATATCTGCCACTTTGGTCATGCTTCTGCAGCATACATCTCTTCATGCTTCTCTGTGTGCACTGGATCTTACGTAACATACTCAAATTCAGCATGCATGCGTCATAACTGTCAGTACGCATCGGTCGTATGCCTTATTTTTTAAACATGTTGGAAACAAGCGGAATGTTGGATTCAATTGATCATCCTTCCAAAAGCGCACCATCCTAGTTTCATTATTTGTTCTCACTTCAACTTTTTAACACGTTCTGCTATATCTACCACCTTGGTCATACTTCTTACCCATGTACTCCTCTTACGATCTCTTCTCGTTATAACGAGCATACACACATCTTTCTATGTGTGCCTGTGTGCACTGGATCTTACGTATCACTCTTGAATTTAGCATCCATACGTCATAACCGGCAGTACGCATTGGTCGTATGCCATATTTTTTAAGCATAGCGGAATGTTTGGAATGTTTTACTTTTTGATTATATAAACTGTAATCTAATTTATTCAGATTGCGTATTGTAGTTTAACATAGCACTGATTTAAATTGTAGATTGAACAAAATGAAATTCAATTCGCTACAATAATAATACATTATTTAACCATTTCACGCATTAAGCAACATATTATCGTACATTTTCACACAGTTTGCACTTTTTACACAATTCGATAGATTTTAAAATTAAACGAAAATACAAATCGGAATACAGTCCTCGAGTGTAATAAATCAGATTTTTCCCAGTGCGAATCGATAGCTCACGCATTAACGATTTACTGTTGAGGCGAAAAAAAAAAAAAAATAATACAATTCAACCGACTTTGTTTTTTTCCGCCGAATTTTAATTCCGAAAAAAATACCACATTGAATGAATCGAACGGTTTTAAACAACACAACCATACCTAAATTATATAACGAGCGAATTTGTTCCTCCATTCATTGTCTGTGTGTGTGTGTGTGTGTGTGTGATTTTACGTGGGCCGAGATATCCGACATACTTATAATATAATATAGAAGTGTTCAATTTTAAAATTGATCGATCAGTCGAGTTTAATCAATCGCGATCGTTAATCGTATATGCTGAGCAACACCTTCGACATGTCGACGTTGCATAAATTATTAATGAACTCAAACGCGTCATTCGATTATAGGAAACTTGCCGTGGCGGAAAAATTGAAATTGAAGACGAAAATTTTGCATCGAAACAAAACTAGCCGAGGTAATTATGCAAATTTTCACCGTCAATGTGAGATTTTATTGTAATTTACCGACTATAATATAATATATATGCTAAAATACTTATATAGTACATTTTCAATTCAATTGTTTCAATATTTAATATTAAATTGCACTTATAGGGTTAAAAACTTTTGTCGATTTTAGACCGTATACCTATTCTAAGAACCGTGAACTGTTTACACGACAAATATAACATAAAGCCGGTCCCTCTTCTTGGGCACACAAATTCAAGGTATACTGCTTTTGACATTTTGAACTACTTAGAACAAATAAACGAACCAATCTATCGCCTACCTAAGAGTCGAAGTTTTGAAATTGACGAAAGCTTTGTGTTGAAATAAATTTCACTATATACTACTTTATTATACATGATACAAAATAAAGTATAAGCTTTATAAGCGTGCGAGCTTTTTGTATGAAATAATCACTCAACACTTAATTGAATAAAAGGCGTAAGTACTAAAGAATATTGTCCAGTCAAATCAGTCAAGACAGTGTAATAAAATTCAATGCATCAAATGTGCGATAAATTAAATTTAACAAAACGTATAATACTGCCGTATTTATGAAAAATAGCGTGGCTTTGAAACAATTAACGTTTTATATAATAATCACAAGCTTTAAAAATTAATTTGAATTAACTGCATGGTGAATAAATTGGTAGAAAAAAATCCCGATTAAAAATATGTGCAAATTTACGAGACGATTATGCATTTTAATTACACGCTATTTTTATTCAAATTGTTAACCGGTCGATACCGCCGTGAGAAAGCAATCGCTGCCGCGGCCAAACGTTACTAAAAAATTCAATTGAACTATATTTTGATGTATGCAACTAACCTAAGTACGTAGTAATTGATTAGAGTTGTGCTTTTGGATGTGTGTTCACTTAGTGAAATTTAACTTTCGTACCGTTGGGTTTCGCGCTAGTGTCCGCGCGTCGATGTCTCTCGCGACGCGTTGAGATTCTTCTAAGAGTGTTGAATGTTGAATGTTGCAACACGTCCAACTGATGTCGCGGTCTGCTGTCAACTGGTGGGGCTACGTGGCCCTCACTGACCCCACTCACCATGCTCTCTGCTCTCTGCTCTCACTCTGTACCGACCAGCCACTTTGCTAGTACCACCCCCACCACTTAAAACCTAATGAAAGCCTAACTGTCTGCAACCCCTCTAAGGTATTCCTCTGTTCTGTTCCTTAGCATATTTATATATTTTATTTATTTATTTATTTATACATATACGGTCTTTGCAATAGACCATTTTAAAAATACACTTGATAAATAAAAATAAAATAAAAAAAAATAAATGAATTACAAAAGGAAAAGAATTACAAGAAGAAAAGAAATACAAGAGAAAATAAAGATACAATATTTATGTGTCTAAAAAATATGAAAATAAAAATTCCCTTATAAACAGCTTAGAATTATAAAAAAAAATCAATTTCTCCAAAATCATTACCCAGTTTATGTATTGTATATTTATTTTTTATTTATTTAATTGATCATGCAACAAACAGCTTATAGTATATGTACAATAAAATATAAATACAAAATAATATTAATATCACACAATACACTGCAGCCAAAATAGTTGCAAACGAACAACAGATTAAAATAAGAAAAGAACTTAGGAGTCAGGACTGGAAAGGAACTTGAGCAAAGATAATTTAAAGGAGGGCAAAGAATGGAGAAAAGGATCAATATGTGCCGGGATTTCGTCAAATGACGAGCAGGATCTATAAATGAAGGAGTTTAGTGAATAATTTGTGGAACAAAGATTCAAATGAAACAATGGAGGATTTCTGCAGGCCTAGGGGGACAATGTAGACGGATCCTACTTAGTAGGTAAGGGCTATCTAATAAATTATTTAAAAGTTTAAATACAAAGCAGAGATCCGAGACCGTCCTCCTGGTTTGCAGGGAGATGTAATCACGGGAATTTGCAGAAGAAAGACAAAACCTGGAAATGGAGTACGTATGGAACTTCTTATTAATTTTTTCCAATTTATTAATGGAATCTTGGTAAAACGGGTTCCATATAGTACTAGCAAATTCCTGGTGACTTCTCACAAATACATTATATAGTAAAGACACTGTATCAAAGGACTTAAAGGGTTTGGATACTCTCATTATGAATCCCAAATTCTTATAAGCCTTATTGAAGCCTTATTGTGGGTATTATAGAATATTTTAAGTAATTCGTAGCAGGAGTGGGTAAAGCAAACAAATAGCCGTTCCTTGTACATACATTGTAGATCTACTTGGGACATGCAGTGATATAAGTCCAACCAATTCACTGCAATCTATAACGCCATTGAGAATATTAAACAGACACATCAGATCACTAATTATTCTGCTATCATTGAGTTTTAATAAATTCAACTCCTTATATATAGAAAAATTATTGCTTAGATTTATTTGTTTAAAGAATTTAAAATCAATGAACCTCAAGAATCTATTTTGTACCTTCTCAATAGAATTACTATGCAACTGTGAATTAGGGGACCATATGGTAGAATTATATTCAAGTTGATTCCTAACTAAGGATATACATATATAATAATTTAATTGTTTTTATATTGTTAAAATGAATTGAATTTTTTTTAACAAAGCCTAGGGTTTTTGACAAATGTCAAAAAAGTGACAAATGTCCTAATTAAATATTTGTATACGCAATCGCCGTACTGTAATCATCCACTGCTGGATGAAGTCCTCTCCATTCCTGTCTGTCTTGAGCAATCTGCATCCACTTGACTCCACACGTTCTGCTACATCTGCCACTTGGGTCATACTTCCAACCGTGTATTCCTCTAACGATCGTTTCCTGTTATAACCAAGCGTACATCGTTACATGCTTGTCCGTGTCCACTGGATCTTACGTAACATTCTTGAATTTAGCATCCACATTTCACATACACACGTCATAACTGGCAGTACGCATTGATCGTATGCCTGGAATTACCTTGAAATTGTTTATTTTTTAATATTTTAACTTACTTTTCTTTAACTTGCTTTCTTTCACATCCTCTCGGATACCATTCCAGTATTTCTCGTGCCCATCCGCCATCCATTCTTCTCACTATGTGTTCTCGTTCCACTATATCTGCCACTTTGGTCATACTTCTTACCCATCTATTCCTCTTACGATCTCTTCTTGTTATACCTTGCGTACATCGTTACATGCTTGTCCGTGTGCACTGGATCTTACGTAGCATTCTTAAGTCTATACGTCATAACTGGCATTATACCTTCTATCCACTTCAACTTTTTCACCCGTACTGTTATATCTGCTACTTTGGTCATGCTTATTACCCATGTATTCCTCTTACGGTCTCTTCTCGTTATAGCGAGCATACATCTTTACATGCTTGTCCGTGTGCACTGAATCTTACGTAACATTCTTGAATTTAGCATCCACACGTCATAACTGGCAGTACGCATTGATCGTATGCCTGGAATTACCTTAATTAATATTTTATCTGTGTCCAGTTCTACTTTTTCACACGTACCGCTATATCTGTCATACTTCTTACCCATCTATTCCTCTTACGATCTCTTCTTGTTATACCATGCCTACATATTTCCAAGCTTCTCTGTGTGCACTGGATCTTACGTAGCATTCTCGAGTCCTTACGTCATAACTGGCAGTACGCATTGGTCATATGCCTTCTATCCACTTCAACTTTTTCACCCGTACTGCTATATCTGCCAATTTGGTCATACTTCTTACCCATGTATGTATGTACATATGTATGTACATTGTTGTATAACTCGCTATTCGGTTAGTCCGCTAGTGCTATCATTGTCTTAACTTTCTGCGGTTAACTGGTGACCAATGTCTCCGAAACTACATACATAGTACCGTTATAGTCATGAAATTAAAAGCATGTTAATCCTCACATCTATAATATTCGTGTATAAATGTCAATATTGTATAATTAAGTCATTAAACAATGTTAGCTTCTTAGTTTTGATTTGAAATTTCAGTCATATTGAAAAACATGGGTATAATGCACTGTAGGCAAACATTTTCTTCATATAAACGTATTTTCCGTGTATCTACATACATATCTATGTATGTATATTTTACAGAAAATTCCAAAAAGCAGTTTTTGACCGCATATCATAAATTGCCAAACCGTTGACATAATTGTTAAATTTTTTAGTGGATTCTATTATGATAGAAACCCTAATAGATAATAGCCCTATTCCGTATGTCTGTCTGTCTGTCTGCTGATAGCCTGCGGCTCTCGCTGTCATTTTGCGTAAAACACGAAACGTTGAAACATAATTTACACCAAATCAAAATGAATCCTATTTCCCTAACTTGATGGCTATAAAAAGCTTGAAGATCGTTTTTCAGATTGAATTTAATAATACTTTTTAGATTAATAAACTGTCGAACATTAAGAAATATCATAAAGATAGCTTATTTCTTACAGCTATCCATTTAACAAATGAGTAACATTTAAATTCATTTAGAATGTATGTATATTCAAAAAATAAAATCCGAAAATAATGTTGCTGCTCCCAAGCTTACCAATTTTGCAAGGTTTTCCCTGATTTGGCTCTTAGCTCGAAAAAGGTTCCCGACCACTGGGATAGATAATAAAAATCCGGTAATGATTTAAATTATTAGGCAGATACCTAATAAGGATCCAAAGTTTCATATGAAAGAGATATTTTATATTATTATATATAGTTAATAAATCTACAAATATATTATTCATCTATATAAAATTTATTAGATATCATATACCGAATTCACCCAAATCATAGTTTATATTCTTTTAATGAAATTTATATTTTATAAGAAAGAAAACCTAAATCCTAAAGAATCAAAATCTTTTGTGCTAACGTGAAAATTAGCGACTGAAATAAATTTACAATATAAACGCATTTGGTAAGGAAATTTCGTACAATAATATGTTTCTTTGGTTTTTCAACAGTAGGTATTCGAGTTTTAAATTTTAACAATCAACCTAATTGTAGATTGAATGGTTGAATATGATCTTCTGCTTGCTCTACACTCTACAGCTTTCGAAAAGTTCGAATATTATCGAAAGAAATTCTATTGTCATTTTTTCTGTAAGCTGATTTGATCCGTTCAGCAAAAACTACCATACTATTAAATATTAAAACGAAGACAAAATTTTCTTCAAAGTACTGTTTTTTTATCATTAGTTGCGTTACTCGTTTTGGAAATATATTTGTTTGAAAACAACATGTATTAGTAATTATATGCACTTTATCGTTGACGAGCTGTTTAATTTTTTGACAAATTCGCTAAGCTTTTTGATGGCGAGCTTTCACTAAACAACTGCTTGCGATAATAGGATTTCTGCCCAAAGTGGTACAATTGGTACATACATTATGCTATAGATATTTCATCATTCATCACTGTTAGCCATTCACCATCCACTGTTGGATGAAGGCCTCTCCAATCCTCTTCCATTCCTAGCTATCTTGAGCAATCGGCATCCACTAGACTTCACACTCTTCTCAATTCATCAGCCCATCTTCCACTCGGTCTACCATGCTTTCTTTCACATCCTCTCGGATACCATTCCAGTATTCGTCGCGTCCATCTGCCATCCATTCTTCTTGCTATGTGTTCTCGTTCCACTATATCTGACACTTTGGTCATACTTCTTACCCATGTATTCCTCTTACGATCTCTTCTTGTTATACCGAACATACATCTTTTCATGCTTCTCTGTGTGCAGTGGATCTTACGTAGCATTCTTGAATTTAACATACACGTTTCACATCCATATACGTCATAACTGGCAGTACGCATTGGTCGTATGCCTTCTTTTTTAAGTATAGCATGTTCATTCTCCCAAAAGTACTCCATCCTAGTTTCATTCTAGGATAGTAATTTATACCAATTGTCCTTGGTATAAATTACAATCAAATATCTCAACAATATGATTATCTACTGTGACTACTTACATACATATGAGTCACCTAGTTCCAAATCCCGATAAGTCCATAAAACTCACTTGTTCGCAAACGCGGTTTTTCTGCTACAGACTTATTTGCTTGATGGCGTTTAAACTCATTTAAACTTAATTTTGTTGATATTAAACAAAATATTGAGATTAGAAACATGGACTTATCGTTGTTTGTTTCTAAATATGGCTTTTATCAGCTTTTATCCATAGTGCAATTGTCAGTTTTGGAACTAACACTGATTTTCAATATTTTTTTACGGCGCACATGGCGGTATTTGGAATAATTCAAGTATAAGGCATCGTTTGAAATCATTCTTAGAACCAGAAAATATTTTATCCTCGTTTTTTATATATTGTGGGCTTATCGGGATTTGGAACTAGGCGACTCATATATACTTTCGTTTCTTGATTGTGTTAATCCTGTCGATATTTAATTAGAGTACAACAAAATCAATGCATAATTTATCACTTATTTAGTGAATGTATTTTTTCAAAAAAAAAAAAAAAAAACACAATATTATTATGGTTAAATGTAAATTCGTCAAATAATCTTTTTGATGAACTAAAAATTTAACTTACGAAAAAAATACTCGAAACTTTATTTTGGCGTCCGTGGACACTGAATTTAAAATTTTCATTTTAAGGGTTAAAAACAGAACGAGACAGACATATGTACTTATACTATATAGATTTGTGTCGAATTACAACCACTGTGTGTGTACCACCTACCCGAATTACTGTAATGTTCGATGGGAACGATTACGTTTACAATAATTCCTCGTGGGGTTTTTGTACCGCGGTTTCAGACGTTTGGTGGTCCGTTACTTGTAAAAATAACAAGACATAACTTTATGTACATATGTATGTACGTCTGCTGCTTTGCAGAATGGAATGCGACACACACACACACACACACACACATAATTGAAATTATACGATTTTAACCTTTTAAAAACCTAACCAAATGGGTAGTAAGCAGTGCTCGAATTCAGCGGGAGCGGCAGGGAGCGGGCGTTCCCTTTCGTGAGATTTGAAAACGTAGCGTACCCTTTCGTGAAATCTGTAAATTTAGCGCTCCCTTTCGTAAAAAACCAAAATTTCCGTGCTCTTTCAATAATTATTGCCGAAAAACTGTTAGAAGGTGAATTTTTTTTACATTTATGACTCTTAAATCACAATCTTTGACTGAAAGTTAAATTCTTTACATTTCAATTCCGACAAAGGCATCTTATCTGTAGCCAAAAGCCATTTAAAATATTATTATGTTTTGAAAAAGCTGGATGCACTTGTGTTACTTGAAGATAACATTTAGAATTCGAGGGTTTTTATGCGCAAAAAGTTTTATTGCTTTATGGTCGGCACTGTCTGTCACACTATGGTCGAACTGCAACGGGTTCCTCTCGGGGCATCGGTCATTTTGATAATTTACGATATCTTTCTTTGAATTGTCGGCTTTCTTATTTAAACAAAATTTCTAAAGCAGCTGTACCGCTACCATTATACTAAAGGAACCAAATTTTCAAAATACTTCAGTCTTGCCTGTCCCTCTGATGAGAGAACTTGAATTTACCGAACGTATTTGCAATTTCAATCTATCATCGGGATAATCGCTTGATTATTTTTTTTATTTATATTTTATTACTGCACTTCATCACTAACAAACACTTTTCTAGCAACATTTTTTAACTTGTCTGAATTATAATTACTGCACGTGACTAACTAAATAGTGATATTAACAATTATTCAAATTTAAAGAAAATTAACCGTGTAAATTGTGCATGTATGTATGTAATACAGTTTCTATAATAATAATACTAATAACCTAATATATACAACCATAAATTCATTTATATTGGTGTACATACATATTTTACGTAAGTGTTTTGGTGTTATAATATATTTCTATAATTCTATACATATAGTTAAAAAAAAAGGTCGTTCGATATTTTTTGAAAATTATGGAGCGCTCCCATTCGTGAAAATTTCCATTTCGAACACTGGTAGTAAGTGCACGCGTCACAAAAATGTAACCTTTGATGGCGATCGCGACCTTATGGCCCTTTTTAAAGCTCTCTTCTTTCTCTTTTTTTTATTTTCATGTTATTTAATGGTGTCTCCATTAAAGTGATAAAGTGCAGAGCACACATTTTAAGGTTTCGAGTGCAATCCGAGCGGGTTTGATTGTTTGCTCGGCCAGATATGGCCATCACGATCGGTCAATAAACGTGGTGTATGCGAGTGAGCTTTGCCAAAAAACAAACACGTACATATAAATCACATACCAACGAAACGGACAATATTAATTTCGGTATAACGAACTCGCTGTAGATAAACATTGTAATGTTTTTTTTTATTATACCCTATGGTCGTATAGATGCGATGCTTCCGCTTCTGAAAAAAAAATCCTCTTGGACAACTGTTTAAACATTAGTGAAGAGACAATGAAGTCTTTTTTTTTTTTTTAGTTTTTGTTAGGTTTTTTTCTCACTAGTCGCGTGTGGGGTAATTTGTATGAAATGAACTGAAAATAAATAAATACTGGGTTATTTTTTGGGATTTCATTATATTTTTAGAATGTAAAAGTGTTCAACTTTTGCTATAATTCAATGTAATTCAATGTGATTGTCAAATAATGTTTTTGCGGTGGATACGATGAACTTCCACTGGTGGATGATCCTCTTCCATTCCTGTCTTCCAGTATTTCTCGCACCGTTAATGTATTCATCTCGTTATACCGAGCATACATCTTTCCATGCTTCTCTGTGTGCACTGGATCTTACGCAGCATTGTTGAATTTAGCATCCACGTTTCACATCCATTCAGCCATTCCTCTTCCATTCCTGTCTGTCTTGAGCAATCTGCATCCACTTGACTCAAAACATTCTTCTCAATTCATCACCCCATCGTCCACTCGGTCTACCTTGCTTTCTTTCACATCCTCTCGGATACTATTCCAGTATTTCTCGCGTCCATCTGCCATCCATTCTTCTCGCTATGTGTCTTCTCACTTTGGTCATACTTCTTACCCATGTATTCCTCTTACGATCTCTTCTTGTTATACCGAGCATACATCTTTCCATGCTTCTCTGTGTGCACTGGATCTTACGCAGCATTCTTGAATTTAGCATCCACGTTTTGCATCCATTCAGCCATTCCTCTTCCATTCCTGTCTGTCTTGGGCAATCTGCATCCACTTGACTCAAAACATTCTTCTCAATTCATCACCCCATCGTCCACTCGGTCTACCTTGCTTTCTTTCACATCCTCTCGGATACTATTCCAGTATTTCTCGCGTCCATCTGCCATCCATTCTTCTCGCTATGTGTCTTCTCACTTTGGTCATACTTCTTACCCATGTATTCCTCTTACGATCTCTTCTTGTTATACCAAGCATACATCTTTCCATGCTTCTCTGTGTGCACTGGATCTTACGTAGCACTCTTGAATTTAGCATCCACGTTTCACATACATACGTCATAACTGGCCGTACGCATTGGTCTTATGCCTTCTTTTTTAAGCATAACGGAATATGGCATTTAAAAAAGCACTCCATCCTAGTTTTATTTCTTCTTCTTTACATCCGGTCATTTATTTATTTATTTATTTATTTAGAGTAGCTTAAAAAGCTAATTACACACAAAAAGTATCTTAAAGCTAAAATTACAAAATAAACTTATCTATCTATTTACGTAATATATCATCATATATCTAATTACGTAATATAATCTGCTTTAGATTATTTTTCATAAATATTCTGAATTTTAATCTCATAAGCTCAAAAGTTCGCGTAACGGCCGCAAAATTTAATGAATATTTTTGCTTTTATTTAGAATAAATAAAGTAAAAATTAGCACCCACTTGGTGGATGGTTTTTATTATAATCACGAACACTTAAAACAGTTTTGTATTAATTTTAGAAATAATTTAGAAAGAAGAAAATTTAAAATAGCAAAATCTTCACCGATGCAACTGAAAAAGTCGTGCCAATTTCAATACCAATAATTTCAATCACAAATATCTTTCAAATTACAAAAACTAAAATATTGTAATAAAAACAGACAAATACATAATTGTTTAAGAATGAATAAAAAATCTAAATTCCTCATTTTCAAAGCAAATGCAGAATATTTTCGTCACACGCACAACTTTCACAAAAAAGTTTTTCAATTTGAAGGTATTCGAGTTGACTTTGGGTCTTGGGGTATTTACGACCCCGAATTACTCTCGCTTCGGGTTAAAAGCTTGAAACAACTAGACCGAGAGATGTTTCGCGTCAAGCCCTTCAACAAAACCACAATCTTCCGGTCGGCTACCTACCCGTACACTTCCATCTTGCAGAAGAGAAGTTTTATCACTCATTGTACAAGCTCGCATCTCTTATTATTTAATTTCTCGAAACGAAAATAAACCAAAAACACCAATCTTTCAACGCATTAAGTCTAATACTTATGTTGAATGTTTTCGTTTCATTTATTTATTTATTACGTATGTATGTACCAGATGTATGTACATAGATACCTTCTATGTACATACAAGGTGGCCCAAGGTACTCAAGGTTTTTTTATTGTAGCAGCGAAAGTATGAAAGTAGGCTTAAAAATTAATTTTAATAAAACTAAAATTATGTTTAATTAATTTCGCACGCAATTTAATTCATTGAATATAAAAAAATTCTATGTTTGATATGTTAACAAATTATGCAGTAGCAAAGGAATATATATGTACATAATCTGAATCGTCACTAACATATAACCATACAGTGCTGTTTTATTTTTATTTTTATTTAGTACGACTATTTTGACAAATGTCTCACACTCTCTACAATGCAGTTGCAGTCTAGTTTTAGACAATTGTTTTCAAGAGACGCATTTTAGTGTAAGTTCTCCCTAGAATCAAGTCAGTGCACAACGTTTACGAAACAATATTGAAAATTCGCCGTGATTCCCATTTATTTATAATGGCAGTAGACATTAAAAAAAACAGTTCAGAGCCTTTCTTGATGAAATCGATGTTGAATATAATGACCTATTGTACTGCTGCAAAGTTCGTTGGTTAAGCAGAGGAAAGGTTTTGAATAGATTTGTGTTACTTTCAAAAGAAATCAAAATGTTCCTTGTTAACAAAGGAAAGTCTATCGATATTTTGCAGGATCCTCAATAGTTGTGTGACTTGGCATTTCTGACAAATATTACAACACACCTTAATGATCTGAATCTTCGATTGCAAGGGGAAAATCATTACATTTCAGACTTCCGGGAAAAACTTAAATTGTTTCATTCGCAGCTGTGAGAAAAATATCTTACCGCACTGCAAATAAACAACTAGAAGATGGATAAATTGGCCCTTATATCAAATAGGTTGTGCATCACTGTAGTAGATAATCATATTGTAGAGATAGTTGATAGTTATTTATACCTAGGACAATTGGTGAATATGACTGGTTGTAAAGGAAGAAGGAATAAAACTAGGATGGAATACTTTTGGAACAATGAACATGCTATACTTAAAAAATAAGGCATACGACCAATGCGTACTGCCAGTTATGACGTATGGATGTGAAATTTGGATGCTAAATTCAAGAATGCTACGTAAGATCCAATGCACACAGAGAAGCATAGAAATATATATGCTCGGTATAACGAGAAACGATCGTAAGAGGAATACATGGGTAAGAAGTATGACCAAAGTGAGAAGACACGTTGCGAGAAATACTGGAATGGTATCCGAGAGGATGTGAAAGAAAGCAAGTTAGACCGAGTGGAAGATGGGCTGATGAATTGGGAAGAATGTGTCGAGTCAAGTGGATGCAGATTGCTCAAGACAGCCAGGAATGGAAGAGGGATGGAGAGGCCTTCATCCAGCAGTGGATGGTGAACGGCTGAAAATGATGATGTTAAAGTAATCTGCACGATTTGATTGATTTTTGTTGAGCAGTTAAATACAAAAAGTTATAACGTATGGATGTGAAACTTGGATGGTAAATTCCAGAATGCTACGTATGATCAAATGCACACAAATAAACATGAAAAGAAGTATGCAGATATTACGGAAGGAGAACACACAGCGAGAAGAATGGATGAAAAATACTTTAATGGTATCCGAGAGGATGTGAAAGAAAGCAAGTTAGACCGAGTGGAAGATGTGCTGATGAATTGAGAGGAATGTGTGGAGTCAAGTGGATGCAGATTGCTCAAGACAGCCAGGAATGGAGGAGGGGTGGAGAGGCCTTCATCCAGCAGTGGATGGTGAACGGCTGAAAATGATGATGTTAAAGTAATCTGCACGATTTGATTGATTTTTGTTGAGCAGTTAAATACAAAAAGTTATAACGTATGGATGTGAAACTTGGATGCTAAATTCCAGAATGCTACGTATGATCAAATGCACACAAATAAACATGGAAAAGAAGTATGCAGATATAACGGAAGGAGAACACACAGCGAGAATAATGGATGGCAAATACTTTAATGGTATCCGAGAGGATGTGAAAGAAAGCAAGTTAGACCGAGTGGAAGATGTGCTAATGAATTGAGAGGAATGTGTGGAGTCAAGTGGGTGCAGATTGCTCAAGACAGACATGAATGGAAGAGGATTGGAGAGGTTGATTTTTGTTGAGTAGTTAAATACAAAAAGTGCATCGACTCCTGGTCCACCTTGTATAAAGGGATGGTTGCGTTAGTAAGGTCTTGGTTTTGGTTTTGGATTGTATACAGAGCACTTAGTGGTAGTGCGCTAAGATAGACACGTGGTGGTCCACCGGGGGCTTTGAGCGACTTACCGACACAGACAAACCTCAAATCATTCATGGTTTACTTTGAAGTAGGTAAAGTCAATATTTTACTTACCAAACACGACTTACAAGTTGACCGAATAACACTTGTACATACACGCCACAATCTACATATATATCTATCCATCTATTTAACTTGCCTCTCTCATGCCATAGAACGCGTTGTGCAACAAACATACAACATACCACAAGATTTTTAGTTCTTTGAACTGTAAATATGTATGTAGTATTTACCTGGATCGAGACTGAAAAGATTTGTACGTGCGAAATGTAGCAATATGAACTTTCAATAAAATATTATCCTTAAACTGCCATCAAAACTTAACTCTGAACTATTGTTCAAAATAAACAAGTGTGTTCTCACACTTGGGTATTATTGAAATTTCAAATGAATATTGTATACAATGTATTGCATTTGTATCTATTTGTTATTTTAGTTTGTAAGAATTGGTTTTGAATTTCAAGTCAATATACTACATATCTATGTATGTACATATGTACATACTAGTGTACTGCCATCCTAAGCCCACTGAGTTAGATGTGTTTTAAGGGTTATGGGAGTGTATTCTTGCAATTTTTCATATCAAAATTAATGTATCTTCATCCAAAAGTGACTTTTTTTAGCTATTAAATCGAACGTATCTGCATGCGCATCGAAATAGTATCACCAATACTTAACAATAAATAACATACCCAATATTTACATCGGTCACTACCTTATCATGAAAGATTGAAAATACTGAATCTCTCCACACATTGGAGACGAGGAGATTAAGAGGTGATTTAATTGAAGTATTCAAAATAATAAATAATCATTATTCATGTGAAATGACCAACCGCATTGTGTTCAATGAGAACCCTCATCTAAGAGGTCATACTCTTAGACTCCGAAAAGAAAAATCAAATAAGATTGTTACAGATTCATTCTTTTCAAATAGAGTGGTTGAAGTTTGGAATAGTCATATGTATACATTAATAATGAATAATGAAGTGGACGTAACTACTAAAGTATTCTTTTTTTTTTTTTTTACTTAGAATTATCAAAACACAATAGAAAATAACCTCATGCACTAAAAAAAAGTTTAAATAAATCAGTAATATATGAAGAAAAACACAAATTTAAAATAAAACTTTCAAGTCCATTTACATATGTATCTCGATATTGTTGTTTCGTCAGTTACGTTAAGTGGGCTTAGGACGGCAGTATATGTGTATTTAATTGTTTTTATAGTTTTTGTATAGATGGCGCGTTATAATTACAACAACGTGACAATTTAGCAAAGTCGCGAGCCTATTGAGAATTTATATTGTCAAATTGTAGCAGGCTCTTCATCGCCTCCGTTTGGATCATAGCGTAAGCGCTCACTGTTCCGGACCGGTGATCTCGGGTTCAAATCCCACTCGCGCGCGGACAGTTCGTGTCTTTTAATTATTTACCTCAGCGAGCGTTATCAGCAGGCAGACAGACACACACACACACACACACAGACAGACAGATGGAATAGGGCTATTATATATATGATGATATAAAAGCCTCGAGTTTGTCTATCTGTATGTATGTCAGGGATGCTTGACACACTTTTTGTTTTTATTGTGTATGTATTTTAATTATGTTTAGGTGGTATTGAAGAATTACATTTGAATATACATACATATAGTCACAATTTAATACGATTAATGGCCTTTATATAGTATGTATGTACCTATTATATAAAGGACTCAAGTTTTTCTGTGTCAGGAGAGCTTGATTCATGTTTGAAAATTTGAAGTATTATATTTTATATTAAATATTTTTCCCGTAACCCACAGTTATCGCTATTGTTAGCCCGTACGTACATATATATTAACACCTGTTGATTGTCGACGGGCAATACTCTAGCTAAAACTAAAAATATACATTTAAGGATCAATTGAAATAAAAATATGTGATAATGTGTTAAAAATTTATTCAAATAAACATATAAAAATTGTATCAATAAACGGGTCCGTCATCTAAATTATCATCTTCTTCATCGAAAGCTTCGCCGTTGTCAAAATAATTGTCGACGTAATCTGTTCCATCGTCCATTTCCTCATCAGGATCTTCGACTTCTTCTTTATCTGAATCTTTATCTTCATCGTCCGATGAATTCTTATCAGTCTTATTTTCAGGATCGTTTTCTTTTTTAATCTTCTTCTCCAATTCTTCCAATTTATTCAATCTAAAAACCGATACATACTTAAATTTTAAATAACGATTATATGAAAACTTTGCCTTGAATAAAACATACCGCAAATCGACATCTAACTGTTTCGATAATTTTCTTTTAACGCTTTTAGCGGCGCTCGAACGTGCCTCTTGTGGTGGCCTAAGTTCTCTAGGCATGTGATGCCAATTAAAATATGCCAATTTATTACTTTTTCCTTCTATTGATAAAACCTGAAAAAGTAATCAAAAGATAAAAAGTAAATGTAAAATATCTTCGTCGCAGAATTTTCACAAAAAAACAGTACTTAGTATTACTAATTTAATAAAAAAAATCAGGAACCACATCAAAACAGGGCACTGTGTCAATATCTTAATAAAATAATACTCCATGATAATGAAAAACAAAAATGTCTGTGTAACGCAGAATTGTTTCTCTCGCATAGAACTGCCCTGTAATTATCATTTTCAGCCGTTCACCATCCACTGCTGGATGAAGACCTCTCCAATCCTCTTCCATTCCTGTCGGTATTGAGCAATCTACATCCACTTGATTCATCCACTCGGTCTACCTTCTTTCACATCCGCTCGGATACCATTCCAGTATTTCTTTTCATCCATTCTTCTCGCTATGTGTCCACTTCAACTTTTTCACATGTACTGTTATATACATATCTGCCAATTGGTCATACTTCTTACCCATGTATTCCTCTTATGATCTCTTCTCGTTATACCGAGCATACTTCTCTGTGTGGCCCTTTAATACATAACACAATTGTAACATAAGTTTATATACCTTATACTTGTCAGAATATCGTTCGACATTACTCTTGACAACATCAGGTCTAACATATGAAGGAGAATCGTTTAGAAAGTCGATATATTGCTTCTTCAAAATCAGCATATAATCCATCGAAGCATCCATCTATTGAATGTATATGAAACAATCAATTCAAATTACAATCTAATTGGTTTCAATCGTTGTATATATACTAACACAAAGTGGTAACGGTGGATTTTCAAGCTTTGGATATAAAGGCGGAGGTGCTCGTGTAGGACCAGCTCCTTCTCCTCGTCCGATTCCCATATTTTGTAACTGTTCTGCGGTCAACGAAGATCCCTTTCCACCCCATCCCCTTCCACCCATCTTGTGCGATTGAATATAAACGTAAATACACTGCAAATGATAAATTAAAATACAAAAATAATACGTTGAATGTTTAAAAAAGAAAAACTAGGACTAACCTTAAAAAAATTTAAGTTCACACAAGAATATTCAACGTTATTACTAAATTACTATTGTATTGATGAGATTTATAAACAAAAGCCGCATGCCTATATTTGACAGCTGTCAAATGATCAAGTCGTATCAATGTTGCCACATGTTAAAAATAACAGTAATAACAGCCTCAAAAAAAAATTATATTATTGCAAATTGCAGATTGCAAAATACGGTCCATGATTTTGCATTGGGGTCGTACGATTCAACACTGCTCAATTTCCTAAAAGATGGAAGAAGACTTGTACCACCAACCACAAAAAGCTTCCTGTTGATTGCAGCGCTCTAAAACATTTAACGATGATATTAGTAGATTTACAAAATAGGTTAACAGAATTAAGCAACGAGAGTATGAAAGTAGGCCTAAAAATTAATTTTAATAAAACTAAAATTATGTATAATGAATTTTGCACGCAAAACGTAGTCACAGTAGATAACCATATTGTAGAGATAGTTGATAGTTATTTATACCTAGGGCAGTTGGTGAATATGACTGGATGTAAAGAAGAAGAAATAAAACGAAGAATGAAACTAGGATGGAGTGCTTTTGGAAGAATGAACATAGTTTTTAAATCCAACATTCCGCTATGCTTAAAAAAGAAGGCATACGACCAATGCGTACTGCCAGTTATGACGTATGGATGTGAAACTTGAACGCTAAATTCAAGAATGCTACGAAAGATCCAGTGCACACAGAGAAGCATGGAAAGATGTATGCTTGGCATAACAAGAAGAGATCGCAAAAGATATACATGGGTAAGAAGTATGACCAAAGTGGCAGATATAGCAGTAAGGGTGAAAAAGTTGAAGTGGCAATGGGCTGGACACATAGCAAGAAGAATGGATGGCAGATGGACGCGAGAAGTACTGGAATGGTATCCGAGAGGATGTGAAAGAAAGCAAGGTAGACCGAGTGGAAGATGGGCTGATGAATTGAGAAGAATGTGTGGAGTCAAGCGGATGCAGATTGCCCAAGACAGACAAGAATGGAAAAGGATTAGAGAGGCTTTCATTCAGCAGTGGAGGGAAAAATGATGATGATGATAATTAACTATGAATTCAGTTTCAAAATTGTTTTCATTAAGTAAGTATAAATGATTTTCGTTAACTAAATACTGGACGCGTGTCATATGATTATAATAGATAGTTCACAAAAATAATAAAATACTAAACAAAATAATTATTGCCATACAAAACGTACATGGACATGTTGCATAATCTTACGACTACATAGAACGAAATTAGCGCGCGCTTTCAACTGTCAAACTCTCCAAGTGTCACATCAACAGTAGGAAGCAAAATCCAATAGACACAATTGTACAACTGATGTTATTAAACCACCATGGATAGACGATCACCTCGTTATGCTCATGCTGATGGCCATACAGATGTCATTTTCTCATCAGACGGAAAGTAATCATATCATTATCACATATGATCAATCTCGATCCATCACCCATTTTTTACCAAACCCTTTAACTAATTGCGACCGAACTTTGCACAGTTAACTGTTATGATTCCACTGTCAACTTTTAGTACTCGAATGGTATATAACTTTTTTCTATCCGATAGCTACCATATAAATATTTTTTTCAATGACTCATATCGAACTGTCTTGTAGTTGGAATTCAATCATTTATGTAAATTTGAATCAATTTTTTTCTTTTTTTGTCGTTTGTCTAATCAACTTGTACCATTTAAAGGGAAATATTAACATGCGGATCCGACGGAGACATTCGAGTGTGGTCCGATCTAGAAGACGATGATCCCCGTAGTGTATGCGTCGGAGAATGGGCACTTTCGATAAACCTTCACAACGATCGGCTGTACGTTTCTACCGACAACCATGCCGTTCAAATGTATACGTATCCAGCATTCGAGAAAGACGGAGTCGTTACGAGATTCACGGCACCGGTCACTCACATAGCAGCATCCGATAAACTTCCCGTACGAACGTATCTCTGTTACCTCACCGCCATTATCGTAAACAGTTTAATGTATGAGTTATTTTTTTTTTACATTTAAGGTTGTTGTATGCTGTTCTGAAAACATGGAAGCTAAAATCTGTACCAAAAACGACGATAATAAATGGTCTTCGAAGACTTTGGAACATCCCGGTCCCGTATTGGGGTTGGCGATTTGTCCATTGGCTAAATATTGCATGACGTCTTGCGGAGACGGTGTATTTCGTCTTTGGAATTTGGAAGACACGTCGATAGTCAAGGAAATTCAAGCAATTCCAAAAGTGAATAGTTTCTATTCTGCCAAAGTGCTAGGTGAGAATAATCAAAATACGAATTGTGTAATTTTGGTCCGTTAACGTTCAACAGATGTTTCTGAGTGAACTAACAATAATGGTAAATATGGGTTAAGTATCCAAGATACACAGTACCGTAAATAAATAAATAATTAATATAAAAACAATACTTAATCTACACTACAGATAAAATTTATAAACTTAAAGCTTTGTTTTGTATTGTGTTTTGCAGGTCGTTCAAGCTTTGAGCCAAAGACGGGAAAGTTACTAGCGTATCCTTCCAACAAAGAAATAGTCGTATTAGATACTAAAAATTGGCAACAAAAGTTTGCCTTAACTCATCCGCAGGTATTTTTATGTATATTTTTTTATTTTAAACATTCACAAACGTGTTCGCCGAGTGATGTTTATAATATTTTTAGGTGAAATCTCCCTTTTCGATCTGTTTATTTTCACCGTGCGGTAATTATTTAGCGGCTAGTACCATAATCGGTCAAATAGTCGTATGGAATGTGAATGAACTCAACGCTTTAGGAATTACAGAGGATCCAAGCTCACAAAATATTTCGTCAATAGCTTGGAATCCTTCAGGTTGTTTAATTAATTTGATATTATATCGGTCTGCTTAATGAAATGTATTGATAATAATAATTCATACGTTGTAGAAAACGGAGAACTAGCTTTTTGCGATATGACTGGTCAATTGGCAACGGTAGTCAACTGTTACGGAAACGTGACTGAGAATGGCGCTGAAGATATCGATGAAAATCTAGAATTAATCGATATAATTGAAAGAGAACGAGGTTAATATTGTTGTTAACTGTGGAGTTTGTATTATAATTTAACACTTATGTTCAATTTTTGTATGTAGAAATTGGAGATGACAATTCTGAACTTCCGGAAAGTGACGGGGATGACGATGAGAATACAATTTCTTTGCGTAAATTGAAAAATGAAACTTTAGGCAACGGTTTAGACGTAGACGGTGAACAAAGATCTCGCTCTCGGTCTAAATCACGATCTCGATCGCCATCACCGAAACGTCCTCAAAATGTATCAAAGCAATTACCGTTTCAAGCTTTTTCTACGCCTGTACATTTAGAGCATAGGTATGTGTATATTTGATTTAAATTATATATTTACAATGAAGCCAGGCGATAGTGGTTATAGGCTCGGTACCAATATGTCGAAAGGTTTTCTTGACATATTTCGTTCGTAAATATCGACATTAGCAAGATCTGGATACTACTAAATCCAGATTGGCCGTCTCCTGTTAGCCCATCTTCCACTCGGTCTACCTTGCTTTCTTTCACATCCTCTCGGATACCATTCCAGTATTTCTCGAGTCCATCTGCCATCCATTCTTCTCGCTATCTATTGTTGTTCCACTATACCTGCCACTTTTTACCCATGTATTCCTCTTACGATCTCTTCTTGTTATACCGAGCATACATCTTTCCATGCTTCTCTGTGTGCACTGGATCCTACGTAACATTCTTGAATTTAGCATCCACGTTTCACATCCATGCGTCATAACTGGCAGTACGCATTGGTCGTATGCCTTCTTTTTTAAGCATAGCGGGATGTTGGATTTAAAAACTATGTTCATTCTTCCAAAAGCACTCCATCCTAGTTTCATTCCTTTTTCTTTACATCCGGTCATATTCACCAATTATCCTAGGTATAAATAACTATCAACTATCTCTACAATACGATTATCTACTGTGACTACAAATCATATCATCATCACTAGAGACCAGTCAGAATTGGCATGAACGTAGGCTGCAGGTACAGAAACCGGTTTGCAGGGCCGTATTGGAAATTGTCGTCAAGGCTGAAATATAGGCGAGAAGTATGAAGGAGCGGGAACGGCTTGCAAAAGCTGATGTCATCCACTTTTCGAGTTTTACGACTTTCTTCGCGGTCCAAATTATAATCGTTTCCAGGATTCCATCACCATGCTTAGCAACGAACTATGTACGTCTTAACAAATAAGTTCATGAAATCCTGGAAACGATTACTTCTCGCCTATATTTCAGCCTTGACGACAATTTCCAATACGGCCCTGCAAACCGGTTTCTGTACCTGCAGCCTACGTTCATGCCAATTCTGACCGGTCTCTAATCATCACATATAATATACCCATATGGTGGTTATAGCGTTGGTCTCTTGAGTGAAGACTCACGGTTCGGTCCCCATATGTCAGAAGGTTTTCGATCGTGAATACCGTCATTGGCAAGATCTGTATATTACTAAATCCAAATTGGCCGTCTCCTGTTAAAATTCTCCAATTTATCTAACTTAGTTATGAGACGGTTCCATAAAAATTGGTACCACCCAAAGAATTCCTTCCTATCTACCAAATCATTATGTGTTCCTTCTCTGTCATCTTCCCCTACAGAAAGTAATGGTTTCACCACTGGGGAGTATTTTTAGTTACTTCACCGTGACAAACAAAAATATTTGTTAAATAGTGACGAAGCAACGCTTGGTGACAAGTACGCCACCTTTAGAACAATTTACAATTAATTTTCAGATACATGTGCTGGAACGAAGTGGGAATTATACGTTGCCACACCACCGACGAGTATAACAATCTCGATATTGAATTCCACGACACGTTTACCAATCACAACATCCACTTGAACAACCGTTTCAGTCATACGCTCGGTAGTTTGTCCAAATCGATTGCCGTCTTTGCTTGCGAAGCTCCGAGGTACTTATACAGACGTAAAATACATTCATGGTCCAATGCTCGTATGAATTTTAATCATTCGTTACAGTAAAATTTTGGGTATATCGCTCATCGGTGGCACCAACGAATGGGTAGTTAATTTGAACGATCTCGAAGAAGTCATGTGTTTGACGGCCACCGATAATCTCATCGCAGCTGCAACATCGCATAGATTTTTGAGGATATATACAACGCTTGGATTTCAATTACAAGTATGTACATTGTTACGTTACTTCTTTTAATCCGTATAAAATTAATCAAATACTGATTATTCTATAGGTGATATGTTTGCTGGGATCTCCTGTGTGTATTTCGGGCAGAGCCGGTTTTATACACGTTATTTATCATTGTGCCGATCCAGGTCTTGAAGATCAATACTTGGCCATGGATATTATACAAATTAAAGGTACTGCTAAGATACATATAATCATATGAACTTTAACGTACGGTTATAGAATACCTTTAAATGATCGTCAGGAACGTCTGCCGTTTGTCGTCGTTCTGGGATTCAAGTTCCGCTATCGAACGGAGCTCGTTTGCAATGGTTCGGCTGCACCGAGAAAGGCTCACCGGTTACGCTCGATTCAACCGGAATGCTTCGCTTTTATAATAGCAGTACTTTCATGTGGATACCGATTTGTGATACGACGCAACACTGCAAAGGAGCTTCCGATACACATTACATAGTCTCTGTGAGTGTGATTCTTTTGTACATTTTTCATTCGGATACAAAAGGCTCTCCTGGCTTTAGAGGTGGGGGTTAGGAGATGTATTTAAACGAGAATCAAAAGAAGATATGGTGCAGTTTTAATTGTATTGATCAATTTCTTTTTCATTCAAATAATGAAGAGTTGGAAAATAAGGTGCAAGTGAACATTACATGCATATGCACTCAAACCGTGCAAATCTATTATTTTTGGTAGATAGCAGCAGTAAGGTAGATTCGTCGAGTTCCAAACTCATCCTGAATATGCCGAAGATGTGCAATCTTTGCATCACGTAACTTAATTGTCTATTGGGAATGTAAATTTGAAAATGCTGGCAGTTTAACAGACTAAGTTAACGGTTCACCAAAAACTGTGCGTGTTAAAGATATTCGTAGAGTATTAGAAATCTTTGAATTTAGAATTAGAAAAATTTGAAAAAGACTACCATCATCATCACCATCCACTGCTGGATGAAGGTCTTTCCAATCCTCTTCCATTCCTGTCTGTCTTGAGCAATCTGCATTCACTCGACTCACACACATTCTTTTCAATTCATCGTCCATTCGGTCTTGCTTTCTTTCACATCCTTTCGGATACCATTCGAGTATTTCTCGCGTCCATCTACCATCCATTCTTCTCGTTCCTCTATATCTCCATTTGGTCATGTTCCCCATTTCCTCTTATGTTCTCTTCTTTATAAACACATAATAGCACTATATTAATTGTAGAAAGACGAAAGGTTATTTTGAAAGTACCATTCTCTCACATCCTCTCGGACACCATTACAGTATTTCTCGCGTCCATCTGCCATCCATTCTTCTAAGTATCTGTTCTTGTTCCAGTATATCTGCCACTTTGGTCATACTTCTTACCCATGTATTCCTCTTATGATCTCTTCTTGTTATACCAAGCATACATCTTTCCATGCTTCTCTGTGTACACTGGATCTTACGTAACATTCTTGAATTAAGCATCCACGTTTCACATCAATACGTCATAACTGGCAGTACGCATTGGTCGTATGCCTTCTTCTTTAAGCATAGTGGGATATTGGACTTAAAAAAAATTCATTCATTCTTCCAAAAGCGCTCCATCCTAGTTTCATTGTTCTAGGTGCCTTACTGATATTATCTACCAAACAATTTGTATGTCTTGTATAATACATATGCATAAAACATGTGATATTCACTTGCACCATTTTCCAACTGCATTATTATTGAGAAGAAATAATAATGCCCTCGCCCTCATCCAGGAGAATGGTCACCAACCATTTCAATCAATAAGATTCGAGTATATTAAACGTTATTAATATTCCAGGTTAGTGAAGAGAATCAACAAGCTACGGCCGTTCTATGTCGCGGGACTCCTTTTCCTCCTACGGCTCCAGTACCAATAGTCACTCAACTACCGTTAAAAGTACGTTTATTTACTAGTTCTATATATATATATTATAATCATCGGTTATATTATTTTGTATGATAATTCAGTTACCGTTCTGCGATATGGATACTGAGAAAGGCGAGCACGAGGAGAAACTGTGCAGATCGTCTATTCTACGCACTCCAGACGATACTGATGCTCAAACGGAAGTTATTTTGAAATTGTTCGCCGTAAGTGTCTTTACGTATGTACATATGTATGATGAAATCATTTTAATGTATGTATGCATGTAATTGAATATGTTATTTCATAGTTGGCTTGTCGTACTACGGTGGAGCAACGTGCCGTTGAAGTTATCGAACTGATGCACGATCACAAAATTACTATGTTGGCGTCTAGATACGCATCTCGTTTAGGACGAGTGAACTTAGCCGACAAACTGTCGAATCTTACTAATTCTTGGAAGAGTAATGAACCGCTTTCGGAGCCTTCCAACGACTGTGAAGTTGATCAATCGACTATAATGGATACCGAAGAATCCGCAGATATGGATAGCAGTTTCGTGATACCTTCAAGAAGACCGACGGAAGACACTGTTCTTAAACCGATCGTTAGTTTCGACGCTGAATTACATTATTTGATATGAATTAATATGCATTTATGATTGTAAATTAATTAATTACAGCCATTCATTAGAACGTCTCAAGGTAGCCGAAATCCTTTTCGCTTGTCGGCAGGCGGCGATAAGTCAAAATCCAATCATAATCCACTGTCGTTAACCGATCGCAAGTTGATAAGCGAAGAAAGCAGTGCGACGGCTTCAAACGGCGCTGTAAGTATACGCTTTACCAGGGTATTGCCCGTTGACAATCAATGGGTGTCAATGTATACATATATAGTAGCTAGGACAATTGCTGAATATGACTGGTTGTAAAAAATAAGGAGTGAAACTAGTATGAAGTGCTTTTGAAAGAATGAACATAGTTTTTAAGTCCAATATCCCACTATGCTTAAAGAAGAAGGCATACGACCAATGCGTACTGCCAGTTATGACGTATGGATGTGAAACGTGGATGCTAAATTCAAGAATGTAACGCAAGATCCAGTGCACACAGAGAAACATGGAAAGATGTATGCTTGGTATAACAAGAAGAGATCGTAAGAGGAATACATGGGTAAGAAGTATGACCAAAGTGGCAGATATAGTGGAACAAGAACAGATACTTAGAAGAATGGATGGCAGATGGACGCGAGAAATACTGTAATGGTGTCTGAGAGGATGTGAAAGAAAACTACTTTCAAAATAACCTTTCGTGACGTCTTTCTACAATTATATAGAGCTATTATGTGTTTATCAAGAAGAGAACATGAGAGGAATACTTAGGTAAGAAGCATGACCAAAGTGGCAGATATAGAGGAACGAGAAGAATGGATGGTAGATGGACGCGAGAAATACTTGAATGGTATCCGAGAGGATGTGAAAGAAAGCAAGTTAGACCGAATGGACGATGGGTTGATGAATTGAGAAGAATGTTTTGAGTCAAGTGGATGCAGATTGCTCAAGACAGACAGGAATGGAAGAGGAATGGCTGAATGGATGTGAAACGTGGATTCTAAATTCAAGAATGTAACGCAAGATCCAGTGCACACAGAGAAGCGTGGAAAGATGTATGCTCGGTATAGTAAGAAGCATGACCAAAGTGGCAGATATAGTGGAACGAGAACACATAGCAAGAAGAATGGATGGCAGATGGACGCGACGAATACTGGAATGGTATCCGAGAGGATGTGAAAGAAAGCAAGGTAGACAGAGTGGACGATGAGCTGATGAATTGAAAAGAATGTGTGGAGTTAACTGGATGCAGATTGCTCAAGATAGACAGGAATGGAAGAGGATTGGAAAGACCTTCATCCAGCAGTGGATGGTAAACGGCTGAAAATGATGACAAATCATCGTGCAAACTGCCAGTTATGACGTGTGGATGTGAAACGTGGATGCTAAATTCAAGAATGTTACGCAAGATCCAGTACACACAGAGAAGCGTGGAAAGGTGTATACTCGGTATAACGAGAAGAGATCGTAAGAGGAATACATGGGAACGTGTGACCAAGTTGGAGTGGACACATATAGAGAAGGATGGATGGCAGAATGGACGGACGCGAAATACTGGAATGGTATCCGAGAGGATGTGAAAGAAAGCAAGGTAGACCGAATGGATGATGGGCTGATGAATTGAGAAGAATGTGTATAGACGATTGGATGCAGATTGCTCAAGACAGACAGGAATTGAAGAGGATCGGAGAAGCCTCCATCCAGCAGTGGATGATGATATATAGCCTGTACTCATGTTTGTGATGTCTCTTTTGTCAATGTGGTGAAGGTTTGAGCTTGATCTGTCATGTAAGACTACTTAAACAACACATAACCTGACCGACCAGCACAAACCTCCACCAAACACTATTATCGTACTGACTTAATATAATTTTGTATTGTTTATTTACAGCTATCAGATCCATTGCCGTCGGAAACGTTCTGCCAATGGTTTGAGCGGCATCGTACCGTATTACAATCGCAACATCCCGATTTGACACCGTCAGAATTGACAAAATCCAGCATCAAGACGTACAAAGGTCTATTGTCGCAGTCGAGTAACGATATCGTTCAAAAGAGAAAACTTACAGAGACGGAAACTCTGGTCGAAGAATCGAACATTATCGCGGCGTCACCGAAACAGTCAAAGCTGAGCGCTTTCGCATTCCACAAAAGAAACTAACGCGTTCTACTCGTATTTTATTTATTTATACAATTATATATCAATATTAATCTTTGACAGGATACGGGAATACGCCTTCCTTGAACATCCTTTGCCATTCCGTTCCGTGCGGATATACGAACTTTTCTATGGAGCTGGCTAAGAATTCCGTACTATATCCTGGCGTCTGCAATGGATGAAAATTATTATCATTAAATATTTTATTACGCTGTGAAAAATCTTTAATTAAATAAATAGTAATTTCAAAGTACCTTTGGCGCAATATAACGAGCTTTCTCCACGACAGTCGGCGAAACGAAATGCTCGTGTTGTTGATCGACGTATTCAATCACTCTATTTTCCATCGTTCCCGATAGACTTACATAGTCCCACATTTGCAAATGTTGAACCATTTCGCACAAGCCGACTCCGCCAGCGTGCGGGCAAACTTTCACTGAAATATATATGACTTTAAAAAACCGGTGTTTTCAAAAATTTATATCTCCAAAACTATTAATAGTACGGTGATAAAAAATAAAGCATTTTAAAGTTCACATTGTCCCATTTCTAATGATAGTGGTTGATGCCAAAAATACAGATAAAACCCAATGAATAATCGTCCATTTGATCAAAACCACCGTATTATATTTACTTTATCATCACTAGCGTTATTAGTTTTGTGTTTTATAATAGTTAAATTCACGTACCGTTCAGTTTATAAGCCATCAAGTAGACAGAGAGTATTTCATTGACTCCGCCGATACGTGCCGAATCGATCTGACAGTATTCTAACGCATCAGCTTGCATGAATTGTTTGAACATGACTCTATTGCAGCACATTTCTCCAGTGGCCACTCCGATACCGTACGGTCTATAAATTACAATTGTACGTAATCAAAAGTATCGTTGGAACTGCATACATTTTTGTAAATGGTATATACCGTAGAGCTTTTGCAATTTTTGCGTGTCCTAATACGTCATCGGGTGATGTCGGTTCTTCAATCCACATCGGTTTAAATTCAGCCAATTTTTTCATATAGCTTATAGCGTTATCGACGTCCCATGCTTGATTAGCATCCACCATCTATCGACAGTGAAAATTGTTTTACAATCAAACTTATTAAACTGTTTCATTGATAACACACCAGGTTCTTATCCTTTCCAATCGTTTCCCTGACGACTTTACATCTTCGGTAATCGTCTTCTTCGTTCGTTCCCACTTTTATTTTGAAACTATCGAAGCCCATCGCCATGTATTTTTTAGTCAAAGTCTTCACCAACTCGTCCGAATAACCCATCCAACCTGTATAAGTGAAAATTATCAACGTATACTCGTATTTATTGTATCAAATTGAGTGTATTCCGGTATAACTTGCCGACTTGAGTGGTGTACGCGGGATAGCCTTTGTCCAGAAGTGTTTTTAATCTCTGTTCCTTACCGACTTGTTTCTCTTTGAGTATTTTTACGGCTTCTTCGGGAGTCACGACGTCGGTTATGTATCGGAAATCAATCACCGATACTAATTCCTTTGAAATTAAAATTAAAACAGAATAAATGGAACGACTGGTTTTAGTATTACAAATGACCGAGTTCATAATCTGATAAGGTTTTAGTTCATTTGCATGTAAACGTTCATTCTAATTGAGCTTAGATAAAACGTTTTCTCTAATTACATATGCACCGTAAATAATTCACATTTTTTTTTTGTTGTTATCTAAATAAGATAAGCATAAGTCTTTTATTTATTGATTGTTATCAAAGTTAAGTAATAAAACCTGTATGATATACGAATTATTTTTTCATTACCTCGGGAGTCAAATCGGCCAAGAGTCTCCATACTGGCTTATTTTCAATTCTTGCCCACAAATCCCACAGTGCATTAATGACAGCGGCAACGGCCAGATGCACCACACCTTTCTCGGGGCCAACCTGTTAATTAATCTTTCATTTAAAATCTTTATACAATAGAAAAAGTCCAACATTTCGCTATGCTTAAAAAAGAAGGCATACGACCAATGCGTACTGCCAGTTATGACGTATGGATGTGAAACGTGGATGCTAAATTCAAGAATGTTACGCATGATCCAGTGCACACAGAGAAGCGTGGAAAGGTGTATACTTGGTATAACGAGAAGAGATCGTAACAGGAATACATGGGTAAAAAAGTATGACCGTGATGTTGCGGAACGAGAAGAATGAATAGTAGATGGACGCGAGAAATACTGGAATGGTATCCGAGAGGATGTGAAAGAAAGCAAGGTAGACCGAGTGGACGATGGGCTGATGCATTGAGAAGAATGTGTTGAGTCAAGTGGATGCAGATTGCTCAAGGCAGACAGGAATGGAAGTGGATTGGAGAGGCCTTCATCCAGCAGTGTATGGTGAACGGCTGAAAATGATGATGATACAATTTATTTACCCATCTCATTTGCGAATCGCTCGTCAAGATGCGCCAAAACGATCCGAAGTCTTTGAAGATATCCAAGGCATTCTTTCCAACAACGAACTGTTTCAACGACTTGCAAGCGAGTACGACAATTTCAGTTCCTCGACCCAGTGTGAAAGTCATGCCATAGCCGACTTTACCTCCATCAGTTTCGATCGTCACGTATGCGCAAGAGTAATTAGGATCCGTATGCTAAAAGTACAATTTAATAAGCGACCATTTGTATTGTTTAACTATTTATTTATTTAAACTTACTAAAGCGTCCGATCCGTGGCCGCCGATCGAAGTCGGAAAGCGAACATCGTCTATTTTCATAGAAACTATGTTCAATCCTTCTTTGTTGTTCAACATTGTACAAGTTTACTTTTTAACAGTGTATGTCGTTACAAAGACAACATACGAATGGTCTCTACGTGTGATAGTGTCGAGTTTATGTAAGAAACGAAAGTGAACCCTTTAGATTACAAATTATTAAATATTATTTCATTTTATGCATTTTAACCTGTTGACTTCTTATTGGGTCACTTTCACGATATAGAAAGTTGCATAACGTCTTTCACCACATGTCCGAATCTCACAGTGCAAATATTTCCATACCAATTCGTAAATGTTAAGAAAATTATATATTTTTACGACATGCATACTAGTGTTACATTTTAAGATAAGAAATCAAGAAATATAACATCTGACACTTAAAAAGTTTATCTCTTATTTGTCGTACACTCCCGCTCTATTTAACATTTTAAACGTGGATAAAGTGTGTGTTTTTTTTAACGAGATTAAATCAAAGTTGCACAAAATTGAAAACAACAAAAAAATAACATGAGATTATTTTATTATTTTAGCACCGTTGATAAAAAAAAATATACACTGTCAATATTATATATAAAAATTTATCACAAAAATATACAATAAATAAATGGAATGTTTTAACAATGGACAAAGTTTCATTAAAATACTAAATTAAGTCACTGGATTACAATATTGTATTGTATTAACGCTAAGATTCAGATTTTGATTCTTGGTATAAATCGGTCAACTGTTGCACCAATTCATACTTTTCCGAATACCACAAGATACTGGTCAATTCGCCGATCGTCCTTTCTTCACCGTCTTCTTCGGGATTTCTTATCCAGTCTAATAACAATTGATAAATAACCTGAAATTTCAACAATACATTAAAATAAAATACAAAATGATCATTTAAGTCGACGGAAACATAAGAATTTACAAACCTCTGGTATGCCTTCCTGTTTATGAGATTCGTATGTTGTTTCAATGAAGCCATCTTTATAACCCATGCTACGAAATATGCTACGCCAACCTTCTCCGAGATTTTTACTAATCAGCGTCATATACTTCAAAGAAACCTTTCAAAATATATATAAGAAGTATATCAATATTATACTGCTCTACACCAGAAATGATTCTTTTATAAGAAAAGTTTGATTTAATATTCGAAAATTAACAATACCTCTTGCTTGGAATCCATCAAAAGTTGAATTGAAGGATTCTTCTCGACACTTTTCGACTTTGAAAATCCATTGTGTTTGCTTCGTTCGTTGCGGCTTTGTCCCTGTACTACAGTTTGAGTCGAATTAAAAACTAAACTGTTTCCAAATTGTATGTAATTACAATTGGAGATATTTATCGAAGATCCTGTGAAAAGTAAAGTTAATTTTAGTTATTGTGTAGCCTGTATATACAACCAACTGGGATCGACTGTCATATTGGGAAAATCGCCTGGTTTCTTGTGTAACGATGAATATGGTACTGAACTTCAACCTCGAGAAGTATCAGTTCGTTTTGTGGTCAATGGTGACTATGGAAGCCATCTCTGATTTTGAATTTATACATATTTCGTGTTTTACGTTTGTGCAATAATAGACAATACATATCGTCTTACATAACCTATAAAGTGACATTTGACACAAAGCTGTAACTATGATCAAATCTGCAACGCTAACCATATTAATAACCCAAAACCTGTCAGGATCAAAGTAGTTACCATATTCATCGTTAAAAAGAAGAAATCAGTTGATAGGATCGATGTGTCATGTATAAACCTGGAGTGAAAGCTGTTGCTCCGTTGATGGTTGATAGTGAAGGAGCTGATGCTGATGACGATGAGGATGTTGAAGGTATGTGAGGGGGCCCCTTTGGGGGCGTAGGCCGAGGGGGCAAAGGCACTGCATCTGTTTGTATCTGTGGAGGACACACTTGCTCCATTTTATAGAACTGTCACAACAAACTCAACAAGTCGAAACTTCACGTGAACAGGCAACATTACAATTGTACCATAAATTATAAAATTTTAAGACTTGAGCCATAAGAAGATAAATAAATAGTGACCAAGTATTGTTTTAATCGTTGCAAGACTACATTTGAGGGATTATGCACGATCAAACCAATTTGCGCAATATATTCCTTTTTATAAGTGCATATAAGCTTATTTGCCAACGCAAGCCGTTTGACCGTGTTTAGACATTTGAATTAAGCACGTGCATTCAGCGGCGATGTTCACACTCCAACCTTAAGTTTCTTACTACGCGTTGCGACTAAATGAACGTCTCCATTTGCATACATCTATGTATATCTTAACATCTGTACTAATTGATTTTATTGTGCAATAAATTCAGTCAAAATTCATGTTGTACAAATTGGGCAGATGGATGGAAAGCGGACGCGGCCATAATGGCCAGGTCGGCCACGCTACGACCACTCGCGAAACCAAGCCTTTAAGGTTGAAAACTTACTATCAAGAAAACATTGATAATTATGTATGTATAGCACATATTTAGATGAACATGATGTAAAGAAGAACACGAAGAACATAGGTGAACGTGATGTAAAGAAGAAGAGATAAAACGAAAAATTAAACTAGGTTGGAACACTTTTGGAAGAATGAACATAGTTTTAAAATCAAAAATTCCGCTATGCTTAAAAAATAAGGCGTGTGACCAATGCGTACTGTTAGTTATGACGTATGGATGTGAAACGGGGATGCTATGTAAGATCCAGCGCACACAAAGAAGCATGGAAAGATGCATGCTTGGTATAACAAAAAGAGATCGTAACAGGAATACGTGGGTAAGAAGTATGTCCAAGGTGGCAGATATAGTGGAACAAGAACAGATACTTAGAAGAATGGATGGCAGATGGACGCGAGAAATACTGTAATTGTGTCCGAGAGGATGTGAAAGAAAGCAAGGTAGACCGAGTGGAAGATGGGCTAACAGGAGACGGCCAATCTGGATTTAGTAGTATCCAGATCTTGCTAATGTCGATATTTACGAACGAAAGATGTCAAGAAAACCTTTCGACATATTGGTACCGAGCCGTGAGTCTTCACTCAAGAGACCGTGTACAAAAGTATGACCGTGATGTAGCGGAACGAGAAGAATAAATAGCAGATGGACACGATAAATACTGGAATGGTGTCACAGAGGATGTGAAAGAAAGCAAGGTGGACCGAGTGGACGATGGGCTGATGAATTGTCAGATTGCTCAAGAATGACAGTAATGGAAGTGGATGGTGAACGGCTAAAAATGACCATATACTGAGCGAAAGCCTGGTTGATTAATTTTAATCCACATTTTCACCCAGTCAGATGTAGAATAGATTTTATTTCAATTTTTACAAAATTATTACACGATATTGTCTATGGCCGTGTAATTGCGTGTTTAGTCGAAACACAATGAACAATGGCGATCGGTATCTGTAATCAACTGTCAAAGTGACAGCTGTCACTGGGAAGGGGGCAGTGGGGGCCAAAGCATGCCTCTGGGTTGGCCAACGGCCCCCAGTTGGGCTGCGAACCGCGAAAACTCAGCCTGGGCCATCAAACGAGACCATTTCCAGAAACTATTCGAAAGATGGATCGTACGACAACAACCGGCGGGGTCAAAACCAGATCCCATAACAACCGCTTACTGGAGCCTAGCAGCTTTGAGACTCGCACTTATATTCACTCCTCAACGAGGCTACATACACCCCGATGAATTCATGCAAACGCTCGAACCGATCGCTGGTACATACTTACAAATTCTTAAAATCATGTACATAGTATGTATTGGTGAAATCACACGGCTTCCTCTTCGCAACAGTCAATATGTTTTTGAATACTTTTACGGTCCACACTGTAGATTTGACGACAGTGTCAAAATGTCACTTTATAGCCAATGCTGATAACACTGTTCGACAAATGACGACTTTTAAAATGTTTCCGAGACGAAATATGACTTTTCTTATAGATCTATGCCCAGTGTACACGAATCTGGTAATAAAAAATGTAGTAGTCTGTAGTCTGGTTGTAAAAAATGGCCAGAACACTATCCCAATAAACGTGTTTCAATAGAAAATTCTCAATATAAAATAGTATTAACAGTGGGAAAAAATCCCATGTGAAAATACATACTTTTGACTTTTGATTTGAACTGGACGACTACTTAGAAAGATCTGAAAGCTGAAAAGTACTACAAATGAAAGATAAAATACCCGACTATAGATTTCAATATTCATTTTGAACACAAAAGTGACCAATTTTGAGACATCGAACGAACAACACCGAGAAATAGAAAAATCGCGTGATTTAAAAAACACATATACATATGTATCTCCGAATCTCGAGCCAATCAACATTTTTTATTACCAGATTCGTGTTCACTGGGCATAGATCTATGTATAAGAAAAGTCATATCTCGTCTCGGAAACATTTCTCGTGTCGAACAGTGTAATATTATATTGTATTGAAAATCCAACATTTCGCTATGCTTAAAAAATAGGCATACGACCGATGCGTACTGCCAGTTATGACGTATGGTTGTTACATAAGATCCAGTACACAGAGAAGCATGCAAAGATGTATACTCGGTATAACAAACAGAGATCGTAAGAGGAGTACATAGGTAAGACGTATGACCAAAGTGGCAGATATAGCTGAACGTGTGCAAAAGTTGTAGTGGATATATAGCGAGAAGAATCTACTATGCAGAAGAATAACTAAACCTAGCCTAGCACAACGTTAAATGACTCTGGAAGAGAAGAAAGTTTTTTTTTAGTATTAGATGGAAAATTAAGCTAGTACATAAGATTGACAATTTACAATATATACTTATATATGTAGATATGTAATGATATGTAGATATGTAGATATGTAATATCTAGGACAATTGGTGAATATGACCTGATGTAATAAAAATAGGAATGAAACTAGGATGGAGCGCTTTTGGATGAATGAACATAGTTTTTAAATCCAAAATTCCGCTTTGCTTAAAAAATAAGGCATACTGCCAGTTATGTCGTATGGTTGTGAAACTTGGATGCTAAATTCAAGAATGCTACGTAAGATCCAGTGCACACAGAGTAGTATGTATATGCTCGGTATAACAAGAAGAGATCGAAAGAGGAATACATGGGTAAGAAGTATGACCAAAGTGGCAGATATAGTACAATGGGAACACATAGTGACTGAAATGTGGAAGCTAAATTCAAGAATGTTACGTAAGATCCAGTGCACACGGACAAGCATGTAAAGATGTATGCTCGCTATAACGAGAAGAGGATCGTAAGAGGAATATGTACATGGGTAATAACCATGACCAAAGTAGCAGATATAACAGTATGGGTGAAAAAGTTGAAGTGGATAGAAGGCATACGACCAATGCGTACTGCCAGCTATGACGTATGGACTCAATAATGCTACGTAAGATCCAGTGCACACAGAGAAGCATGGAAAGATGTATGCTTGGTATAACAAGAAGAGATCGTAAGAGGAATAGATGGTTAAGAAGTATGACCAAAGTGGCAGATATAGCGGAACGTGTGAACAAGTTGAAGTGGACACATAGCGAGACGAATGAATGGCAGATGGACGCGAGAAATACTTGAATGGTATCCGAGAGGATGTGAAAGAAAGCAAGTTAAAGAAAAGTAAGTTAAAATATTAATTAAGGTAATTCCAGGCATACGATCAATGCGTACTGCCAGTTATGACGTGTGTATGTGAAATGTGGATGCTACATTCAAGAATGTTACGTAAGATCCAGTGCATACAGAGAAGCATGTAACGATGTATGCTTGGTATAACAGGAAACGATCGTAAGAGGAATACATGGGTAATAAGCATGACCAAAGTAGCAGATATAACAGTACGGGTGAAAAAGTTGAAGTGGATAGAAGGCATACGACCAATGCGTACTGCCAGTTATGACGTATGTCCTCAAGAATGCTACGTAAGATTCAGTGCACACAGAGAAGCATGGAACGATGTATGCATGGTATAACAAGAAGAGATCGTAAGAGGAATAGATGGGTAAGAAGTATGACCAAAGTGGCAGATATAGCGGAACGTGTGAAAAAGTTGAAGTGGACACAGCGAGACGAATGGATGGCAGATGGACGCGAGAAATACTGGAATAGTATCCGAGGAAAGCAAGGTAGACCGAATCGAAGATGGACTGATGAATTGAGAAGAATGTGTCAAGTGGAAGAGGATTAGAAGGGCCTGGAAAGGTATGTTATGCAAGATCCAGTGCACACAGAGAAGATGTATGCTTGGTATAACAAGAAGAGATCTGAAGAGGACTACATGCGGAAGACGTATGACCAAAGTGGCAGATGAACGCGGCATTAGACCGAATGGACGATGGGCTGATGAATTGAGAAGAATGTGTCAAGTGGACGCAGATTGCTCGAGACATGCAAGAATGAAAGAGGATTGGAAAGTTCTTCATCCAGCAGTGGATGGTGAACGGCTGAAAATGATAATGATACAAATTTGTATAATTTATGTTTCAGGTCGAGCTTTAGACGTTGAATGGCATCGCTCGTGGGAATTCAACAATACTTTTCCACTACGCAACGTTGCACTTCCGCACATATTCATCGGAATACCTCTCACACTGCTCTACAGCGCTAACGATCTAGCAATAGAACACTTTAACGTGAAAATTTTAACTCCGTACTCACTTTTGGTCGTACCGCGTCTGATATACTGCCTGCTATCGTTCGTAAACGATTATTGCCTTTATAAGATATGCCGATTGTACGGCGAAAAAGTCAGCGATAAACTATTACTGTTAGCGAGTTCTTACGTGTCGATAGTTTACGCTACCCACACATTTTCCAATAGTTTAGAAATGGTTTTAGTATCGTTACTCTTGTTCTCGGTGTCCGATTGTATGTTAACGTCCCGGTGTGTGATCGAGCACAACGAAGCCATCACCGACAAGTATAAACAATCCACAGACGTGTTGGAGAGAGTTAAACTGTTCAAATTGAAGAAACTATTACCGGAATACTCTCTAAGTAAATGTTTGCAAATATCGACAATAGCCGTCGTCGGTATGTTTAACAGACCGACGTTCATAGCGTTCGCATTCCCCTCAATATTTCTATGGTTGATGCGAGGTTTGGGTTCCAAGTATATAGGTTTTAAAGACTTCCACGCTAGGCTTTTCGTTTTCGTCGTGTTCTGCTTGCCGTCGTTGATCTTCATGATCATTGTCGATTCTGCGTTCTACGGCTACTTGTCGATTTCGGACATCGAGTCTAAACAGGTTACTATTAATAATTTTGTCGTGACGCCGGTTAACTTTTTGCGTTATAATATGTTTGCGAATAATCTCGCCGAGCACGGTCTGCATCCGAGGTGGCTCCACGTCTTGGTCAACGTGCCGATACTCTTCAATATTTTAGGAATTGTTGGAATTTTCACCATTGGGCAAATGTTTTACAGGTACTTTTTTGACAACGTACAATATTTATTTAAGCTTAATATTATTTGCTGTATTTATTGGGTCGGTGACTTTTTCGATTTTCGGTCGGTTATTTTAACCAAATGGTAATTTTATTAAATGGTCAGTACTTCCGGTTTGAAGTCGGATCATGTCAGATATTAAAATATTATATTCTTAATCCAACATCGCAAAATTTAAATTACGCTAATTAACATTGAGGCATATAATATTTAGAGAGCTTTTTATTTCTGCCGATAATAGTTATGTTATGATTAAAATAATACATAATAGTAAATGGTCAGTAATTAATACTAAACGGTGAGTAAATTTATATAAATGGTCATTATTTTAAATTAACTGACCGTTTGTGAAAAAGTTGCTTACCAAAAATTTTTTTTTTATTTTAACTAACCGTATTCTAAATATAATACTGACCAGATTGTTGAAAAGTTACTGACCGATTAATTATACTGCAACAAAAAAAAAACTACCGGAGCGGAGACTAATCAATCTTCACTAAATTTGACTCACTGAATCTGAATATGATAATGAATTTATTTGGTTAGCTCTTGTTTATGAGATATGAGCGTTTAAAAAAGTACCAGGAAAAAATCCGAAAGAAAAATTTATTTTTTGACGTTTAAAATTTGCTAGACGATCATTTATAAGTATTTTAAAGCTTTCAAATATCACAATTAATCTGACTATTGCTTACAATACACATTTTGAACACAAAAGCACAAAATTTTGAGTTACAAACCACTAAAGTCAAAATTGTCCATTTCTTTAAACGCTCATATCTCATAAACGAGAGCTAACGAACAAATTTCGTTATCATATTGGGATTCAGTGGGTCAGAATTAGTAATAATTTTTGGGTCTCCGCTCGGGTAACTCAAAAATGTGATTTTTTTTTTATTGCACAGTGTTATTAGTTGCCATATTACATACATATATTACTTTAGTCAAAAGTTGAACATGAAAATTTTTTTACTACCACTTTTATTAATTTACAGTCAACTTTAATGGTTGTTAATTATTTAATATAAAAAAAATTATTATTCCCTTATAAAACGCATTTTTTCTATAAATTGTTTTCACGGGTTAATTTTGGAACTAAGGGTGATCCATTTAGCAAAAGCCATGCATATCAATAGAAAGATGATTAAATTTACTTTAAAATCACCATAGCATAAGTCCCGTAAACAGTCAACATTTGTACATGTACTCACGGTGATTAAACAATTTCAGATTGTGCCGAGGCTTGTACAGTTCGATGCCGCGAATCCAGAGCATAACCAGCCTGATGACGTTCTCCATAATTGCACCAGTTGCACTACTGTCAGTATTTCCACACCAAGAGCCGAGATTCTTAACGCCGATACTTCTACCGATCGTGTACCTTTACACGAAACACATACGACACGTACCGAGTGACAGTGAGTGGATGAAACGATTGAAGAGGTACTCATTCATCGTGTGGTGCGTCTGCAACGTGATCCTGTCGATATTCTTCGGATTCGTACACCAAGCCGGTGTATATTCGACGGCTAATCACATCCACAAAGAGGCCAACAGTAAATTGGTCAGTTTGCACGTAGTCACTTCGCACATGTACGACATTCCACAGTCGCTATTCCTCGCCGATGACTCGGCTAAGATATACCTGAATCGAGATACGGGTCAACGGTACAAAGTTTCCAAGCGAATCTTCTTGTACGAGCTGGGCTCGAAGCCGTTGGCGAACATTGTACACGAAACGAGCAACGTTTGGAAAGTGGCCGATGTCAAGAAGCGTGTCAACGGTCAAGAGTTTAGAGCGTATTTGATTATACCCAATTCGCTGAAGCAGAATTTGCACGCGGCTTGGTTCAACGGCAACGTTACGTCGCTGGAGCTGGTCGAGGATTCGCACTTTTATCCGCACTTTAGCGCAGAGGCACCGCCGTACTTTCCGTCTCCCGACGAGCAATTCTGCGATAACGTTCATTACGTGCCGGACGTGTCTCCGGCCATCAAGATGACCGCCGTTGAACGGGTCTACTGCTATGTGCGCCAATTCTCATTGACGATGTTCAGAATTGAACGACGCTCTCATTTCGTTATATAAGATTTTGTACCGAGTACAAGTGATTTTATGTACTTCTTCAATAGTGATGTATCGGAGATGAGTCGTCACACGGCTTCGTCCAATGTACCAAAGATTACTCGATAGTATGTATAATTATTGTAAAATGGTGCTACGCTGGATTTTTGCTATACGAATTTATAAATTTAATGATAACATTCCATATATAGTGTGTATTGTTTGCGATGCAATAATTATGAATTTTAAATGTGGCGTTTTACTATCAATAAAAATTATTAAAAATACAAAGCGGTTTTATTTATTCGTTTATGTATATTCATATATTGCAGAGATAGTTGATAATTATTTTGGAAGAATGAACATAGTTTTTAAATTCAACATCCGGCTGTGATTAAAAAAGAAGGCATACGACCGATGCGTACTGCCAGTTATGACGTATGGATGTGAAACGTGGATGCTAAATTCAAGAATGTTACGTAAGATCCAGTGCATACAGAGTAGCATGGAAAGATGTATGCTTGGTATTACAAGAAGGGATCGTAAGAGGAATACATGGGTATGACAGATATAGCAGAACGTGTGAAAAAAGTTGGAGTGGATACATAGCGAGAAATACTGGAATGGTATCCGAGAGGATGTGAAAGAAAGCAAGGTAGACCCGAGTGCAAGATGGGCTGATGAATTGAGAAGAATGTGTGGAGTCGAGTGGATGCAGATTGGTCAAGACAGACAGGAATGGAAGATTGGAAAGGTACGTTACGTAAGATCCAGTGCACACAGAGATGTATGCATGGTTATAACAAGAAGAGATCGTAAGAGGAATACATGGGTAAGAAGTATGACAGATATAGCAGAAGGTGTGAAAAAGTTGGAGTGGACACATAGCGAGAATAATGGATGGTAGAATGGACGCGAGAAATACTGGAATGGTATCCGAGAGGATGTGAAAGAAAGCAAGGTAGACCCGAGTGCAAGATGGGCTGATGAATTGAGAAAAATGTGTGGAGTCGAGCGGATGCAGATTTCTCAAGACAGACAGGAATAGAAGATTGGAAGGGCCTGGTAAGGTACGTTACGTAAGATCCAGTACACACAGAGAAGATGTATGCTTGGTTATAACAAGAAGAGATTGTAAAAGAATACATGGGTAAGAAGTATGCAGATATAGCGAGAAAGACAATGGAAGAGGATTGTAGAGTAAAATTATGATGAATATAGGGAAAAATAAATTAAGTATTTTTAATACATACATACATTTATTGTATTTAATATTAAATAAAATGTATAAATAATAAATAATTAACATCTTTTCTTTTTTTTAAAATACATCAATGTCAACATCGAAAACAACATTAATATCATATTATTGTCATATATGCAGACAAAATATGTAACAAATATTACATACATTCAACATTCAACATAGAGTTTAAGCGGGGAAATTCCTAAACAGCATTCCCTCCCCAAATTTGGCAATGTGAGCCGCATTTTTGAACGGATGCAGTTTCGCGTGATCGATGTAAGCCTCGCATATGGAACACCACACGGATAAATCGGCCAACGACAACGCCATCGAATGCTTGGTCGTCTCGTAATGCTTCTGCATGTGTCCGTTTATGTAACGTCCACAAGCCGGCTACAATACATGATAAAAAAAAAAAAAAACGACAATTAATAATGATTTTAATTAATCCTATGTACATAAAACTTACAATGTAACATTGTAAACAAATCCAAATTTCTTCATTGTGATCGCAATCGATACACTTTTGCCTCATTGCGACATTACACGCCGATGAGTTTGGATTTACAGTGTCCACGTGTGGACACCAATTCTTCGGAAGTACGGCGTACATCTCTTCGTTCAACAATGCCTAAAATACCAACATCAAAATAAAGTGTCATTAAAGCGGGTACTACACAGGGATAGTTAACTCGCTTGTATCTCGCTAGTTTACTAGCCGACACATAGAGCTAGTAATCCTGGTAGCTACCACTAGTGGCGCTGTCGTCAACTTGTTTTACAGTCTTTATGGTTTATGCTTGGTATAACAAGAAGATATCGTAAGAGGAATACATAGGTAAGAAGTGTGAAAGAGTTGAAGTGGACACATAGCGAGAAGAATGGATGGCAGATGGACGCGAGAAATACCGGAATGGTATCCGAGAGGATGTGAAAGAAAGCAAGGTAGACCGAGTGGACGATGGGCTGATGAATTGAGAAGAATGTGTAGAGTCAAGTGGATGCAGATTGCTCAAGATAGACAGGAATGAAAGAGGATTTTGAAAGGCCTTCATCCAGCAGTGGATGGTGAACGGCTGAAAATGATGATAATGATTAGTACTTGTACAGAAGGCTGTCGGGCCATTGTATTTAACAACACCCCTGTACAAGATACTTCTCCTGGATCTACTTAATTTTAAATTCTTAACTATTAACTTATGACTATGTATATTATATCTAATTAAAACACTTTTAAGGTTTCATTTACATTCTTCCAATTCAATTCATTCAACATTATATCTTATACTAGTTAATCTATTGTATGTATGTATGTGTTACTAACTTCCATATTTTGAACCAAGTATTCCGCCAGAGTTTGTCTAGGTTTCGATTCTTCCAAATTTGACGAACCTTCGGCTCCGCTTTGAGCCGTTTGAGCTGAACCTTCAACTGATGCCTGAAGTTCGAACGTATTATTATTGGCGTTGTCGCAACTCTTCGACACGTTCGAATCGTTGGCGTTCAAGTCGGAATTGTCGATCAGCGACGATTCAGAATTGGACGATATCTCCTCGACGTTGTCGCAACAGTCGAAAAACACATCAGAGTCGAGGACGCGGGTCGGATCCTCGGTCTTTGTCCATTTGGCGTTCGTGGATTTGGTTATGATTAAGCCACGACTCGGTGCCGGAGCCGGCAGTACGTTCTCTTTGGGCAGTGCTTTTTGGAAACACAAGTTACTCCAGTACTTTTTGTGAACGCCGATCACGTCGTTGATCGATTCGACGGCTGAGGGATGCGGTGGTGATCTGGAGTCGTGGGTGTGCATCACCGGATCACCGAGCAATGCTTTGGTGCACATTGCCATAGCGTACGATATCGATCTGACGTTGTATCCACCCTCGAGGCATAGTAGTAGTTTACCACGTGCCAAACCCATCAGCCAGTGTGTGAGTCGGCCGTAGCATTCCGGTGAAACCTTACAACCTGAATGATACAATTGAATATCAACAGACGTCTTAACGAAGAAAGATACAAACAATGATACAAATACCTCCTAAAGGATCTCCGATGCAAGCGTCGAATCCTGCCGATACTAATACCAATTCCGGATTGAATTCGTAAGCAATAGGCAACACTATTTGAGTGAACGCTGCCAAATACTCTTTGTCACCCATTCCACGCTACAATACAAAATAAAAACATCACAATACTAACTTAAGGGGCCTGTAAACGAGCAACATTTTTCAACAATATTGACAGCAATACTGCCGTCCTAAGCCCACTTAGCGTAACTGACAAAACAACAATATCGAGATAAATGGACTTGAAAGTTTTATTCTAAATTTGTGTTTTTTTTCATATATTACTGATTTATTTAAACTTTTTTTTAGAGCATGAGGTTATTTTCTATTGTGTTTTGATAATTCTAAGGAAAAATTAAAAAAAAAATGAATACTTTAGTAGTTACGTCACTTCATTATTCATTATTAATGTATACATATGACTATTCCAAACTTCAACCACTCTATTTGAAAAGAATGAATCTGTAACAATCTTATTTGATTTTTTTTTTCGGAGTCTAAGAGTATGACCTCTTAGATGAGGGTTCTCATTGAACATAATGAGGTTGGTCATTTCACATGAATAATGATTATTTATTATTTTGAATAATTCAATTAAATCACCTCTTAATCTCCTCGTCTCCAATGTGGAGAGATTCAGTCTTTTCAATCTTTCATGATAAGGTAGTGACCGAAGTAAATATTGGATACGTTATTTTCGCTAAGTATTGGTGATACTATTTCTCTTCGCATGCAGATACGTTAGATTTAATATCTTAAAAAAGTCACTTTTGGATGAAGATACATTAATTTTGATATGAAAAATGAATCGTGAATACTCAACAATAGTGTAGGGAAACACGACTATATTTCCGACCCACATAACCATATTGCAGTAAAATTACCGGCAGTACATTGCAGTACACAGCCACCTTAACTTACTTAAACAATTAAAACGCGGAACATGACAAGTTACCTTATTCCACGGTATATTAACGTTGAAGCCGCAACCGGCATTTTCGCCGACTTGGGTATAATTCCCTTCAGTGGAAGACGGGAAGAATGTACCGTGATCGTACCGATGCAACGAAACGTACAAAACCCTCGGATCGTCAATGAACATGCTTTGGGTACCATTGCCGTGATGAACGTCCCAATCCACTATGAGTATCCTGTCGAGAGTTGCATCAATTTAGTATGTGTAATGTGCAAATGTTTATGAGGGGTATAATAATTTAACGTACCTTTTCAAAGAGTGTAACGACAATGCGTATTTAGCAGCCACTCCTACGTTGTTAAACAAACAAAAACCGCACGGTAAGTCTTCGGATGCGTGATGACCCGGAGGACGGATTATGCATACTCCGCTGCCGGTATCTCCGCCCAAAACTGAATCGACGACCTAAAAATTCAACAAATGTACAATAATCAAATGTGAATTTATCAATTTTAATCGCTTCATAGTGCACATTACATTTCAGAATGCGCCGCAGGCTATATTTTTTAGACAAAAGTATTGGATTCGGTATATTTTTAGAGGATGGCATTGAAATTAATAAATTATCAAAACAAGAAAGCGCGCAGGAACTTTTTTTTTTATAAAAACGTATTGCTAGGTATATCTATTTGATGTAACGTATTAGGTATATATGTATATTTGATGGCATACATCACAGGTTCCCAACCTTTTTCGAGTTGCGACCACTTTTTATAAAAGCCAAATGACCCACACCCCCATATATTTGTAAAGGGCAAAAACTGTTTACTGTTTCAGTTGGCGGCCCCACAGAAAACCCTATGTTTGGTCGCGACCCATAGGTTGGGAGCCCGTGGTATACATGATGGCATTAAAAACAATACTTTATCCGATTAGGATAAAGTAATTAATAAAATTATATAATTTTGAAAACGAAAAAAAAAAACGCAGATGATAATTATAGATTAAAAAAAAATTAAAAGTAAATTAAATTAACAGAAATTTCAGGTCACTTTAGGTCTAGGTCAGTGGTCAGGAACCTGCTGCTTTTTATATGAAAACTAGGGCTCTCATACTAAACGTTTACGTGAAATAAACTCCGGAAACGGTGATTGAAACAAAATCAAGATGAATTTATCCTAATTTTTCCCTTTCTATAACCTTCGTGCCAGTTTAAGACCATTTTCAAGATTAAACTTTGGCAATTAATTAATATCACTAAGAAATATCACGAAGATAACTATTTTCATACAACTCCCCAGTCCACGAAAGAGTAGCACTTATTTTAATTTAAATATATAATCCCAAACTTGCCAATTTTGCAACTTATTGCTTGATTTGACTCTTAGACAAAAAGATTCCCAACCACTGGTATAGTGCCCTACATTCTCAAAATATGTTCTTAAGCATGATAAAAATTTATTGCAGAAAAAGAAAAAAAAAATTCAATATAAAAATGCGCCGTAGGCGAAAATTTGTTTTCATTGACATGTTTTTCATGTATAATGTTCACAAAAAATGTTACATAAAAAGTATTATTTCCTTTAAAAAATCAAACACAGCATCTCGCACCACCTATGTAACCATCAGTTAAGAACCACTGCTATAAGGTATAACCTACTCCGCTTATGACAATAACACCAAAACACTGATACCATTACATGTCATATTGTCACTGTACAGGCCAATTGCCATAACCCTCAAATATCAAATTGTTCAGGAAGTGAAAAAACTTGCAGACATTGGATTTATTTTAGTATTAATCATATTTGATTGAAAACGGACTTTGACTTTGTCAAAAATTTCGCAATGATATGATGAGTAATTATTTAACTATTAATGTTTTTCATAAAAAAATTAGGGTTACGCTAAGCACTTTGTAAGACTAATGTGCAAAAAATCAAAATTATTTAAAAAACTACAACAAGTTTCATTATCATTTCTACATAGTGATAGCTTACGTTTACAGTATTTGTCTGGAATATTTTTTGTCAAGTTACAAATGGTTTGAAATAATTTTTAGGATTTATGATACTTGGCCAGTTCATGTGAGAGTATGCATTAAATTCATTTACATCAAAATGTCACTTCGTTGAAAAGTGAGTGTTACGGCAATTGGCCTGTACAGTGACGACATGTTAAAATACAATACCTGTAAAACGCAACCAACAGCGACAGAAGCGCTGTTGAACGTCTCATTATGAAGATACACCGAATCGTACTTTTCTTGCTGATTAGCCAACGACTGATTAGAACAAGTTGCCGTGCTGCGAAGCCAAGATAGCAACGTGGACGTATGACCCAGTTCTAACTCTTCATCGGTGGCGATGCGAGACTCCAACTTTAGCATTCTATCGATGAGCTTCCACTCTTGGAGACGAGAGTAGATTCTCGATATACGTTCGGGACGCTCCGGGTGATCACTGCAAATTAAAATTGCAATTGAAAAGACACACGACAACGACATTAATTCAACTGTAGACAAACTACATACTGCTCGTGAACGTTCTTATGTCTCAACATAAGCTGGTCGTAGACGTAGCAGACACGATGTTGAGGAACGGACAAATCGGTCGCTGAAAAAACATGGAAAATTAATCATACATAAACAAACGCGTGCCGTAAAATATGTACAATACGTACTTATTTTTAACTGGCTCAATTTCAGATCTACGTCGTCCAAGAATTGTTGGCTTTGTTTTGGATAGCAATTCCTCGTTGCAAAAGTGTCGGGTCTTGTCTCATCGCCGAGCCATTTCACTTCTACGATATGTTTAATTTTGTTCACATCGGAAACGTTGAGTACTGTCGTATCTACGCTGTACGTAGGTTGATAATTGAAACAGTTCCAATACGGTTTGTGTACGTATACGCAATTCAATATGGTCTCTTGTATTCTAAAAGAAAAATTTGGATCAATACCATTTGTATACTCCCGAGTGTTGTAAATTTTATGCAAATACGTACGATTCTGTAGGTGGTGTGAACGTGCGCAAAGGAGGAATAGGATCTCCTAATAAAGTCCTTAAAGTAAGCGCTGCACTTTCAGCTAAAGAAGCTAAGCAATATCCACCTTCGAGAACGACTACCATCGTTCCGGAAACTCCCATTAACATGTGCGTCAAATGAGCGTAACATGCAGGACTTATTTCCATTTCACCCTGGCAAATTATAGAATTTCTGTATAATATACTTTATATTTTTAAATACAGAATGAAAAAGAAATGCTTCATTGTGAAAATTTGGTACCGGTCGGAATTACTCAAACACGCCACTTTTAGACAAAAACAAAAAAATTATCTCATAAACGAGAGCAAAGCGAAAAATTTCACTATCATATTCGATCGCAGCGGGTCAGAATTAGTAAAGATTGATTGGTCTCCGCTTCGGTGAAATATTAATAAAACTAAAATTATGTTTAATGCATTTTGCACGCAAAGCGTAGTCACAGTAGATAAAAAAACTAGGATGGAGTGCTTTTGGAAGAATGAACATAGTTTTGAAATCCAACATTCGGCTATGCTTAAAAAATAAGGCATACGACCAGTGCTCGAATTCAGCGGGAGCGGCAAGGAGCAGGAGTTCCCTTTCGTGAAATTCGTAAACGTAGCGTACCCTTTCGTGAAATCTGTAAATTTAGCGCTCCCTTTCGTAAAAAACCAAAATTTCCGTGCTCTTTCAATAATTATTGCCGAAAAAATGTTAGACGGTGAATTTTTTTACATTTATGACTCCTAAATCATAATCTTTCACTGAAAGTTAAATTCTTTACATTTCAATTCCGACAAAGGCATCTATCTGTAGCCAAAAGCCATTTAAAATATTATTACGTTTTGAAAAAGCTGAGTGCACGCGTTACTTGAAGATAATATTTAGAATTCTATTCAATTCCGAGGGTTTTTAGATTCTATGTCAGCTTTGCGCAAAAAAGTTTTATGGCCGGCAATCGGCATTTCGAACTGCAACGGGCTTTTTCGAGCCATCGGTCATTTTGATGATTTACGATATCTTTCTTTGAATTGTCGTGTTGTACCGCGACCATTATACCAAAGGAACCAAATTTTCAAAATAGTTCAGTCTTGCCTGTCCTTCTGATGAGAGAACTTGAATTTAGAGAACGTATTTGCAATTTCAATCTATGATCGGGAATCGCTTGATTATTAAGTTGTATGAATTATAATTACTGCACGTGACTAACTAAATAGTGATATTAACAATTATTCAAATTTAAAAAAATTAACCGTGTAAATTGTGCATTTATGTAATACAATTTCTACAATAATAATACTAATAACCTAATATATACACCCATAAATTCATATATATTGGTGTACATATGTTACGTAATTAATAAGTGTTTTGTGTTATAATATACATATGTAGGTATAGGTCTCTACATACATATAATTTAAAAAAAAAAGGTCGTTTGATATTTTTTTGAAATTATCGAGCGCTCCCATTCGTGAAAATTTCCATTTCGAACACTGCATACGACCAATGCGTACTGCCAGTTATGACGTATGGTTGTGAAACGCTAAATTCAAGAATGCTACATAAGATCCAGTGCACACAGAGAAGTATGGTAAGATGTACCTATGCTCGGTATATGAATACATGGGTAAGAAGTATGACCGAGGTGGCAGATATAGCAGAACGTGTGAAAAAGTTGAAGGACGCGAGAAATACTGGAATGGTATCGGAGAGGATGTGAAAGAAAGCAAGGTGGACCGAGTGGACGATGGATGAGCTGATGAATTGAGAAAAATGTGTGGAGTCGAGTGGATGCAGATTGCTCAAGACAGACAGGAATGGAAGAGGATGATGATAAACCAACGGTGATACAGCGCCATCTATCGATTGAGATTAAATTACTCAACAGATGGCGCTGTTACAATCATTGAACGGTGAAACCGTACCGAAAATTAATGGTACCAATTAAACCAAACACAAAATACCAAAATTTCAGCCGCCGGTCGATAAGTTAGGATTCCGTTCAAACAACAAAATGCATCACATAATTAATTTGCAAAATGAGATGAAGCACTTGTAGTAATGATACAATTGACTGAAAACATTGCTTAACCTTTTCGTCGCCTAAGGCCGAATCGTAACCTGCCGAACATAGCACTAGCTCGGGAGAGAACTAAAACAATCATAACAAAAAATTAACAAAACGAAAAGACATTATGTTTACCTCGGGACAACCTAAAGCGGCGTCGTATCCAGCAGACACCAAAATCAGTTGAGGTTGAAACTAACATCAAAATAATAACAGTTTTAATACAACCAAAACGATCATACGATACGGTCGAAAATTGTACGGCATACCTCTAAAGCCATGGGAAGGAGCAGTTGTTGCCAAATGGCGATGTAATCGGAATCTTGCATTTTAATTTCATTCAACGGCACGTTGAAATTATAACCAGTACCGCTACCAGTACCGATGTAGTTGAAGTTTGACTGGCGAAGATTAGGCCAGAACGAACCGTGTTCGTATCGATGTATAGAGAAATACACCACTCTAAAAATTTAACAGAACATGTAACGAATTATATTCACAGGTGAAAAGTTCACCTATATCCAAAACTAATAACACATTCATATTGTCCTCGTTTTAAATGATATGGTAACTTTTTTCCATAGAGTTATTAGAATCGGAGATATAAACTTGCGATAACAACACCATTTTTTTACTCTACGGCGTGATATCGTACCTAGGATCATCGTAGAACATTTGCTGTGTAGCTTGACCGTGATGTACGTCCCAATCCACGATAAGTATACGTGAAAGTTTCAACTCGGACAGTGCATGTTGAGCCGCCAGTCCCACATTGTTGTAAAAACAGTATCCGCACGGTTCGGCGGCCATCGCGTGATGACCAGGCGGTCTAACAAGTGCCATACCAGAACCGGCTTTACCTTTGATTACATCGTCGACTATTTTCACAGTGCTACCGGCAGCCATCAACGAGAGTTCGTGAGAAGACTACGACAAGCGTGAAAGTATTATATATTATAAACAAAAACAGTTCATATACAGCATGCCGACAATCGAGAGATGGAATTACCGGGTGAATGTACACGGCGTCGTATTTAGCCGATTCGTTTTCCAAGTACTCAATGTTATCCGATTTATCGGTGGTAAGTAGCAGATCGTACACGGTCGGAGAATGCAGTTTGGTAACGTCTTCCTTGGTCGCCATGCAAATCTCCGATAGTACGCATCGACGCACTAAATCCAACTCGTTACATCTAAAATGAAGCATTGATTCATTTAATATGTACGTTTACTTTAAAACGGTTAAGGAGTTAATCGGATGATATACCGGTCGATGATTGACGACAACCGTTCGGGACATTCCGGATAGTTTGGATCCCACAAGCAAAGATGTTCGAGCATTCGCTTCTCCAGTACTAGTTCAACTTGTCCTTTTTCAACGTTCTTTGAATCCATTGCCTAAAAATGTTATAAAAAGCGTTAACGTCAAATTGTATTATTATACTACACAGAAAGAGTAAAAAGTCTGTCAGTCTGTCGGGATTCATTTTGAAATTTTGAATCAATGTTAACTGCTATGCTTATAAAAGAAAGCACACGACCAATGCGTACTGCCAGTATGGATGTGAAACGTGGATGTTGAATACAAGAGTGTTACGTAAGATCCAGTGCAGTAAGGATGTGAAAGAAAGCAAGGTAGACCAAGTGGACGATGGGCTGATGCATTAAGAAGAGTGTGTGGAGTCAAATGGATGCAGATTGCTCAAGACAGACGGGAATGGAAGAGGATTGGAGAGGTCTTCATGCAGGAATGAACCTAGGACGGAGCGCTTTTGCAAGAATGAACATAGTTTTGAAATCCAACATTCAGCTATGCTTAAAAAAGAAGGAATATGACCAATGCGTACTGCCAGTTATGACATATGGGTGTAAAACGTGGATGCTGAATTCAAGAATGTTACGTAAGATCCAGTGCACACAGAGAAGCATGGAAAGTGGACGATGAATTGAGAAGAATGTGTGGAGTCAAGTGGATGCAGATTGCTCAAGACAGACGGGAATGGAAGAGGATTGGAGAGGTCTTCATGCAGCAGTGGATTGTGAACGGCTGAAAATGATGAATGATGAAGTTAGTCCATTCATCCTATATATAAAAAGAGCTACATAAGTCTGTTGTTTGATCGATATCAAAACGCATTGGTTAACATATGCATACATCAATAATAAAACTTTTATTTTCATTAATAATTATTATTTTTTCCGGTAACTAATAACTCGCCCAGTCATATTCAAATAATATACATTCATTATTCGTCAACAGGCAAAACTCTAATGTTATATATAAAAGCTTCAAGTCCGTCTGTCTGTCTGGAACATTTCTATTATTTTCATTGAAGTGTGAGCAAATTTTTCCCCGCAGCTCACAGCAACTGCTATTGTTAGTACAAGTATATGCCCGTTGACAATATAGCACACGTTTATTGTCTAGTTTCATATAAATATTGCACCGGAATACTAACAGTTTGGAAATGATCACGTAATTCTACTTCAACGTTGCTACGTTTTTTCTGTAATGCCTTTTTCTTCGCTGCTAATAAAGACGTTGATGGCTATAAAAGAAGTAATAGTTTATTATCAAAACATTTAATATATGTATGTATGTATGTATTACAAATGCGTAGATAGGTATTTATAATTATCAAATAACCTTCGGATTCGTTGACATTGCTCTGGTTTGAATTTTTGCCTTCCTGGCTACATTCCTCGTGGTAACACCGGGTTGAAGATCGTTCGTATTAGATTTTTTCTTTTCGTTTATACCTTTTTTTGATGACGAAGAAGCCTACAGTAAAAAAATTACCAATGAGAAACAGACAAACACTAGAAATTTAATATAAAATACACACAATAACCAACCATTAATAAATGATACAATTGAAGACCGACTTATTTTATTTTCATTTTAATACAATCATATACTAAAAATAGAAAACTAAAAATGTATTTCATACGCACATATGGTACACTAAACGTACAATTAAATCAACATTGTTGACGGATTTGTACGGTTTATTGACCGTATACTATTGATATCAACCCGTCTGATAAGTAATGGTTGAGTAGCATCTGATACTCTGCAAGAAGTTGTTTGTTACGCGATTATCGAAACGTAATACCTTGATACGTCGTTGTACATGCGCACTACAGACGAAAAACAAAAATAAAACTTGTAGCGATCGTGTACTACGCACATCGCAATAATATCAGATTGTGTATGGCGGATATTTATTAAGGGTTTATAACCTATAAAATCATAGAGTGGAACTTTTGTTCCGGTCGAGCAAATCTGCGCGAAATTAATGTCAAATGGTGTTTAGCGAACGAACAAGTTTAAACGAAGCATTACTTTTAGTGTAAATTGTGCAATAATAAAACGAACAAACACTTTAAATCCGACGAACTTAAAAGTGACACTGTGTACGTTTGTCACTGACTGGGCAATTCTAAACAGTGAGTCGTAACAATGTAATGCACGGGCATCAATGTAACATTTGCACAAATTAGTTTTAGCACAATAGTTCGAAAGGTATTCGTTATTAAATGAATTATGCTGTATCATGACAAGGAAAAACATACTTTATCCACTGAGCTATCACCTGGCTATCATAATATTAAAACCTTGAAATATATATATGAAACAAGGTGAGGAAAATAAAAAACCAAGAACTTAATAAATGGGTCAAATAATAGAACGCTCTGATTTTATCAACCACGAGGTCACAAAGAAAAAAGTCACTGACTACAATAATTGTAAAAAAAACTAACAAACATTAATATTAATTTTAAGCTACCAAAGAGAAGAAAAAAAATAATTTTTCAGAATATGCGTAGCTATCTTACCTGATTTTCTTCTTGAGTGCATTCATAAGATTCTGTAGACAAATATTGGTCATCCATGTTTTATCATATATTGATTTTAAGACTTAAAATTCAACTAAAAAACAAAACGAAAATATTTTATTGATTAATTTAATCAACTTACAGTATTTTTAACAAACACCGTGTAGTAATCGCGATTCTCGTCAATGCACGAGATGTAGAGTGAACACACAATAAACGGGAGATTCCGCAAAAACATCCGCAAAAACAAAAATTGAGAGATATAAAAATCCACAAACAGTACTTCCAACGCTCTCACCGAGACAACAACGCCCCAACTATTTCACACTAGCTTCGGACCAGAGGGCAGACGCTCGTCAGCCGAACTCACAGTGTCCAGAACAGACTATGTACTTCAACATAGCATACCACTATGCGCGGACCCTGACCTTGGTACACGAAGTACATCATCAAGACACCACCTCATCGAAGCAGCACTCTGGATCACACGCAGTTAATTCATCCCACACACTCCACTTTGTATGAAAATACCCGTTCCTATAACTAGTGACCACAACGTTCCTATAACCGTTTATTATTAACATAAAATATTTCAATATTTTAAGTTTTAATGTTGATTTTAAAAAAATAATTCCGTAAAAAGTACATGGTCGTGATATTGACTGTTACTTCTATATGAATTCGCGAATTTGCGAGGTTATGTGCAGCTGTCAAACGATGAATACATTATACTGTCTATTGTTTTAAAGTATTTGATTTAATTAATGGTACGTTATTTAAATTAGTACTATTCGAAAGCTCATTTGACACGTAAACCCGTAATCAACTGATAAAGTTGATCGAACGACAGTTCAATTAGTTAATTTAATTCTCAATTGAAATCATATGATACTTACATATTAAGGATAATACAACGAATGTCACAGAAAGTCACAATACTTGAACGAGTATACTATGTTTTGTGCATTTACGAAGTAAGCGTTCAACTAAAGCGACATTGGCGAATCAATAAAAGGCTTTGAAAACCTACGCAATTTATTGCATGGCCACATCCCACACAACTTTCTGCATTTATTTATTTGTTATTATAATTACTCATCGGTTGTGAGTTTCTTTAGGCAATATTAAAAATAATAATTTTTTACTCCTATTGTTTCAGATCTGCTAAGGTTTTATATTTTAATAAAGAAAATGTGGAAGCATGTAGTACGTGTACACAATGAACAAAAACTCTTTCGCCACTCGGTTACTACTTGGACACCGTTGGCGAACACTTTCAATCACAGACCGCGTCCCAAACTCAATTTCAATTTAATGCGAAACGAAATGGTAACATTTAACAGATACAATATATATGTACAATTTGATTTTCTCCTGTATACATACAGCATGGCCTTAAAAAAATAGTTGTTTTCACAAAAAAAAATCATTACGAAGAGGACGATGTGAATGCTTTCGTTTTTCGTCATTGTAGCCCTAACTGGACGAAAACCTCTCCAATCCTCTTCCATTCGACTCCACACTTTCAGCCCATTGCCACTTAGACTTTTTCACACTTTCTACCATATCTACCACTTTGGTCATACCTCTTACTCGTGTATTCCTCTTACGATCTCTTCTTGTTATACCGAGCATACATCTTTCCATGCTTCCCTGTGTGCACTGGATCTTACGTAACATTCTTGAATTAAGCATCCACGTTACACACCACACGTCATAACTGGTAGTACGCATTGGTCGTATGCCTTATTTTTTAAGCATAGCGGAATGTTGGATTTAAAAACTATGTTCATTCTTCCAAAAGCACTGCATCCTAGTTTCACCAATTTTCCTAGGTATAACTATCTCTACAATATGGTTATCTACTGTGACTATTGGAGATATAAATGTTTTGATTCCCACTCTGTATAATACAATAATTTTAGGGTTTATTCGGCAAGCCGGAACTAACAGGATATGAAGGATTTTACACATGGAAAGAGTCGGCTATTCGAAAGAGCAATGAATTACTAAGTGAAGCCACCAATCGCAATAAGAAACGACCGATGGTTGAAATATTCGACGAGTTGTCCGATACTTTGTGCAAAGTTGCCGACTTGGCCGAATTTATACGAATAGCTCATCCAAAGTCAAATTTTCGATACGCCGCCGAAGACGCTTGTATCAGTATTAGCGGAATCGTAGAAAAGTAAAAAGTCTAATGTAGAGCGGTCTAATTTGCTTTAACGTGAATGTTAATTGTGTTCTTGATTTCAGATTGAATACTGATAGGGAATTGTATGATGCGCTGTCGTCGTCGGTGAAAAACGGCACTTCCGGAGATGAACACGTGGCTAAATTATTCTTGTTCGATTTTGAACAGAGCGGTATACACTTGGATGAAAAGCCGAGACAGCGGGTCGTTCAGCTCAACGACTGTATTCTTCAGACGGGTCAACGTTTCATGGCCGGTTCGGCGAATGAACGTCACGTTCCGAAAGAGGCTGTACCGCAACAAATCAGAAAACAGTAATTTTACTATACATTCGACTATGGGTAGTTCCATAACACACTTTTTGTAATTTATATGTAAAAGATATTTATGATTGAAATTGGTATAGAAGTGCATGACTTCTTCAGTTGTCAATGACGATTTTGTCTTCTTAAATTTTCTGCTTTCAAAATAACCTTTCGTGACGTCTTTTTACAATTAATATAGTTATTATAAGTTTTTATCAAGAAGAGATCGTAAGAGGAATACATGGGTAAGAAGTATGACCAAAATGGCAGATATAGCGAAACGAGAGCACATAGCGAGAAGAATGGATGGCAGATGGACGCGAGAAATACTGAAATGGTATCCGAGAGGATGTGAAAGAAAGCCATCTGCATCCACAGTAGTGTGAAACGTGGATGCTGAATTCAAGAATGTTACGTAAGATCCAGTGCACACAGAGAAGCATGGAACGATGTATGCTTGGTATAAAAAGAAGAGATTGTAAGAGAAATTCGTGGGTAAGAAGAATGACCAAAGTGGCAGATATAGCGGAGCGCGTGAAAAAGTTGGGAGTGGACACAGCTAGAATGGGCTGATGAATTGAGAAGAATGTGTGGAGTCGAGTGGATGCAGATTGCTCAAGACAGACGGGAATGGAAAGGTCTTCATCCAGCGGTGGAAGTGTTTATGATTAAATTTTCTTTAAATGTTGCATATTGATGTGGAACTGACCTTAAAATAACTTAAATCAATTACTTGTATGTTAGTTTCGAAAGCGACAACGATTTGATAATCACGGGACTTCAGGTGGATTCGCACGAGCCGAGAGCTCGTGAAGTAGCATACCGATTATACCTGGCTCCGGATCAAATACAAGACATAACGCTTTTGAATCTCCTCGACGCACGACAAGAGCTGGCTAATCTGTGCGGATTTCGCACTTACGCTGATAGGTACATAGTCGTAAAAGTCATAGTCTATCGTTTTAATTTGAAATTAATGTAACGTCAATTTTAGGGCAATCAATGCAAGCACAATGGAAAGTACGTCTAACGTTATGGAATTCTTGGACACGCTCTCCGATAATTTGAGGGGTCGAGCTCTCGCCGATTTCGACGAAATGTTGGCGATGAAGAGACGCGAGGATCCGACGTCGGAACGGCTGGAATGTTGGGACGCTCCGTACTTCGGTCTGAAAGCGAAGCAAGGATGGCTTAAGGTTGCCAACTCGGAGTATAGTCCGTATTTCTCGCTTGGCGGTTGCATGGAAGGTTTCAATCTGTTGCTTCAGACTTTGTACGGTATATCGTTGCAAAACGAAGAAATGGAACCCGGTAAGAATCCACCGTTCAATTGTCCCGAAACGAAACTGACTTAATTTTTTCAGGCAAAGTGTGATATCCCTCATTGTATAAAAAAAATGTTCTTCAGAATTAGCTAGTCAGACTGGTGAGATTATACAACGGGGATATTTCACACTCTACCTGTAACGTTTACACCGATTAACTAATTAACGAAAACAATACCTTTAAGGTGAAAGTTGGTCACCGGAAGTGTACAAACTAGCCGTAATACACGAAAACGAAGGCTTACTCGGTCATATATATTGCGATTTTTACGAAAGGCCAAATAAACCGAACCAAGACTGCCATTTTACTATACAAGGTTGCAAACGACTATCCGATGGAACATATCAAGTAAATAATATCATTCACATAATATACTAAAAAGTATATCAAACTTGACTATGCATTACGTACGTTCCATTTTTTTAGAATCCCATAGTTGTAGTGATGTTGTCGTTGAGTTACGGCAGTTGGGGAGGACCACCACTGTTATCTCCGGCGTCTGTCGACAATTTATTTCACGAGTTGGGTCACGCGATGCATTCCATGCTCGGAAGAACCAAGTATCAGCACGTCTCCGGAACTAGGTGTCCGACGGATTTGGCCGAAGTTCCGTCGGTGCTGATGGAATACTTTGCTAGCAATCCACAAGTATGTTACTTCTCAATCGTTTAGCCAGTTGATCTGGGTGTTCAGATCAATCAAAACTTATGTAGTTGTGATACGGTACCACAAATTTCATCATTTTCAGCCGTTCACCATCCACTGCTGGATGAAGGCCTTTCCGATCCTCTTCCATCAACCAATCGTCCACTCAACCTTGTTTTCTTTCACATCTTCTCGGATACCATTCCAGTATTTTTCACGTCCATCTGCCATCCATTCTTCTCGTTATGGGTTCTCATCTCACTATGGTCATGCTTCTTACCCATGTATTCCTCTTACGATATCTTCTCGTTATAACCGAGCATACATCCTTCCATGCTTCTCTGTGTATGCTGGATCTTACATAGCATCCCCGTTTCACATCCACACGTAACTGGCAGTACGCATTGGTCGTATGCCTTCTTTTTTAAGCATAGCAGAATGTTGGATTTTTTCTATGAAACTGGTCTATCTTGCTTTCTTTCACATCCTCTCGGATACCATTCCAGTATTTCTCGCGTCCATCCGCCATCCATTCTTCTCCATGTGTTCTCGTTCCACTATGTCTGCCACTTTGGTTATGCTTCTTACCCGTGTATTCCTCATTTTGATCTCTTCTTGTTATACAATGTGTGAATTGGATCTTACGTAGCATTCTTGAATGTAGCATCCAAGTTTCACATCCATACGTCATAACTGGCAGTACGCATTGGTCGTATGCCTTCTTTCTTAAGCAAAGCGGAATGTTGTATTTAAAAACATTGTTCATTCTTCCAAAAGCACCCCATCCTACATAGTTTCATTCTTCTTCTTTACAACCAGTCATATTCACCAATTTTCTATCAACTATATCTAGACAAATTTGTCCGACCAAAAATTCCTTCTACCTCCAAATCATAGTTTCATTCATCTCTTCCTTCCTCCACTCCAGAAGGTGATAATTTTACAACTGGAGAGTATTTCCCTAGCTACTTTACAATGGTTTACAGATGTTTGTCAATTAATGAAGAGGCAACACGTAATACCATCAGAACTTAATGTTTGTTTATGTTGTGCAGGTTTTGCGTTTATTCGCTAAACATTTCCAAACGAACGAACCGATGCCGGAAGAAATGCTGTATCGACTTTGCGCTTCCAAGCACATTTTCAGTGCTAGCGATATGCAACAACAGGTGTTTTACTCAGTTTTGGATCAAAAGTATCACGGAACTAATCCGCCAACCGATAAATTAACATCCACGGACATTCTGAAGCAGACTCAAGGTCAATATTACGGATTGCCCTACGTTGAGAAAACGGTACAATTTAATAATATTTGCATTTATGTATATATATATGTAGGTATATTGCATGTTATGATATTTTGTTTGTCGTTTTCAGGCTTGGCAACATCGTTTCAGCCATTTGGTCGGATACGGTGCAAAATACTATTCGTATTTGATCTCGAGAGCCGTGGCGTGGAGTTCGTGGCGTAACAAATTCATCGAAGATCCGCTCTCGAGAGCTGGTGGCGAATGGTTGAGAGACGGATTGCTCCAACACGGAGGTGCGCGTCCGTGTCTTCCGCTCGTTACCGATCTTTTGAAACCTTTGACCGTCACACCGAAATCACTCGCAAACGCTCTGACCGAAGAGCTCGATTACTATACAGATTTCCTAAATACAATTCGCAAGATCGATAAATAAAATTGATTTTGGACATTGTAAAACAATACTGCCCATTTAGTAAAATGATTATTCTGTGATACACAAACCATCTGATTTATATTTAGAAAAATTAATAATTAATGTTTTAATAAATAAATTCCTAACCCAAATGTTTGTCGTTTACGTTTAACAGTAAGGATATGCGTATTATTCAAATTAAAAAAGTTAAGTAGTAAGTTCCACATATAAAACTAAATAATATATTTCGTTTAATGTAATCACTTAAAAAAAAAAAAAATAAATAAGTTAAACGTGTTCAGTGACAGAAAAAAATGTAACACTTTAAAAAGTAAGTACAGGTCGTAAAGTTTTAAATAAATTTGAATTCGGAACCTATCGAAAACGTCGCAAAATAACAATGTGGACATCTTAAGATGACCGCTATTTCATTTTAAAAAACATGACTGCTTTCGTGAGGACAGTTTAAAAAATGGTACACTTAAAAATAAAAATAAAGGATTAATCGAACCGTATAAAAATTCGCAATTCCCGGTTAATTTATTTACATTTCATATCTCGCAGCACTTTTGGCTATAAACTCAAAACATTGTTACTATATACACGTAGAAAATCACAAGTTTTTTTTTTCTTTCTCTTAAGCAACGTAATTGTATTGATTGGGATTATCCTTATCTCTCTCCATATAGTCTCGATCTATGAGAGATTCGATCCGTTTCTTCAAGTCGGCGGGCTAAAAAGAATACCACAGTTACAAAAACACAATTGTTAAAATATAACGGTACAAAAAAACAATGTCGCCATACCTTTACGGGGAATTTGAGCTGATTGTACAATTCCGAGATGAGTAAATTATGCGACAACGTTTTACGCATTTTCATTATGCGAACGATAGCCGCATCGATTTGATACTGTCGATCTTGATAAACTCTTTCTTCAGTCGCTTTCTGCTCCTCCGTCTGTCAATGCAAAGTATAATATAAAGTAAAATATCCTCAAAAATACATATAATGAAAAAAAAGAGTAAAATCAAGTTACAGTCTCCTTCATTTGAATTTGATTGATCTTGATGCGGAAGAATTTGTTAGAGAAGTTGGCATTGAACGTAAAGCGGTCCAAATCTTGCACTTCTCGACCGCGTGGATTTTTAGTGAGCACTCGAGCTTTGCCGCAAGCGAGGGATTGTAGCGTACGTCGAACTTCTCCATCCTGATTAACAAAAAAAAAACGTAATATAAATAAAAAATCATAACCATACAAAGCATTGTAATCAAAAAGTATGCAAACTAACTTCGATATTAGTAGCTGTTCTGATTTCTTCTATCGATAAATTGTCACCTTCGTTGAAGAGCAAAAGGACCAACACTTGAAATAGGGACACTTGCAATTCTTTCTTTTCCTGTAAAATTTCAGTATATTAGTATACAATAGTCGCAAAATACATGAGTATTTAATCTATGTAGATATTTTCAATATAGTAACCAGCGCAAAGTGTGCTCTTAAAACGCAATGACCCAACGTCGGTTGCCACTGCAGCTTACGGCCGCTATGTTTGGCGAGGTAGAATTTTGAAAAGAGCGCTTGGTGACGGAGCAAACTAGCAGGTAGTCTCACTTCTACGACGGGATATGTAGGCCAATAGCCCATGGTTAAAATGGCAACGGTTAATTCTAATTCCGACTCTGTCGAGTTCGTCATGTGCTGAAAAGGTAAAATAAAACCATATGAAATAAACATACAGATTATGTACATACTACAATTGAATTCAAAGTATAACACACTTGTTTAAAAGCTATATTGATATCTTTGGATAGTTCCATATCTTTAAACATTCCTTCGAGCTTCGACGTGAATCCTCCGCCGCATTCCTGTTTCAATTTACTCAACATTGATTTTTCAGCATCGACGCTCGCCGATTTGCCGACTAGCAAACGTTTTGCTAAATCCTATTACAAAAATAAAAATAAGTCAAAAATACAAATTTTACAACTTACAATGTTGTACTAAAAATTTAAATAACCTTTTTATAAAAAGCTTCAAATACATCTTTTCCATGTATGAACCTAAATTGAACCATTATTTTGTCTAGTAATTTTTCTAATTCTTCTTCGGTAGCTTCTTTGTTTCCAGCGCGCAATTTCACATCAACAAATTTAGCTAAAATATAAAAAAAAAAATCAATACAACAATCCAAATACATTCAATACAAAATAAACAATTCAATAATAAATCACCTATTAATTCAGCGGGCTTATTCGTTCTTTGATTGATGAAATGTTCGAAAGCCTCTTTCAACGAATTAACAAATTTCTCATTCTTATTGAAACAAGTCAATACAATGTAATCGAGTTTATCTTTAAATTCGAGTAACTCTTGCACCATACTTTTGTCCTTCTCCGGATCTATTACTATAGTGCGTCCCTTTTTCTAAAAAATAAACAAAATAAGCATTCATCGTAAGATTCGCCCGCTGTATACAATTCCATCGTCAATTTTGAGACAAAAACGAACCTTAATATAAGAGTTAAAATGCGAACAAAGCTCGATGAGACCGTTTTTGACGCGTGAAAACAAATTGTAGAGCAACGTCAGATCAGGAATCCTAGCAGCGTCTAATAATGCCGCAAGTCCTTTGCTAAGAACGCCAGTTACGTGTTCGCTAACTAACTGTTTTTCTACACAATGTACTAATTGAGGTCTGAAACACACATAAAACAAAAAGTTTGAACAAATTCTCGAAGTCTCGTGTATATAAATTTCACAGTTCAACAATAAGATAGAACTTTTTTTATAGATTTGCTCAGTGAACACGAATCTACAGTAGTATTTTACAGCTTATAATAGTTTGTTCGTGTTCATCGGGCATAAATCTACGAGAAAAATTATATCTCATCGGTGAATCAAAATAATGTCATCATTTGTAGAGCAGTGTTATAGTACTTTGTGGATGGATCCAGATAATGTATGAGTCTTTCTAATTCTTCGCGTAGGCGACGATCTACGTGTGCTAAATATTGAGGCACTGTACACTCTTGCATTAAGCGTTGTCCCTCGGCTGCATAAACACGTTCTGTAGCTACTAAAAACCTGAAAATAAATACGATATAGGTCATTATTACACGTTTTAAAAACGCTTCTTCTTCTTCTTAAAGTGTCGTACTACATAGATATCAAAGGTTGTCTCTTCATTGTTTGATAAACATTTTACTGTATGTTATAGTGAAGTAGCTAGGGAAATACTCTCCAGTTATAAAACCATTGCCTTCTGGAGGGGATGAAGTAAGAGAAGAAAGGAACTATGATTTGGAGGTAGAAGGAATTTTTGGGTGATGTCAAATTTTTTGGTACCGTCTCACAAATAAGTTAGGTGAATTGGCATATTTTAACAGGACATGACTGATCTGAATTTAGTAATACCCAGATCCTGCTCAAGAAACTAGTCCTCAAACCACCAAGTTATCAACTGGCTAAACGATTGAGAAGTATTCCACCAGCACCGATGGAACTTCAGCTCTCGTAGTGAAGTAACTGGAGAAAGGGAACGCACTAGGATTTGGTATGTAGGAAGAAATTTTTACGGAATCGTCTCACAACTAAGTTAGTTAAATTGGCGAATTCTAGCAATATTCACATTTTGCCAATGACAATGTTTAATGTCCAAAATCGTTGAGTGAGCCTTACGGCCAAAGATACTAAGATTGATTATTAAAATCCACATTCATACTTATGTTCAAAGGCTTCCTGGTAAATTTGAAGATCAGATAACATTCTCAATAGTGACTTGAGAAGTGTACGATCAACTGTATCTCCACCTCGTTCTTTTTCGATCAGCATTAATAAACCTTCTACGGTCCGCGTCTGCACCAACGTATTTAAAGCGATGTGGTGTCGAAACAGATCCAAACCCATATCCCTGCAAATGACAATTGCACAAAATAAAAAAAAATTTACAAAAATTTGAAAGAAAAAGACCACAACTGACTGACTGACTGAAAAAATGTACAAACCATATAGAGTGAATCGTTGGATTTTGTAAGACGTAAGTGCGATCTAAATACAGGAATATACTTCTAATCATAATCATTTGTCTGCAATGAGCTCTCCAGCAATCATTGATGCGCTTTAGGAAGACGTGACGGTCCATCGACTCGCCTAAAAACTGCTCAATATTGGATTTTACGTGAGATTCCGTCAGACCGGTCAGGTTGACGTACAGCTGAGATGCCATCTGCGAATGATAAAACAAAAATTTAATTAGCTTAAAAGTGTAAATATTGCGTAAAAGTTTCGGCGAATTTGTTTACCTTGTGATTGCACATATTTTCAACGGCTTGATACAATTCTTCCAAAGAATATGCGATGGCCGTAGACGTTTGAATGGCTATGACCGCTTCTCGCAATTTGCTCCACGTATGTTCCTGATAATTGTCGGGTAGGTTGGGTTTGCCTGAAATGTACAAAAACAGTTCAACGTTTACTATCGGCGAGAAATTTAGGTTTCGGTTATTAAAATGTCGATAAAATATATTTTCATCACATGCCAATGCTAATATGTATATTCAACGATATACGAAGGACAATAATTGATTAGATTTCGGGGGTCAAAGGTAATTTACATATTTGTAATTTCTATCCACTTTACAGCAAACCTATTTTCTTAGCATTTTTATTAAAATGCTAGTATATCGCCTGGTGAAGATCAATTCATCTTTATTATCGATCAGTTACGGGAAAGTTTTAACAATGCAAATTTTCAACGGGAATTAAAAAAGTTTTATTATCGACGAGTTCGTATCCATGGCAACTGAGGTAAACAAAGTGTTTTGACATTGGTCAAACAAACGGACGGATTTTGGCTGTTTTGCACACAGTACGTTTTCTGTCAATTCTTTAGATACATATAAGCCGCCTTGAAGAGAGACACCTCCACACCCTTTCTCTCCAAGACCCTCACATGAGGCCACCACCCCTCCAACGAATATAATCTGTTGACCTTTCTGTTGGGGACAGACGGTTGTCCAGCAAGGCCAGACAACCGTCTTTAGAAGATCATCATCATCATTTTCAGCCGTTTACCAACCATTGCTGGATGAAGACCTCTCCAATCCTCTTTCATTCCTGTCTGTTTTGAACAATCTGCATCCACTTGACTCCACACATTCTTCTCAATTCATCAGCCCATCGTCCATTCGGTCAACCTTGCTTTCTTTCACATCCTCGCGGATACCATTCCATTATTCTCGCTATACGTCCACTCCAACTTTTTCACACGTACTGCTACATCTGCCACTTTGGTCATACTTCTTACCCATGTATTCCTCTCACGATCACTTCTTGATATACCAAGCATACAAGCAGTTATTTGTTATCACTTTCAAACAAAACGACTTATTTTAACGATTTATTTTCATAATTCTTAAATATACGCAGCCGCTCTCCGATTGGTCGAAAAATTTCCATACATTATTTTCAAATATACGTAGCCTCTCTCCTATTGGTCGAAAATTTTTCAAAAATTAAAAATATAAATTAAATGATATTTTTTGTTTCGAATAATTTCCGTTGCACAATCGTAAGTAAATTGTGCAAAAACACGCGTTGCACAATGCGATCTGCACGCGAAAAACGTGACATTTGCCGTTGAAACGGAATAAAAATGTGGCAGAAAATGGCCGATGCGTCGACGGAAGGCATTGACCGGCGCGAGTGACGTTTGTAGGTTATGTTGACAGGTGCGCTTCGGCGAAAGCGCAAATGGACGAGCGAAAGCTGGCGGAATGTGGGAATGGCGAAAGGTTACATTTGAAGTTCTTGATGATGAGCTTCTTGGCCTGGCCGGGTTTAGCGAGCGCTGGCTTCGAGTTGAGAGCTCCCTCCGTGCACACCGCCGAAAAGTTGTCGCGGCGTTCCGGAGACGTCATCGTCACCTGTCACTTGTCACCTGTCCAACTGTTCAATTGTCTAATCGTCCAATCGTCCACTGGTCGACAGAGCGAAGAACGCAACTCGCCAGAACCACCGGCCCAATAGCCGATAGCCGATAGCCGATTGATACCAACACTCAGAAACTAAACACACTGAGCTCATTGCTCGTAACGCGACTATACACGGCCATGAGCCGTTTTCACAACAATACTACGCTGAAACGAATCTTCGAGAATAAATTCAAATTAATGTCACTAATTGTCTTTATGAAACATCTGTAGGAATCCCGACTCGCACGTGTATCGCGCATACACGTGTCTGTACCATCCACGTGTTGTTAACTCATTAAGATTCCCCGGAAACAAATCTGGGGCAAACACATATGTAAAAACAACACGTGTCGCGAACCGATAAATTCATTATCGCTTTGGGAACAAAGACGTCGCTACGCTTTACATAACGAGCACCCGGATCAACACGTGCAATCCAATCCACGAGTTCTTCCCTCTCCAGTTGACACGTCTAATCACAAATGCGTTCTTGAGCGGTTTAAATACGCCACCATCGTTCCTGAACTCTCTCCACTGAAGACAACCACTACGGAACTCCAGCTCCCAACCCTCTGGGCCCTCAACGGGCTACCTCCGAGATGAACGTCCCCCTTGCACTCCGCAAGTCCGCACCAGACGAATAAACGCTCGTCAGTCGAACTCACACTGCCCACGACAACCGTACTCATCGTAGCGCATCCCTACGCCGGATACAGACTCGAGGAACACGTCACTACGTCCACCAATCAAAACGCACTCACGGACACAGTACGCTGGACGACACACATAAGACTCGACATTTAACTTCTATGCACCTGTAAATCGCTGTACATACATACTTCAACAAATAAATAAAATACAAAACTCTACCTTGTATGAAAATAGAACGTTTCACACACCTGACCCAGCGTTCCTTTAATTGGTAATGAAACGTCTCTATACATCTACATTCGCTGTTGTCGTGGGTTGTAATGTTTTATTTCATTGAAAATATTTCGGTTATTGTTTGAATAATTTTAATGCCAATTTTGGATGCAGGAATTATCCCCTTTTTCATTCTTCGACATTTGGATTTTTGTACATAGTAAAAAAACATTGCACAATATTGAATTCAAGCATCAGCTAAAAACCCAGTGGTTTTCATAAGACAAATAAAATATTCATAAAGTTCCCTTTAGCTGTACAATAAATACATAAATGGAAATAAATAAAATGCAAAACAGTTCTCTTCATCATTTAATTTGGACGACTTTACATATTTGATTTTTTTTATTACATAAAACGATAAAATTTCATAACACATCAAGGTAGTAAAAAATAATAAAAATACACCCATGTAAATTTTGCAACACAAATAACAATTGGGCACGCATAAAAACGAAAATGAATGAACAACTCAAAAATGAGTATGGGTACAATTGAATGTTTGTGCGAATAAAAAAAATTAACTCATCATTCATTCCTATAGATACAACAATGAGAGACATGTCTTTCATGAAACACATAATATATTTTGTCACGGTAATAATATTGACTAAATAAATTATTATGATTTAAATGCTGTTCGGATAAAAAATACTGTACTATTTGGTTTAACGGAAAACTGCAACCCTTAATTCAGTAACGAGCACGGAAAATCACGTAATTTTAATACAGAATATCTACGTCCGTTCTTTTAACTTCTCCATTTAATTTTTTTTTTTTTACATTACAACAGCCCAAAATTGAGTTAAATATATAGTATGTACTATGCAATATTCATATATTCAGTTTGATATTTTAATAAATATGGTATAAATATTCTTAAACGATAAAACATTTTTTTCAGCTGAATACAGTATAATTAAATAAATTAAAGAAATGCAAAATACAAAGAAGAAAATTCTAATATTTTAATGATATTACACATATGTATAAAAATGAAGCAGATACACGTTAAAGCGCATACACAAAATTAACAATGACTAGTGAGGCTGTACTTGTCTTAAAATAAATAAGATGAAATTGTAAAAATAAAGAAAATTTGTGCTAACGAATGTGCGACATCGACAGTATAATTAAAATCATTTTTTTTACGTTATTTACTTAAGTCATGTAATATAAAAAATGTTTTACGCATCGTTTAACGAAATCGGAAAAATAAACGTTCAAAATTGATTTTACAGTGGAAAATACTAATCGACGTTAGTTTTTATGAATTTTTAATTGTATAATATTTTATATTTCTAATAGTTATTTATCACAAGATTAGAAGTATATATAAAATAATAAAAAAAATTATCAAATAGTTACATACATACATATATAAATATTATAATTTATTTACAGAGTTGGAAACAAGTGTAACAGTACAATATATGTATTTAGAAATCGACATAATTTTTGTAATAAAAAAATATTTGAGTTAGGTATGTTTTACTCGCGATCGTTCGAAAGATGATGCGACCAACCGTTCATCATCATCATCATCGTCATCGTCATGCTTCTGAATAGAATGTGGCAGTCGATACACATGTATTTTGAATACACTACAATAATTTACGGCGCTTACATTCGCCGCAATGTTGTGCGATTACATGCTATACATTTTTTTTTTTTTTTTTTTTTTTTAGAGCCGAGGCTGCCGTTACTACCACCGTTTTCTTTTTTGTTTTGTTTGTTGTTGATTAAAGACATATTTAAAATGATCAGGCAAGTTTTTTTAAGCCTCGGTCTCTCCGCCCTTGAGTCGAAGTCGAGCAAAATCTTCGAAGATTATATCATCATCGTGATCCTGGCGGGCGTAAGGTTCATCTCTGTACAATTAAAAGATGGTAGATATTATTTTATTATATATGTATACAAATGTAGGTATTGTATAGGATGGACATAAATGGCTGAATTTACTTACGTATCTAATTGAATTAAATTGGTATCTACGGATACTTCAGGGGTCGAGTTTTCAGCGGAAGGATTCGGACGAACGGGCAGCGGTGGTTCCTCTTCTTCGGGCTTTGGATGCATTAAAATAAACGGAAGCTCAGCAACCAAGTCTCTAGAATAGTAAAATTCATTTTTATTTAACCAATCATACTTTGTTGTATAAGAAGATTAAAACAATAAAGTAATTACCCGCCCAAAGCTCCCAAACAAAGTTTGACTTTGACCTTATATTGAACGATGATACCGAGATTTTCTCGTTGCGATGGATCAGCAACACTGAAATGTATTTAAAAATCAATCTCAAACAACAAATAAAAAATTATAAATAGAATTTTCCATGACCCAAAAAAGCTACATTTGCTTTACATGCATATTAAGTTAATCGTGCAACTATTAATTAATATAATGCAGTGCTTGAAATGAAAATGTGTGGAAAGCATTTATTTTTGTTACCTTTAAAAATGATCGATATTTGAATATAAATCACTATTTCAGTTAGGTTAAATATAAAAAAAAATAACAGTACTTGATAGGAGTACTTTTTTGTATTTAATAACAACTGAGCAATCTCCAGAAACCAAATAATTACAATGAGCAACAAAAAAACACGATTTTGAGTTACCCGAACGGAGACCTAAAAATTATTATTAATTCTGACCCGCTGAGTTCGAATATGAATATGATTTTTTTTTGGTTAGCTCTTGTTTATGAGATATGAGCGTTTAAAAAAATGGTCAAATTTTTTTGCGGTCTTTAACTCAAAATCTAGTATTCAAAAACTAGTAACTAGTAGTCAAAAAAATGTAAAAATTGACCATTTTTTTAAACGCTCATATCTCATAAACAAGAGCTAACCAACAAATTTCATTATCATATTCGGATTCAGTGGATCAAACTTACTAAAGATAGACTAGTTTCCGTTCCGGTAGTTTTTTGTTGTTGCTCAGTGTTATTAAAAGTTGCTGGAAATTGTTTGCAAATTAAACAATGAAAGATTAGTGTACAATACCTTTGTAATATTCTTTCAAGTGATTTAATGTAATAATATTAAATTGTGGATGCGGAATAAGCATGCAATAAAACAGGCGAACAAATAATAAATCAAAAAAATTAACACTACCAGATCTAAACACATCGGAAATTGTTACTATTAGGTTTGTTAATGCGTGGTAGTTTTCCTATAATTTTTTTTTGTATTTATACACACGAATGCGTGTATAAGAAAATAGAATGCAATTTTTTTTTCTAATTTATTGATTCTCGATTTTGTACATGTTAAGCTAAGTAGAAATGAATAATAATTTTAGCACCATTATTCCAGAACGATACCTATAGTTCCCGTCGGTTAGTGAGCGAGACCTATATTGGTACAAATTTAAAAATTAGATTCAAAGAATTACACAACCACATTTGACTTACAAATGTGAACACCATGATTGTTGCAAAATGAAATTACACAAAAGCAAAAATAAGGAATAAATAAATTCTGATCTAAGCTACAATGTAATAAGACTCGTACGATGAATAAAACTAACTAAACTGATCACCGTGTATGAAATGGAACTATCTAAATATGTATATTCCTATGTAAAAATATACATATAAGAATACTTTATTTTTATTTTTATTACGTATATGTCACGCAAAATTTACGATGAAATTGCATGCACTCATGATACGCACACACGCTTAAAAAAAATTTGAATAAATTAATTAAACACAATCTTACAAAGTGGGCATTAAAAAATTACATCTAAACTAATAACGTTATTAATTTCAGAATGTATAAATCATTGAAAACAACGTTTGTTTTTTAACCTCCACTCTGTGCGTGTATGAAAATTTTGATAAATCACTATTACATCTATGTATGTATGTATGTTTTATATACCTATATTTAATTAAAAATTAATGCTTTCAAGCGTATATATAATAGTTCTATGTCCAAATAGATTTTTATAAAAAAAAAGATGATGTTAAATATATATTACGAATGATTGTTAAACATCACAAATAGTTTTGTGCATTTCACGGCCAAAATACATGTTTTATTATTATCAAATTAGGTAAAATTTTGTGCTGCGTGTAACTTACAGCGTGCTGGAGGCAAGATTGGTGTCCTCATGTTTGAGTTGGCCATCTAGGGCTAAGCCCCATTTGTCCTTGTTGTTCGCCAGAAGCGGTGTAACCATGTATATTTTGCTTTGTGTGAATCCGGGCCCGATAGGACAACCTTCCCTGTTTTACGTGTGCGAAATTTTGCGAAACCCCGTCCGTACGTTCCAGGTTGAATCCAGATAGTGACCACCACCACGCAACAACGTAAACCAAACCAAAAAAGAAACAAGCAAAATACTTTAGTGACTACAATTTGAAACGTTAATGATTTCTTGAGGGGGGGGGGGGGGGGTGGGCTAAAACTTGAAATACGTCTAACAATCAAAAAAGTAAAATAATAGATTTGGGTGTGGGGAGGAGAAAGCGGCATAGTTCTGGACAGATGCAAGATGATCCAATTCGTTACGAAGGATACTACGTGGATGTGTGTGTGTGTGTGTGAGGTTAAAGAAAATAACGTGGCGCAGACGTCAATGGCGTTTTCGTTTTCATTATAACTCATTTGGATTTATATATGTATATTTTTTCAATATTATAAACAATACCCCCGAGATGACAATAATAAGTCAAACAAAAAACAACGAAGAAAACCTATTAAATTTTATTTTTATAATAAATGAAAATCAATACAAATTTTCTCATTTCCAATGTAAAATACCCAAGAAATATTTAGTTCACAATTATAGTCTACTTTTTTTAACAAGAGCGTATGCAGTTTGAGTGTTGTTTCTAAACCACAGGGTCAAAAATAGCATTCTCTGTACGAGATACGAACTTTCGCCCTTTTTTAACCTTTCCCCCGCTGATGACTGCTATAGCAGTCATCAACATTGCACGGGAGGTTGCGCCTATATTGCAGCTATTTTAAGGTTCAAAACTGGTTGAATACATTACTAAATATATACATATATTTTAAATGCCATATCTTGGATTTACTTAAAATCTTGTGACTTTACTTTATTTGAAAATTAAGCCGAAACTACAAGACATATTATATAATTCATTATTTAAAAAAATACTTTAGGTGCCAATTGACATATTTGTTTACCTTAATCTATATTTATGGTCGAAAACATGATTAACAAATTCGCGAAAAAGGTGCCGCGTACGGGTGTTGTTCTCTATATTTGTTACCGCGGGCTAAGGGTTAAGCAAAACATAAACTCATAAACTGCACACTCTCTTAAGAAAAACAGACTATAGGCGTTGTTGCTGGCACTTGCGGTTTTAGCCCTTTTCAACATGCGCGATTAGAAGAAATAGATACTCAATACTCTCTCGTTTCGAAAAATAAGACTAATTTCCACGAATAATATTAGAAACTAGTGTAAGCCCGTTGAATATCAACGGACGTGTTTGACGTAATTGATTACGTAACAATGTAGCAAAGTCGCGAACCTACTAAGGATTAATATTGTCAAATTGTAGCAGGTGAGTCATCACCGACGTTGGATGACAGACGGATCTGGGCTATTATATATATAATATTTACAACGTTGACTTTAATTAAATAGTTTTTTTTTTTTTTAGTTATAGTGAAAACAAAACCTTCATTGACTTACGCGCCACTTTGTACAAACACCACTAAAATAAAAACTTGTCCAAAGTTGTACACTAAAATATCCACTGCCAAAAAACAAAACACAACTACTCGCTCTTGTACATACATACATATATAAATATATATAGATACATAGAGCTTGGCAGTCATAATCAGGTACATGTGCTCACACAGTTGATGAGGCGAGATTAGTGTCCTCGTGTTTCAGTTGGCCGTCTAATGCCAGTCCTCGTTTATCCTTGTTGTCAGCCAGGAGCGGCCGCACGGAGAACACCTTGCTTAACGTGAAACCTGGAGCAACTGGGCAACCCACACTGTAATACCACAACGCTTTATGCTCACATTTCACTTTTCACAATGGAGGATTGCATCGTCCGATGCAAAACGTCCCACCGGAACTAAATTGTATCTTCGCCGTACTCGCTTTCAATATACATACACATATACATATATATATATATATGGGTAATGCCCAAATACTACCAGTATAGTTAATAAGATTACACAAAATAAAATGAAATTATTAATGAAAAAAAAATCACCTTCACTACTAATTAATCAATTTCAAAGTGCTCAATATCACAATAATAATTAATATGGAGTACATATTCAGATTGGAGAGAATGAGGACGAACGTTGATCACTAATACTAAGAAACTGTTAAAATTAAATTAAATTAAATTCGAACTGCCAGTATACATAAAGAACAAAAATCTGTTTGTTGGTTTGACCGACATCTGACTGACCAATGTCACACACGCTTTTTATCTGAAAATTATCTGTATTTGAATATAATTGTATGTACGGACACTCTTCTTTGCTATTTCCCATGACCAATATTTACCGCTATTGTTTGCCTACTAATGTCAATAATAAGCACACGTTGATCGTCAATCGTTTTGTTTTCATTTGATTTTTTTTCCATAATTCAACAGGCAACACTCAGGTCAAACACGAAAGGCTCGGAATATTTTTAAGATGAAAATTTTTCGTCGGTGATTTTAAAACAGTATTAATATATACTAGTGTAAAATGTTTCATGTGAGTGATTTTAACGATGGAAAAATGTTTTTAAATAAATCGATCAAATCTTTTCGTAATTGATTACGTAACAATTTAGCAAAGTCGCAAACCTATTGAGGATTAATATTATCAAATTATAGGAGGCCTCCCATCACCGGTGTTGGGTGAACGCGTTAGCGCTAAATCACCCAACCTGGTGATCACGGGTTCAAATCCCACTCGCGACGTTCGTGTTTTTTCTTTACCGAGGAAAAACACGATTTCACGAACTTTCCTATTATATTACAGGTAGTTTTGATTCTCCATACATTTTTTTATTATGTTTGCTGTGTACATTTTGAGTGTACGTTTTCTTAATATTAGTGATTCACGTTGAATTTCAACAGTATAAATTTCTCATTCGTGTAAAATAGTCTTCAATTAGTAAGAAATTGATTAAATAAATAAATAATAATAAAAAAAAAATTGCTATACATTGACGATTGAATAAATGTTAGTATAAAAGTAAAAAAAATACTGTCGGTCAAATGATTTGTTAGGTAATTTTTATAAACAAAGTTGAATCTGTATCATTCAATGTGTGTAACGATTAATTTAATAGGTGCGGGCGTGGAGGGGAAGTCAGATCTGAGTGGCCACGCCATGCTTGAAGTTAGAGATAGCTCTATCACACCAAAAAAAAAAAAAAATAAAACTGCCTAAACTATTACTTTTTTTTTTGTGTACTTACGTTTGTCCCCTCCGCGCACCACCGAAAATTCCAATAAACGGAATTTTATACTTTCGTTTTTCCGGCCTGATTATTGTCCTATATTGCACAAAGTTAAAAAAAAAAAATAATAAAAAAAAAAAAAAATGAAAAGAAAAACACACCCAAGTCTCCGTGGAACAAGAAGCGACACTTCAAAGTACTAAAATTTTCAACATTGCTTAATTATTCATTTAAGCTTAATACAATATAATTGAAGTGTCGCTCCTAGACATTATATATTTACCGTACGGTGCGAGAATCGATTGATTTCGACACTAAAAAATTATGTAGTATACATATGTATGTATATTGTAAATGTGACTTACTCGCTTTCGGCCTCGGCTACGGTGCACTTGTACTGTGCCGTTGAAAATAAACAAATATCTGCAAATTGTCTTACGGACACTTTAATTCGTTTAACCGTACGGTTACTATTATTGGCAATGTGAACGTTTACGGCGATATTTTCACCGTGATGATACAGCTGAAAAATTGTAAATCGGTTGCATTTTACACGGATCGTGATACGTATGAAATTAAATGTGAAATGTTAGGAAATTAACCTCTTTGTCTAACGACGCTTCCAAATACAGCTTATTGGGACTCATCATAAATTCTTTGGATACTTCAACTGACGGTTGTTCTCCTTGTTTACTAGGTGCGTACATAATTTTACGTATAGCTAATCGTACCGAATTCCTGCAACAAAAACATCACACGTTTCAAATTAAATAACGCGAAGAGATCGAAAGAGGTACGTATGGGTGGGAAACATGACCAAAAACTAGGTCATGTGCTCGGAAGCAAGGACTCGAGTATGCTTGAAAAAACGAGAAGCAATGGGTGAGAAGTATGACCAAGATCCATAGAGATGAATCCAAGAGTAGGGATGAATGGACAGAACCCGAGACTCGAATAACAAAAGTGACCTTTTTTTTATTCAACACTTGGACTCCCACAACTAAGATTTTTATACTGAGTAACTACATTTATGATTGTGCCACAATTTCACTATGCAGACGGCATTTTGTATCAATTTCACAGTCAAATGACGACATTCTTAACCTTTCCCCCGCAGATGACTTGTATACTGCCGTCCTAAGCCCACTTAACATAACTGACAAAACAACAATATCGAGATAAATGGACTTGAAAGTTTTATTCCAAATTTGTGTTTTTCTTCATATATTACTGATTTATTTAAACTTTTTTTTAGTGCATGAGGTTATTTTCTATCGTGTTTTGATAATTATAAGGAAAAATTAAAAAAAAAAAAAAGAATACTTTAGTAGTTACGTCACTTTATTATTCATTATTAATGTATACATATGACTATTCCAAGCTTCAACCACTCTATTTGAAAAGAATGAATCTCTAACAATCTTATTTGATTTTTTCTTTTCGTAGTCTAAGAGTATGACCTCTTAGATGAGGGTTCTCATTGAACATAATGAGGTTGGTCATTTCACATGAAAAATGATTATTTATTATTTTGAATACTTCAATTAAATCACCTCTTAATCTCCTCGTCTCCAATGTGGAGAGATTCAGTATTTTCAATCTTTCATGATAAGGTAGTGACCGAAGTAAATATTGGTGATACTATTTCTCTGCGCATGCAGATACGTTAGATTTAATAGCTTAAAAAAGTCACTTTTGGATGAAGATACATTAATTTTGGTATGAAAAATCGCAATAATACATTCCCATAACCCCTAAAACACATCTAACTCATTTTCGTAATTTTCGTCAGTTACGTTAAGTGGGCTTAGGATGGCAGTATTCTACATCTATGCCAAGATCACAGATAGGATGTAAATTAAAGCAGGAAAGACCGGGTGGAATTCAATGGATGGAATAAGTGTAGTACCTTTTGTGCGGTTTGTCGTCTTGCGACTCGGCAACGAAAGCTTTAAGCTCATAGTCTACGCCGCACGGTTTACCCGTGTCTCCGGGCGCCGGCTGCAGCGTCACCGATGCCGGACAATGTGGTGGCAATTCAAAGTAGAATGGAAACGCACACGGCCCTAACTTTCGTACGAGCCTTTCCTGCAGCCGGGTTAGCGGTCTTTTGGCAGCACCACCGGCAACACCGGCGCCTCCATTCTGCACGGGGAATATTTGCTCGGCCGCGAGGTATAAGTCTTTTCTAAAGGTGAGGCCGAGCACGTCCAGGTCTTCGCGTCCGTAACGAAACGCCGCCAACACATGACCGAATACTTTCCGTTCTTTCACGTACTCCGGATCGATGAGGACCACACCGTCTAAAATACAAACATATTGTGTTGAGTGACTTTATAATTAAACCGGCCTAAACCTAATTAAGTTTATTTACCTATTGGATCTACATGGGTGATGTGATCGACAAAATCTCTTTTCCCTAAATATACGGTTATCTGAAAAAATTAAACAAAAAATTACATCATTTATAGAATTTGGATTGTGATTGAATGGGAATTGAATAGTGATTACTTTTCCATTTGGTGAACTCTTTTTGAACACTCTGGTAGCTTGCCGCCTACTGCTGGCATCGTCCATTTCTGGGCTTAGGGCGGGCGCCCCTGGGGCACCACCCGCCTTTGCCCCCCCTCCCTCCGCCACCACTGCTGTACTTCTGTAAATAAAGAGAAAAAAAAACATGAGTATATGTAAAATGGTGGATCAGTGAAGCCTTGTTACTTTAAAGCAGTGATGCACAACCTGCGACCCAAAATGACAAGTACTTCATTGAATATAAAAAAATTCTACGTTTGATATGTTAACAAATTATGCAGTAGCAAAGGAATATATGAGTCGCCTAGTTCCAAATCCCGATAAGTCCATAAAACTCACTTGTTCGCAAACGCGGTTTTTCTGCTACAGACTTATTTGCGTGATGGCGTTTAAACTCATTTAAACTTAATTTTGTTGATATTAAACAAAATGTTGAAATTAGAAACATGGACTTATCGTTGTTTGTTTCTAAATATGGCTTTTATCAGCTTTTATCATAGTGGAATTGCCAGTTTTTGGAACAAACACTGATTTTCAATATTTTTTTACGGCGCACTTGGCGGTATTTGGAATAATTCAAGTATAAGGCATCGTTTGAAAACATTCTTAGAACTAGAAAATATTTTATCCTCGTTTTTTATATATTGTGGACTTATCGGGATTTGGAACTAGGCGACTCATATGTAAATAATCTGAATCGTCACTAACAGAAAACCATACAGTGCTGTTTTATTTTTATTTTTATTTAGTACCACTATTTTTTCACGGGTAGAGATTTGCGACCAAAATTAATTTTTTTACTAATGTCTCACACTCTCTACAATGCAGTTGCAGTCTATTTTTAGACAATTGTTTTCAAGACACGCATTTTAGTGTAAGTTCTCCCTAGAATTTAGTCAGTGCACAACGTTTACGAAACAATATTGAAAATTCGCCGTGATTCCCATTTATGTATAATGGCAGTAGACATTAAAAAACAGTTCAGAGTCTTTCTTGATGAAATCGGCGCTGAATATAATGACCTATTGTACTAATGCGAAGTTCGTTGGTTAAGCCGAGGCAAGGTTTTCAAATAGATTTGTGTTACTTTTAAAAGAAATCTAAATGTTCCTTGTTAACAAAGGAAAGTCTATCGATCTGTGTGCCTTGGCATTTCTGTTAAATATTACAACACACCTTAATGATCTGAATCTTCGATTACAAGGGAAAAATCATTACATCTCAGACTTCCTGGAGCTGAGAGAAAATATCTTTCCGCACTGCAAAGAAATGTTATTCTGCATGGCATTGATTGCAGCCAAAAGTATGCTTGCTTCATCATCCGAATTCAAGAATCTTTTGAAGGGAGATTTTGTGCGGTCCGCGAACAATTGGAAGATGGATAAATCGGCCCTTCTATCAAATAGGTTGTTCACCACTGCTTTAAAGTGTTAAACTCGTAGATATAAAATAACATACATGTGTATGTAGATGGGCCCAAAGCGCCCGAAAAAATGTCTCCACCACGACCAGTGCACATATTATTTCGTTATTCCATAACGAAAAAAAAGGTCACTTCTTTGTTATTCGAGTCTGTCCATTCATCCCTACTCTTAAGCCCGGGACACATCAGGCGACTAATTGCGCGACCAGACAAATACATATACATATGTATGTATGCAGTTAAGTCGCCCGGTGTGTTCTGGGCTTTACAACTGCATACATTTGGTTTGGTCGCGCAACGAATCGGTCGACTAGTCGTCTGGTGTGTTCCGGGCCTTAGTAAAATGTGACGATTTTTGTCGACCGAAAAGTATCTACATACATACATATATATGTATTCTATGTACATATGTATATCCATGGTTAAACTTCAATAATTTTATCGAGTTTTGTTCGATGACGATCGAGGGGCGTTTATTATTGACAAATGAGTTGGCTAACAGTAGCGGTAGCTATAGGCTACGGGAAAAAAATGAAATGAAAAAAAATGATTCAATTAATTCGGGCGAATACAAAAAAATTTAATATTCAATGAATTCGGCGTAGCATAAACAGTAGCTGTCTACTCAATACACAGAGTAAAAATTTATTTTTCATTTTATTACAGAACAAGCACAATATCATATGATATTTTTGTAATACAAAAAAGGCTTGTTTTTCCATAATGTAGTAAATTCCATATTCCAAGTATATAAATTTTCTAGTTGAATAATAAAAAGTCAACTGAGTCAAGAATGTTATTTTAATGAAAATATTATATTTTTTGTGTCTGACTACATTTTTTTTTCATATTTAAAATAAAATACGAGTGTTTATTCAGTTCAGGTTATCTTATTTGACAAAAAAAAAAATGAAAATGGAATTGAAACGAAAAAGCGAGCCTCACATACACATTCAGAAATATGTAGTTTAATATCACTTTTTAACGTTAATATTTGATGCCCCAAAGTGAATTAAATAACAATTTTTTTCATTGAATGAAGTTTATAAAGACAGTGATTCCACTACACATTTATGATTATTGAGAGCATTAGTTTTCGAGCAACTTTTTGCCGAATTCTAAGAACGAATATGCGACAGGATGCGACGTACAACGTCTAGGGAATTACAATCAGGAATACGAACGCACAGTCATTCGTGAGCTAAAATGTGGTATATTATAATATATATATGAAAAGAATAAATTAAAACACACACACACACAGAGAGAGAGTGAGAAAACAGTAAAATTCAAACACCTTGACGAAGTAAAAAAAATAAAATAATACAATTCTAGAAGTTCAAGGCGAGATAAAGCACTGAATAGATCGCGTGCCGAGGAAAACGTCCATTACGATGTGGTCATCTCTTTTTACGCTTTGTCGATCAAGCTTACCATTTTATTTTTTGTAAAAACTTCTGGAGTGGTTGACCCGTGGGGAGTGCTGTCTATCGAACAGTTGCAACGTGACGTTGAAAACTATTTACTCTAAGTGCACAAGTGCCGATTAAAGTGCAGCACAGTATGTACATATGTATGTATGTATATTCAAACGGTGGGGCGACACATGGCGATCAATCAATATAGGAATTGGCCATTGTTGAAATGCATTCAAACATAATAATGCACAAAGGACATGCGATAAGTACATATGTACATATACAAAGTCATATTTTATTCAAAAGAGCGCATTGCGCTTTTGAGCATATCGATAATACACAATCGAATAGATGCGAGACGTTGCGTCAAGGTGGGTCCACATTGGCGAACCGAACAGCGAACGACGAATTGTTATTGTTCGTAAATTACACGGTTGCTTAATATGTACTGATACTATAAATATTCATATTTAATAAATATATAATAACAATTCAAAGCCTTCTAATTACTTCATTACGAAATTATTTAAAAGCAAATTGAAGAAAGTTTCAAACCACTGCACTGCTCTATTCGTTGTATTCAATGACACACACACACACACACACACACACGCATTTGATGCTTAAGGCTGCATACACATACGAACTTTTCTCTTTTTTGGACGAGTTTTAAGCTCGCTATTTTACCGATTTAAAATTCAGCACACTTCCAATTAACCCTTTTAAACGAAAATAAAAAATAGTGTGGCCAGAACACTATCCCAATAAACATGTTTCAATAGAAAATACTCAATATAAAATAGTATTAACAGTGGGAAAAAAAATCCCAAGTGAAAATACGTACTTTTGACTTTTGATTTGAACCGGACGACTATTTAGAAAGATCTGAATGCTGAAAAGTACTACAAATGAAAGATTAAATACCCGACTATAGATTCCAATATTCATTTTGAACAAGAAGTTGACAGATTTTGAGACATCGAACGAACAACACCAAGAAATAGAAAAATCGCGTGATTTAAAAAACACATACATATATCTCTGAATCTCGAGCCAATCAACATTTTTTATTACCAGATTCGTGTTCACTGGGCATACATAGATCTATAAGAAAAGTCATATCTCGTCTCTGAAGCACATGTCGAACAGTGTTATCGGACGTTATTGTGTGGAGCGGTCCACACAGTAATGGCGCTCACACACCTTAGCGAAATCGCTGCGTCAAAATTTCACCCCATTCGCACCGATATAATTCGCATTGGTGCGACTCAACGACGATAGAGGGCGTCAGTTTGACGCAGCGATTTCGCTGAGGTGTGTGAGCGCCTTTATTGCGACAAGTTTAAAAAAAAAGTGTATCTTTTATAAATGAAGTATGAATTCAATGAGAGCTGTTGAATTGGATTCGTAATTTCGACTGCACTGCCATGCACTGGTTAGAAAATAAAAATAAAAATATTGACTTGCGTGTTTTTATTTTATTATTGAAGCTATTGAACCGTTAACAAAAAATATGTATGACAACAATAAATTACTTTTTATTCATATTTGACCGATTTTATTGAAGTAAAATTTTTTTAAAGTCGAATCTGCCCACTAGTATATATAGTATAAAGTATAAAGTCGTTATAGTATCAATAAAATAAATTATTAGGAGTAAATTGAGGGAAATTAATTCAATGGAGGCGATGGAGCACATGTATATAAAAAGAATTAGGAGTCCTCCTAATATAATTTAAAACAAAAATAAAGTTTAAAAATTTGTTATAAACTAGGATTTTATCTACATACGTTGTAATTCGAAGAATATAAATTGAAAATAAAACAAAGCACATACTTCAGTATTACACGTATAATCCGTGTAATTTAGTGCAATTTCTATACAATTGTTCTGAGTGACTATTTTCCCGGGAAAAGTAATAATTTCCGTATATTCTTTATATCAGTTTGATAAAAAATTTCATTGTTTCGAATCAGATAAAAATTTGATTTTTTTACGATTGCCAAGAATTGCCTGCACTTTTGACGAACATTTTTACAGTATGTCATAGTAAAGTTTTCCGGAAAAAATTAATCCAGTTGTCTATAGTAATCACTTTTTTTGGGTATCTTCCAATATTTCAGTATCCTCTTCCGATTTTGAAAAGCTTATTTATTTATTTATTTACTTTACACGAGTGCACTCTTCTGTGAAACACAATTCTCAAATAGAATAAAGCAAAAATCACACTGATGGCCCCAGGAGAGACTGTCTTATCACAGGTGGTGTAATTTTCCAATTTGAAATACCGAAAACCCATTAACTGTAAAGTACGCTAATTGAATTTGAACGACGCCTTAATTCATAACGTCTCTCGACGAAGCCTTCTAAAGCTTTCCAAACTCCGGAGTAACGAGCGCGTAATGGGAAACTGGAAACTTAATACAAACGAGTCGAAAACAATTTCGGGGATAACTTTTACACGCCCGAAAACTACTCGCTAGAGCGAATTTTCCCAAAATGGAAATTTGTATTGTGGTGAAACTTTAGACGCATACAAACCGAGGAAAAATCATGTACAAGCATTGTTCCAAATCCCGATAAGTCCATAAAACTCACTTGTTCGCAAACGCAGTTTTTCTGCTACAGACTTATTTGCTTGATGGCGTTTAAACTCATTTAAACTTAATTTTGTTGATATTAAACAAAATATTGAGATTAGAAACATGGACTTATCGTTGTTTGTTTCTAAATATGGCTTTTATCAGCTTTTATCATAGTGCAATTGTCAGTTTTTGGAACTAACACTGATTTTCAATATTTTTTTACGGCGCACTTGGCGGTATTTGGAATAATTCAAGTATAAGGCATCGTTTGAAAACATTCTTAGAACCAGAAAATATTTTATCCTCGTTTTTTATATATTGTGGACTTATCGGGATTTGGAACTAGGCGACTCATATGTAAGTTAGGTATAGAGTAATTAAAAAAAATTGAATTGTAAAAAGTTAAGTTATTTACTCTGTGTAGTTAAATTTTTATTCATAGCGAGTGTCAACATTTTCTTCAAATGAAATATTAGTTGAACCAACACGTCAGAGAAAAAGATTCGGTAATCTCTCTATTTCTCTCACTGATAAATTTATGTAATAGTCCGTACAATATTTCAGGATCTTCTTTATGATTGATATTATGTGTATACTAACTACCACGTCGTGGTTTTTAACACGCGAACGCTCATTCCTAAACTAAACATTAGTTTGAAATATGTTTAAAGATAATATTTACACGGCATGGTCAGATTTACATTTGGTAAATTTCACTTGTGAGCCCTTTGCACACATCTCGGAGATGGGTGTTCACAAATAAACTCTTCAATCGAGAACGAGTTTAGCAATTTTATTAATTTCCTTGACCAGTTATAATCCAAATATGTATATAGTATAAAATGTTTGTAAGAATTATGCTGCAAACTAAAATGTAGTCATCTCATTTCGCTAGCTTTATAACTTTGAACTGTACAAGTAATGAAAAATAATTTGTTCGCAGAGTACGTTGAATCTACTGGGTCGATTTTCACCAAACTTTCATTAAAATATTGAGCAGAATCTCAAAGAGGTTTTAATGTCATCATCGTTTTCAGCCGTTCAACATCCACTGCTGGATGAAGGCCTCTTTCATTCCTGTCTATCTTGAGCAATCTGCATCCACTTGATTCTTCTCAATTCATCATCCCATCTTCCACTCGGTCTACCTTGCTTTCTTTCACATCCTCTCAGGATACCATTCCAGTATTTCTCCCGTCCATCTGCCATCCTTTCTGTATGTATTCCTCTTATGATCACTTCTTGTTATACCAAGCATATGTACATCTTTCCATGCTTCTCTGTGTGCATTGGATCTTACGTTGCATTCTTAAATTAAACGTCCAAGTTTCACATCCATACGTCATAACTGGCAGTACGCATTGGTCGTATGCCTTATTTTTTAAGCATAGATACGTTTTAATGTGTGTCTGGTTATTATTTTCCCATGACTCATCGTTAGTCCACTCATATTTCAATAACAAACGCCCGTCGATCGTCAACGGGCAATACTTTAATACATATTATATATATAATAGCCGAAATCCGTCTGTCTGTCTGTCTGCCTGTCTGCTGATAACGCTCGCTGAGGAAAAATTATTAAAAAACCACCAGAACGCGTGGGGATCGAACCCATGACCCCAGGCTCGAGTTACTCGCACTGATGCTATTCGCTATTGCCCGTGGTAGATTTTGTCCTTTTTTTTTTAAACATTACCTATAGTTAAAATAAATAGGAAATGAGGAAAAAATAATTAAATAATTAAAAAACCAGAATGAGTGGGGTTTGAAACCGGGACGACAGGTCGGTAGTTATGAACGCTAACGCATCAGCCACAGCCTATTGCAATATTATGCAATCTATGCAATATTAATATTATTTTTCAGTACGGGTGATGAGAACGCTCCGTTGATATTCAACGGGCTTACACTAGTATATATATAATAGCCCTATTCCGTCTGTGTGTCTGTCTGCTGATAACGCTGATAGCTCTATTTTAACTCGAGATCACCAGTTCGGGACAGTGAGCGCTTACGCTGTGATCCAAATTATGTACATAGGTGATAATAACGGGCCTGCTTCAATTTGCCAATATGATATCTTAATAGGCTCGCGACTTTGCTAAATTGTTACGTGTTGTATAGGTATTATAACGCGCCATCTACGTAACAACTATAAAAACTATTAAATACACAAACACAAACATTCGTTGATATTCAACGAGCTTACACTAGTTTAATATAACGTTGAATCGTACATTTAAAAACAAAAACTCTACCTCTACCCACTTGCTCAATTGTAGCGCAGTTTAACTTATATAAACACATACACGTACATATGAGTCGTTTAGTTCCAAACCCCGATAAGTCCACAATATATAAAAAACGAGGATAAAATATTTTCTGGTTCTAAGAATGTTTTCAAACGATGCCTTATACTTGAATTATTCCAAATACCGCCAAGTGCGCCGTAAAAAAATATTGAAAATCAGTGTTTGTTCCAAAAACTGGCAATTCCACTATGATAAAAGCTGATAAAAGCCATATTTAGAAACAAACAACGATAAGTCTATGTTTCTAATCTCAATATTTTGTTTAATATCAACAAAATTAAGTTTAAATGAGTTTAAACGCCATCAAGCAAATAAGTCTGTAGCAGAAAAACCGCGTTTGCGAACAAGTGAGTTTTATGGACTTATCGGGATTTGGAACTAGGCGACTCATATGTACAATTAGCACACTACCATTACTAATAATATTATCTGTTTTCGCGTGAAAATTTTTACAATTACATAATACAGGTCTAATTAATTAATCAAGTGTGAAAACATGCGAGAGAGTGAAACACATCATCGTCGTTTATGTACATACATACGTTAAAACCCTGGCTAATTACTTTAGCTGAAAAGCAATACGCACAGGGGTGTGTCAGGTTATGTACACGAAAACAATCTAACAAACTTGTATCTGCAGTATCTACATAATCTGCGTAAGGTATCCCATATAACCCCTAAAAACCCATCGTCTAACCTTACACTGACCTTAAAGTGAACTTGGTATGTGTAAATGTCACGAAGCCGAAGCCACCTGTTATTCGATTTGAGATTGTTCTTTCAGGTTCTTAACATGCGTGCTTGACCCCATTTTAAAAGGAATCGTATTTCCCGCCGTTCATCGTCTCGTGACATCTAACTTAAATCGTTAAATGTAATTATTTCGTTGTAATCTTTAGCGGAAAGGAAAATTGTTGGAGCGAAACGATTGAATTTTCCATCGTGTTATTTAAGAAAACTTTTGAGCTTTTCATCTCGCCTCCCTTCTAGGAATTATCTAGTTTTACTTTATTAAGGATGGATGAAATTTCTATTTTTTATTACATCGGTGCAAAAAAGAACGTATGTACATATAAAACACAGTACGATGAACCACATATATTTTTTTGACATGCAAAAAATCATCATATCCATTACATTAGGTAACAGCTGTTAGTACATGGCTTTATATGGGTTCTGTTTTAAACTGCAAATCCTAAATAAATAAATAATTTTTCATATTTAATTTAATTGATAATGCAAGTGTCCCAAAAGTTGCATCTCGAAAGACCTTAAATGGTCTACTCACATAAACTCCTTAGTAAATAAGTGTTTTTAAATCCAACATTCCGCTAAGCTTAAAATATAAAGTATACGACCAATGCGTACTGCCAGTTATGACGTATGGATGTGAAACTTGGATGCTAAATTCAAGAATGTTACCTAAAATCCAGTGCACACAGAGAAGCATGGAAAGATGTATGCTTGGTATAACAAGAAGATATCGTAAGAGGAATACATAGGTAAGAAGTATGAAGGACACATAGTGAATGGGTGGCAGATGAACGCGAGAAATACTGGAATGGTATCCGAGAGGATGTGAAAGAAAGCAAAGTAGACCGAGTGGATTGCAGATTGCTCAAGACAGACAGGAATGAAAGAGGATTGGAGAGGCCTTCATCCAGCAGTTGATGGTGAACGGCTGAAAATGTTGATGATATATTATCAAACGTGTATTTAAGAAATTTAGTATCCAGTTGCTGTCAAAAATTTAAAATTATTATGTACATATATTAGACCTAAATTAGAAATCCTAACTTCAAAAAAGAGATTGTATTTTTAGTAAGGGTCCAAAGAAGGATCACAAAATTGCCATCTGAACTTCACGATCACCATCCTATAATGAAAGGTTGAAAAAAATGAGTCTCACATCTTTGGAGACGAGAAGATTAAAAGGCGATCTAATAAAAGTGTATAAAATAATAAATAATTAATATAAATGGCCAATAAAAAAAAAAACCTCACTTTCAATAAAAACGCACATCTCAGAGGTCATACACTGAAACTACTAAAAGACAAATCAAACAAAATTTTCAGAGACTCTTTCTTTTCAAATCAGCTAGTAACTTCTGAAAATACAAATCTCTTTAAAAATCATCTCGATACATTTTTGAACATATGTACGTACATGCATGGATTTTTTGTAATCCTTCAAATATAAATAATTAAAAATTGTACATACAAATTATAAATGGGCCCCATCGGCTATGCCGCCTGCCCATGTATTTTTAATAAAATAAATAAATAAATATTACAAAACAATTCACCCATTGTAAATAAAACCAAAGCCCCGATTTTTCAATTCTTTGACTTGTTTGTATAATAAATACACACAACAGGTACCTACGTATAAAGACTCGTCGAAGGTGTTCGAAAGACGAGAGATACTTAATATTATATAAAAGGTGGAAAGCATGCTTAAACCTTGGTTAAACAGAGTGCTTTAAGAGAGTGACCTGTGAGGGACCACTTCACCCCTCTTTTCGTCGAGGAAAAACTCCTTGGAAAACGCTTTTCCAGCTACCTATGGATGTATATATATATATATATATATATTTTTTTTTATATCATGCTACTAATGATAACCGAACGATGTATATAAAATATTATAGTCGAATAACACTATTATATTTTGGGGAAAATCCTTCGAATTAAGCGGCACACGTATCGCAGTGTGCTCGTGAGCGAAAAATACGGATAACACATAAATCGGAAACGACGTAAATATTGGCGAGCAAAAAAAAAAAAAAGAAGAAGGATGTACCTATGCCTAGCCTCGAGGCAACAAAGTTAATGCTGAAATAGATGGATCATAAAAGGTTTACGGTGTTACTTACGGGTAAAAACGGGTGATAATTCCGCAGCGAATCGAGGACACAAAGCAAAAGAGGACTCTTAAATTTTTGATAACTGACTTTATCTGCGGACTAATCGAAAATAGAGTGTCTTTAAAATTCAATCGTGAATCAGAGGTGTCGTAAATTGCCGGGCCTTTCTCCAACACCGAGAGGTTTATAGACGTGCGACGTCATAACTTTACCGTCAGGCCTTCCTTAAATGCTTAAAAGAAGGTCGTCGTTCGACAAAATGCGATTAGACGAATTGTAACATCGAAAGTTTGTTTTTTCCGGTGGCAATATTACAATGTATAGGTATAAAGGCGCTCGCACAGCTCTGATTCGCCAGTGCTGAGATTTGTACTGCGCACACTTGGTACGACTGCAGCGCCATTCGACACTCGACGGTCGAAGCGCGAAATAACATCTGTCACCCCGCTTTCGGAACGTTTGTATGACTCCTCAGATGAAGACAATGCTTTTATGTTGGCCGCATATTATTTATATGTATGAATGGTTAGTTAAATACTTTTATTGTTGAATGTAATTATTTATAACGGTGTGTCATCGAGGATCGGCTGACTGTTGACAAAATCGTCTGGTTTCTGTCACTCTGACATAACCTATTGTAGCGTGGACAGGAAGTGTGGTTCCGTAAACGGAGAGAAAACGCAGCAGTATGGTTTATTGGTTGAAGCCGAACGGTCCGTTCGCTCCAAGCCGCCGAGCCCGAATGGCTTCTGTGGCAAACAGTGCCTATATTTATACTAGGCGATCACAGCGCCATTGGTCTAATTTGGCGGGAAAATTATATCCATTTAGTATCTTTACGCCCCGCGGTATCCTAACGCTACACTATCAAGTCAGATCGTACGGGATGGGATACTTCTTCACCGTTTCGATCAGCTTTTTCACAAATGGCATATCGAAATTGAGCGAATCGCCGAAAAAATAGTGTACGGCCATTCGTGACGAATTCCGCGACGGATTCCGGTACTAAATCGCAAGTGGTGTAGGCAGCGCCACTTGCGGGTATGCGATACAACTCCCCACCACATCAAACGCGCGATATTCGCTAGGCGAATATTAATATTAATCCGCAGAGGTGTGCGAGCGCCTTTAAGGCGAAAAATTCGCTAAATTGGCCGGTTTACTAGCGTAACGCTACTAAGACGACGGATAAACAACTCATCATCATTTGTATGTACATACATAGATATACGTGTGTGTGTGTTGTCTGACAACCAATACGGTTGATTAATATGTTTCGTTCGGCCGGCCACTCACACCATACACACTACAACAAACCAAAAATTTGCCACACCACGTAAAACAAAAAAAAAATAGAATGTACATACATTTTGAAACACGCTGTACAATTCCATATGGGGCATATATATGTATATACATAGATAATAAAAGAGAAATAAAAATTCCACCCGAGAATTGTTTGCACGTACCGTTTAAATGTTTGCAATGTAACTTTGATAATAATAAAATTAATATAGAGCGAAACGTTTCATTTGTAAAGTATACAAGAGTACGATCGTATTTACTCGAGAGATATGTATACATACATACATATTTATACAATATTTTTCATTGCAAGAATACGTATCATTTTATTTTAACACCCACACACACATACATATGTACATACAAATTGAAAATCGAAAAGCGATTACAATAAAATTACGAGTACATACTTTCGTCATCGAAGAAAAATCAAAGGAATGGACGCTCTGACGTTCGAAAATTGATGAGTTCGGTAACAGTTTAATGAGAAAAAAAAAAATGAAAAAGCGAAGAACATAATATTTCTACGTAAAAAGAGATCCGAAGAACGGTATTGGAGAAAATCGAAAAGCGTTTTCGAATCAAATTTACGTATTCATATTCACGTCTGCGACATTTTTCTTTTTTAATACAAAAAAAATTCTATACATAATAACGGCAGGTCAAAAAAAACCGGTCTCGTCTTCAAAAAATTACATCTCCAAAACTAATAACGCTACAGTGATGAAAATAAAAGCATTTTAAAGATCATTTTATCATCTTTTTAATGATATATATATGTACACATGTACATAGTTATTTTCGTCAAAGGAAATTAACGCCAAAATTAGCACCTGAAAAAAAATAGAGAAAAAAAACAATTTCGTAGGGAATTTTATAGAATAGTATTCGAACGTTTCGTTTGATTAATCACCCATTTGGCAAAAACTACCATATACCAAAGAAAGGATACAGCAAACACATTTGTTTTTCATCGCCGTAATCCATCACTATATAATATAGCCCTATTCAGTCTGTCTCTGTGTGTGTGTGTGTCTGTCTGCTGATAACGCTCGCCTCGGCAAATAATAGTCAAAAAACCAGAACGTCACACGAGTGGGATTTGAACCCGGTATCACCAGGTTGGAAGTTGGTTGTGCTAACACTATCATCCACCGGAGGCGATGACGGGCCCGTTTCAATTTGACTATATATCTATGTAATATTAATAGGCTCGCGACTTTGCTAAATTGTTACGTGTTGTATTATAACGCGCCATCCATAACAACTACATATACGTTGATGTTAAACGGGCTTACACTACTTCCGACTCTAAATAAGACACTCGGATATAAAAATTCCTAGTTGTGGGAGTTGAAGTGTCACTTCTTTGTTATTCGAGTCTCGGGTTTTGCCCGTTCATCCCTACTCTTGCGACGATTTTTGTCGACCGAAATGTATAAAGGGGCATATCTATGTATTTATTTATTTTATATAATAATATCGAATGAGCTAATTTAACTTACATCTATTACATATTTATAACAACTACATACATAAATCAATTACACATTATACACAATACTTATACATAACTACTATCTCTCACAGAGGTGTCTCCTCACACTTTTCAAGAATGCATCTATTGTCTTAGAAGACTTGACGCACTCCGGGAGGGCATTATACATTAAATACTGTGAAAAAAACACCACCAGCTGTCTTTGTTTTCCTTACTCTACCTACAACTAATTGGTTTTTATTTCTAGTAGAATAACTATGAATATCAGTATTTCTAATGATATAATTCTTAAAATAATTTGGCAATAACTTATGATCTAACTTACATATAAACAAAAGACAATGTGCATAACTTTAAACAATTTCTAATACTCACCCATCCCAATTCATCTAACATACTTCTAATACTTTTTAGCCTACCAACATTAAAAATACCTCTCATAGCTCTATATGTATTATATATCAATGCCGTAACATAATTATTTCAGAGGTATAAAGCTTTGAAAACAACAACGGGTTTTCAAAGCTTATCCTGTGTACGTATACCTCTATGTACATACATACATACGTGTAAAATTTATACGAGTGTATTCGAAAATTTTCCGATATCGTCGATTCTTTATCGACATATTCGCAGTATTGTAGTACCTAAAGCGTGAGGGATGTTTTTCGGTGATGGGGCGAGTGGAATGGGATGGAACATGGGATGGTAATGTGCACACGTGACTGGATGAAGCTCAGAAACTGGGTCAAATGTGGCCAATCGACGTCCGGACGATATGATGTCAAAGAGAAGGGGATTGATTGGAAGCGAAGAGTAACTTTGGTCGGTACGTGGTCGTACCGAGGGTACACATATAACTTTATTCCGTAAGGTCGAAACGATTTATTGAACTCGGGTGCGACCGTTGAACCACTGTGCGGCGACGAAGAGAACACCTTCCAATTAGTCATCATCATCATTTTCAGCCGTTCACCATCCACTGCTGGATGAAGGCCTCTCCAATCCTCTTCCATTCTTGTCTGTCTTGGGCAATCTGCATCCACTTGACTCCACACATTCTTCTCAATTCATCAGCCCATCTTCCACTCGGTCTGACATGACGGACAACAGTCTTTGACCCATTGGAGTTTTGCGTCTCCACCTCTTTCCCACCTTCGTATATAGCGACGCCTAAGGGACTACGCTCTGCCGAAGGGACTCATGAGTTTAAAACTGTACTTTAAGCTGCGCCACGCGCGAGCTCTCCTCTATGCGGAGGGGTGCTCGCTCGTCACGGTATTTAATATGTAGAGGGGGGGGGGGCTTCCACTCGGTCTACCTTGCTTTCTTTCACATCCTCTCGGATACCATTCCAGTACTTCTCGCGTCCATCTGCCATCCATTATTCTTGCTATGTGTCCAGCCCATTGCCACTTCAACTTTTTCACCCTTACTGCTATATCTGCCACTTTGGTCATACTTCTTACCCATGTATTTCTTTTGCGATCTCTTCTTGTTATGCCAAGCATACATCTTTCCATGCTTCTCTGTGTGCACTGGATCTTTCGTAGCATTCTTGAATTTTGCGTCCAAGTTTCACACCCATACGTCATAACTGGCAGTACGCATTGGTCGTATGCCTTCTTTTTTAAGCATAGCGGAATGTTGGATTTAAAAACTATGTTCATTCTTCCAAAAGCACTCCATCCTAGTTTCATTCTTCTTCTTTACATCCAGTCATATTCACCAACTGCCCTAGGTATAAATAACTATCAACTATCTCTACAATATGGTTATCTACTGTGACTACGTTTTGCGTGCAAAATTCATTATACATAATTTTAGTTTTTTTATCCAATTATTATAATTTAATTGGTGAATATGACTGGTTAAAAAGAAGAATGAAACTAAGATGGAGTGCTGTGGGAAGAATGAACATTATTTTTAAATCCAACATTCCGACCATACGACCAATGCGTACTGCCAGTTATGACGTATGAGTGTGAAACGTGGATGCTAAATTCAAGAATGTAACGTAAGATCCTGTGCACACAGAGAAGCATGGACCAAAACGGCAGATATAGCGGAACGTGTGTAAAAAGTCCAAGTGGACACATAGCGAGAAGAATGTGCGCGAGAAATACTGGAATGGTATCCGAGAGGATGTGAAAGAAAGCAAGGTAGACCCGAGTGGACGATGAATTGAGAATGATGTGATTTGAAGAAAGAATTTTAAATCCAACAATCCTTAAAAGAATAAGGCATACGACCAATGCGTACTGCTAAATTCAAGGATGTTACGCAAGATCCAGTGCACACAGAGAAGCATGGGAAGATGTATGTTCGGTATAATGAGAAGAGATCGTTAGAGAAATACTGGAATGGTATCCGAGAGGACGATGATGGGCTGATGAATTGAGAAGAATGTGTGGAGTCAAGTGGATGCACATTGCTCAAGACAGACAGGAATGTAAGAGAATTGGAGAAGCGTTCATCCAGCAGTGGATGATGATGATGAATCGTGTACGTGTGGCATTTAATAATTTCTGTTATAACACTTACATACATATATCGACACATTTTAGTAATATTTTCAATATACATACATATGTAGCTGCTGGCAAGGTTATTCTATTTCTTCGAAAATTTTGTCTTATACGGCCAATTTCTCAAAATCTGTTGATTTTACATACACTCGAGTGAATATTGAAATCTGAATATTGAAGTCAGGTATTTTATATTTAAAATTTTCCAAGATAAATACACTGTCTGTGTACATACATACATATGTATGTATTCATATGAATATACGCGAATGTGTTTACATTAGCTGGAGTTTAGTAAAAATAAATAAACGCGTAGATACGCTAGCTTTTGAATGCTAGCAGGTTGCACATTTTATTATTACAAACAATAAAAGTCATAAATTCAACGGTTTACGTTGTTATTATTATGACTATTTTTTTTTTTGCTCTAAGCCCACGTGAAATATAGTCTCGTGACTCCTACTGCGTTCATTTTTCCAACATCCACTTAAGCCCTTCTGACATTATCGCATTTTCCGTTAACCTCGACTTACCGCGGCGTCTAACGTAAGCACCTTAGAGATGTGACGTGTAAAATATTATATTATTATATGGGCATGTTCCGCGCGAAAGATGCGATTTTTCGTAAAAGCAGACATTTTTAGTTTTCATTAAAATTCCCATTTAAATGTATGATTTTATTAAAATATTGCTAGTGTTTTAGTTTCATATTGTTGCCAATCGGACTTTTGAGTGACTCCTTGTGAACTGTGACGAATTAAAAAGAATGTGTGTAGTCAAGTGGATGCAGATTGTTCAGGACAAACAGGAATGGAGGAGGATTGGAGAGGCCTTCATCCAGCGGTGGATGGTGAACGGCTAAAAATGATGATGATTCTGTATTTAACTGTTTTTATTACAATGTTCTTAGTTTTGTCATTTGAAAGATATTTTTGTGATTGAGATTTTGACGATTTTGTTGTTTCAAATTAACCTTTCGTGACAGTCTTTCTACAATTGATATAAGAGCTATTACAAGTGTTTATTATATATATATATATATATATATGTATATAATAGCCCTATTCAGTCTGTCTGTCTCTGTGTGTGTGTGTGTGTCTGTCTGCTGATAACGCTCGCCTCGGTAAATAATAATAAAAAAAAAAAAAGAACGTCGCGCGAGTGGGATTTGAACCCAGTATCACCAGTTCGGGACAGTGAGCGCTTACGCTGTGATCCAAACTAGATAATAACGGGCCTGCTTCAATTTGACTATATCTCAATAGGCTCGCGACTTTGCTAAATTGTTACGTGTTGTATTATAACGCGCCATCTAAACAAACAAACATTCGTTGTTATTCAACGTGCTAACACTAGTAATTATAATAATCTTTATGCACAACAAGTGTCAAAGCTTTCCTATACTTCCAAAAACTTCCATATACATACATATGTATGTATGTACATGGTATAATCTAAATGGCGAACGATTAATATAGAACATACAAATGTACACACTGTGCGACATTTTACGACTTGCAATAATTTTATTGCAATGTTTATTTAATATTTTACGATTATTGCTCACCAGTCATTTGTGCAGAATTTCATTAATTTGATCGCACGTTCGTTGCTTGTTTTCACTTTACTTTTTCAAGTAATCAAATTTACAGTTGACCTGTTGAGCGAAAAGTGCCAGTCTAAATATACATAATTTTCCGTTTGTCGTACGTACCTAGTCTTTGAAAGTAATATCGATCGTTTCGCAATTACAGAATGAAATGTAAAACAGATACGTACGTTTCATATCGCATATTGCGGTTAAACACGAAACGACATTTGCAGTATAAATTTCAACTTATCGCTCAACTGAATTATCGTCGGTGTAATTTTACCTTGTAAATAAATAGTAAGGGTGGGTTTACTGAATGCGCAAAAAAAGGTTACCGCAATTAATTTTTTAAATAAATTCAAGCGTAGAAATTGTATGGCAATATTTTTTATCTGTCACGTATGGAAAAAAATTGACACATATCGACGAAAAACCGGGTCGGAAAAGCGAGAGAAAGATACATACGTAGATAGATGGAAAGGTAGATGAAGTCACGCGCGAAAAACCTCCACAATCGCATTATAACGCGAAAAGAATGGCGAAATTGAATGAGGAACGTATTATTTATATATATGTATATATATATATTACGAGAGAAATGTGCGGAAAATGCGCAAAGGAAAAACTGTGACGTATTTGCGTATGATAATCTTGCGTATAGTATATTTTGTCATTTCATTAAAAGTGTGACGAAAAACTAGTGGAAATTCTTTCACGTTTTCAGTTAACTTTGATAAAAAAAAAAGTGCACGTTATATTTATGGTAAGCGTTTGTTGCTTTTTACTTAATTTACATAGTTTTTTGATGAAAGTTTATACTTACTTAGTAAGTACGCAGTGGAATGTGCAAGTGGGGTGATTTATGGACTTTCGTGCTTCTTGTGAAATACGACTATTTATTTGTTCAACATTTTTATTGATACTTGTCAATTCGACCAATGCGCACTGCCAGTTATGACGTATGGATGTGAAACTTGGATGCTAAATTCAAGAATGCCACGTAAGATCCAGTGCACACAGAGAAGCGTGGAAAGATGTATGCTCTGTATAAGACGAAGAGATGGTAAGAGGAATACATGGGTAAGAAGCATAACCAAAGTGGCAGATATAGTGGAACGAGAACACATGGCGAGAAGAATGGATAGCGGATGGACGCGAGAAATACTGGAATGGTATCCGAGAGGATGTGAAAGAAAGCAAGGTAGACCAGTTTCATAGAAAAATCCAACATTCTGCTATGCTTAAAAAAGAAGGCATACGACTAATGCGTACTGCCAGTTATGACGTATAGATTCAAGAATGATATGCAAGATCCAGTGCACACAGAGAAGCATGGAAAGATGTATGCTCGGTATAACGAGAACAGATCGAAAGAGGAATACATGGGTAAGAAGTAGCGGAACGAGAACGCATAGTGAGAAGAATGGATAGCAGATGGACGCGAGAAATACTGGAATGGTATCCGAGAGGATGTGAAAGAAAGCAAGGTAGACCAGTTTCATAGAAAAAATCCAACATTCTGCTATGCTTAAAATAAGAAGGCATACGACCAATGCGTAAATGCCAGTTATGACGTATATATTCAAGAATGTTATGCAAGATCCAGTGCACACATAGAAGCATGGAAAGAGAAAGTATGGAACGAGAACGCACAGTGAGAAGAATGGAAAGCAGATGAGAACGCCAAGAAATACCATGGGTAATGGTATCCGTATGCTCGATATAACGAGGATCGAAGTGGGTAGAGATATGCAGATGGACGCGAGAAATACTGGAATGGTATCCGAGAGGATGTGAAAGAAAGCAAGGTAGACCAGTTTCATAGGAAAAAATCCAACATTCTGCTATGCTTAAAAAAGAAGGCCGTATACGACGTACTGCCAGTTATGACGTATATATTCAAGAATGTTATGCAAGATCCAGTGCACACAAAGAAGAAAGATGTATGCTCGATATAACGAGAACAGATCGAAAGAGGAATACATGGGTAAGAAATAGCGGAACGAGAACGCACAGTGAGAAGAATGGATAGCAGATGGACGCGAGAAATACTGGAATGGTATCCGAGAGGATGTGAAAGAAAGCAAGGTAGACCAGTTTCATAGAAAAAATCCAACATTCTGCTATGCTTAAAATAAGAAGGCATACGACCAATGCGTACTGCCAGTTATGACGTATATATTCAAGAATGTTATGCAAGATCCAGTGCACACAAAGAAGCATGGAAAGATGTATGCTCGATATAACGAGAACAGATCGAAAGAGGAATACATGGGTAAGAAGTAGCGGAACGAGAACGCACAGTGAGAAGAATGGATAGCAGATGGACGCGAGAAATACTGGAATGGTATCCGAGAGGATGTGAAAGAAAGCAAGGTAGACCAGTTTCATAGGAAAAAATCCAACATTCTGCTATGCTTAAAAAAGAAGGCCGTATACGACGAATGCGTACTGCCAGTTATGACGTATAGATTCAAGAATGTTATGCAAGATCCAGTGCACACAAAGAAGCATGGAAAGATGTATGCTCGGTATAACGAGAACAGATCGAAAGAGGAATACATGGGTAAGAAGTAGCGGAACGAGAACGCACAGTGAGAAGAATGGATAGCAGATGGACGCGAGAAATACTGGAATGGTATCCGAGAGGATGTGAAAGAAAGCAAGGTAGACCAGTTTCATAGAAAAAATCCAACATTCTGCTATGCTTAAAAAAAGAAGGCATACGACCAATGCGTACTGCCAGTTATGACGTATAGATTCAAGAATGATATGCAAGATCCAGTGCACACAGAGAAGCATGGAAAGATGTATGCTCGGTATAACGAGAACAGATCGAAAGAGGAATACATGGGTAAGAAGTAGCGGAACGAGAACGCATAGTGAGAAGAATGGATAGCGGATGGACGCGAGAAATACTGGAATGGTATCCGAGAGGATGTGAAAAGAACCAGTTTCAAGGTAGACCAACATTTCATAAAAAAAAGAAGGCAACATTCTGCTATATATTCAAAATGTTAAGGCATACGACCAATGCGTACTGCCAGTTATGACGTATATATTCAAGAATGTTATGCAAGATCCAGTGCACACAAAGGAAGCATGGACGCGAAAGAATGGTATGCTCGATATAACGAGAACAGATCGAAAGAAAAATCCAACATTCTGGTATGAAATAGAAGGAACGAGAATGCGTACTGCCAGTTATGAAGAATGGATAATGTTATGCAGATGGACGCGAGAAATACTGGAATGGTATCCGAGAGGATGTGAAAGAAATACAAGGTAGATCAGTTTCACCAGATTATGCTTGGAAAAAAAAGAATGGTACGACGAATGCGTACTGCCAAAGAATGAAGGTAGATAGTTCAAGAAAAAATTAACATTCTGCACACAAAAGAAGCATACGACGGTACTGCCAGTTATGGTATAACGATGCAAGATCCAGAACAGATCGAAAGGAAAGAATACATGGGTATAAAGAACAGATCGGAACGAATACGCACAACGAGAAGAATGGGATAGCAGATGGACGCGAGAAATACTGGAATGGTATCCGAGAGGATGTGAAAGAAAGCAAGGTAGACCAGTTTCATAGAAAAAAATCCAACATTCTGCTATGCTTAAAAAAGAAGGCATACGACTAATGCGTACTGCCAGTTATGACGTATAGATTCAAGAATGATATGCAAGATCCAGTGCACACAGAGAAGCATGGAAAGATGTATGCTCGGTATAACGAGAACAGATCGAAAAGAGGAATACATGGGTAGAAGTAGCGGAACGAGAACGCATAGTGAGAAGAATGGATAGCGGATGGACGCGAGAAATACTGGAATGGTATCCGAGAGGATGTGAAAGAAAGCAAGGTAGACCAGTTTCATAGAAAAAATCCAACATTCTGCTATGCTTAAAATAAGAAGGCATACGACCAATGCGTACTGCCAGTTATGACGTATATATTCAAGAATGTTATGCAAGATCCAGTGCACACAGAGAAGCATGGAAAGATGTATGCTCGATATAACGAGAACAGATCGAAAGAGGAATACATGGGTAAGAAGTAGCGGAACGAGAACGCATAGTGAGAAGAATGGATAGCGGATGGACGCGAGAAATACTGAAATGGTATCCGAGAGGATGTGAAAGAAAGCAAGGTAGACCAGTGGAAGATGGGCTGATGAATTGAAAAGAATGTGTGGAGTTAAATAAAACTGGATGCAGATTGCTCAAGACAGACAGGAATGGAAGAGGATTGGAGAGGCCTTTATCCAACAGTGGATGGTGATAACTTGTCTATTTAAGACATAGAGCTTCATAAATACTGACCCGTTATGATTGATATACTAGCAGTTTATTTCGTGTGTGTGTGTCATATGGCCGTGTCACGAAGCGTTTAGGCTAAAGGCCCGTTGTATGGTCGAAAAATTAATCAAACCATTTGGTTGTCAAGCGCCACACGCTTCCACGTCTTCCACTCACAAGTACAGTCAGACAAGAATTAAACTGAATATTATAGTGCATTACAATCAGTTCCGCAGCAGGAGGCACGTTGATAATACCCCGATATCACTAATTGGAATATAACTGATCTCATTTCGTAAGGTATTACAGTATGTTCCGCGGCAGCGAGCACATCGACAAATCCTCACTCGTACGTCGTACATACATACATACATATATTATCAGACAAGTACAGATTTTAAACGGAAATTACACAGGCATAAACGAAAATCGATAGATCGAGTTTTGTACGGTACTAGCCGCGTACCATTCCTATTATAACGAGCTGGTAGCAGAGAAAATTGCCGTTATTACGTATATGTAGTAGAAACACGATATTCGTCGTTAACCACCAGCTACACAATTTTGTCAAATTTGAAGAGATCCAACAACATCGTAATTATGGGAGACTTCATGAAAAAATTCATTTCCTCTGGAGAAAATATTAATTTTGAAGGGGGCGTACATATGTATGTACTTGATATCAAGCATTGCCTCTTCACTATGTTGATAAACATTTTACCATCATCAAACTAAAGATTTGTAAATTCTAGTATTATTTTATTATTATTTCTTTCTTTTTTTGTTTGATTTTCTTATGTTTTTTATTATATAATATTATATTCTGTGTAACTTCTATGTAGTTTTTTTGATATTTTTATTCTTTTTTTTTTTTATATATGTATGTAATCTATATTTTGGGCTAAAAACCTGTTAATAAATAAATAAATAAAAAATAAATCATTCACAGTGAAGTAACTAGGGAAAGATGCTCTCCAGTGGCGAAACCATTGCCTTCTAGAGGGGAGGAAGGGAGAGAAGGAACGAAATATGATTTGGTAGGTAGGAAGGAATTTTTTTAAGTTAGATAAAGTAGTAAATTATAATAGCATACGCCTGATCTTTGTATGTAGATTCAGTAACATCTAAATCTTGCCAACGCCGATATTTAACGTCGAAAATCGCCGAGAAAACTTTTCGACATACGGGAATCGAGCCTTGAACCTTTGCTCAAGATACCAACACTGACCACCGAGCTATCGCCTGGCTTATTATAATAAACTAGTGTAAGCCCCGTTGAATATCAACGGACGTGTTTGACGTAATTTAGCAAAGTCGCGAACCTACCTAAGGATTAACATTTTAAAATTACAGGAGGGCCCCCTGCATCACCGGTGTTGGGTGAACGCGTTAGCGCTAACTATTTTTATAACTAACGGTTTCAAATCCCACTCGCGACGTTCGTGTTTTTTCAATTAATTTTGAATTTCAGCCTTTACCGAGGCGAGCGTTATCAGCAGGCAGACAGAATTGGGCTATTACATTTATAATGATACTAGTGTAAGCCCGTTGAGTATCAACGGAGCGTTCATCACCCGTACCTACTAAAAAATAATATTAAATTTAATAGTTTTTATAGTTGTTGTATAGATGGCGCTGAACTAAATATAGGGAAATTAAAAATAAATGCGAGGTGTATTAAAATCGTTTTAGTGTCAGAATGATGTAATGTAACTTAAATAAAAATGTCAATAGTTATAGAACTTACATAAAAAGGCTTTTATACAAATAGAGAAGATATCAATACAGGAGTAAAATATACATTTCTTGGTAATGCAAGTAACGAACGGTAATTTCTTAATAATGCAAGGCAGCGATTGGCAGAGATAAGTTGGGGGGGGGGGGAGTCCAGGTAGCAGTCCAGACCGCTTATATGGATAAAAAAAAGTCTCCCTCACCAACCCGCCGTAGTCGATACGTTAGCATGCTGGGCTACCGAATTCGACGTCGTGGGTTCAAATCCCGCAAAATCTGGTATTTTAATTATATTTTTCCTTATTTCCTATTTATTGTAACTATAGGTAATGTTTTAAAGGAGTAATCCCACCGACCGTGATAGTGTACAGCATTAGTGCAATGACTCTTGAGCCTAAGGTAGTGGGTTCGATCCCCCACTCGTTCTAGTGGTTTTTTAATAATTTTTCCTGAGCGAGCGTTATCAGCAGAAAGACAGACAGACAGACAGACGGATTTCGGCTATTATATATATATATATATAATAATTAAACGGGATATACATTATGTAGAATATGTACGTACGAAACGATTTTACAGTGTGAAATATTTAGAGGAGTTGAACTTTGAGTTATAACTTTGAATCGAATGGGTTGTATAACCCCAGTAGAGTTCACTCACCATGAATTTCCACGACGGTGAGCACTGGATACACATCATGTATCAAGCAACAAATAAAAACTATCCATTAAGAGCTTATTCAACTCCACGTACCTAAAAGTCCATTATCGCGTTTTAACGGAGGATGTAATAGTACTTATGTAGGTACAACGAAATGGACAACGAGAGACACAATCGGACAGGGAATATACACGTATTTATTTTATTACTTAAAATTGCCAACGTCTTTACGGTAGGTACTCGTGGTTAGATACTAACATGTGTGTACCTACTAGGAACTAGATAGTCAAAATGTTTTAATTGACACGTTTGAATAGATCTACATAATTGTAAATACGTTAATATTATTATGATCGCTTGCTATGTTTTTTTCCGCTCTAATACCCTGCGGATAATATGCGCAAGTTTCGTGTAATTTAATTTCATCGATAGTATTTTCATACTATAATGTTATCAAACTATATTTTTATCGCCTTTTATCACGTATCTGTTGCTGAATATGTATGAAAGGTTAGGTAAATTTATATTTATAAAAATAATTCATTACTCTTCAGGAAATATTGAGCACTTTTAGATATCTATATTATGTATGTACATCGTAGTCACAGTAGATAATCATATTGTAGAGATAGTTGATAGTTATTTATACCTAGGACAATTGGTGAATATGATCGGATGTAAAGAAGAATAAATAAAACTAGGATGGAGTGCTTTCGGAAGAAGAAACATTCCGCAATGCTTAAAAAAGAAGTCATACGACAAATGCGTACTGCCAGTTATGACGTATGGATGTGAAACTTGGATGCTAAATTCAGATTATCACACAGATAAGTGTATGCACGGTATAACGAGAAGAGATCGTAACAGGAATACATGGGTAAGAAGTATGACCAAAGTGGCAGATATAGCAGAACGTGTGAAAAAAGTTGAAGTGGACACATAGCGAGAAATACTGGAATGGTATCCGAAAGGATGTAAAAGAAAGCAAGACCGAATGAAAGATGGGCTGATGAATTGAGAGGAATGTGTGGATGCAGATTGCTCAAGACAGACAGGAACCGAAGAGGATTGGAGAGGCCTTCATCCAACAGTGGTTGAAAATGACGACGATGATGATTATGTACTACAATACATACATGCATATATACTACTAAAAGAAGATTTACACATTTACCGCAAAATACCGAACAAATCACACCAGTTGAATGATTGTTTAATGATTTACAATAAAAGTAATAATTAGTTATTTACGTTAAGTAGTATTCACATAGACAACCATGTCGAACAAATTAGTCGGACACTTTATGAAAGATTCATAAAGTATGATAAAGAAAGATTCAGAAAGATACATAAAGATGCCACAGCGGTACATATTTTTTATAAATAAATAAATAAATAAATAAATAATATATAATACATGACTCGCCATTCAAATGTTATCCAAGTAGTTTTAATGGATTAAAACTATTACATATATGTACATATGTAATGTAAGCCTTAATTTTTATTCTGTTTCATAAGGCATTGGGCTACTCAATGAGGTTGCTAGTTCTCTGGACATTTTTGTTGCCAAGTATAATGAGATTATGGATACACTGTGTAATTTGTAATCTTTTTCTTATATTTCATGTTTTTACTTGATTTATTTTATTTTGTATTCATGTTCTACTTGAATTATTTTATTTTGTATTTCATGTTTTACTTGATTTATTTTATTTTATGTTTCATATTTTGCATGAACTATTTTATTCTTATATTTTTTTTTTTTTTTTATGTTTTACTTATAATATATATTTGTAATCGTTCTCCCTGTATGGCGATTTGGCGAAAGCTGTTATGCCATGCAGGGAATTTTTTTTAATAAATAAATAAATAAATAAATAAATAAAATCCATGTTTGACTCAAAAGTTTGAGTTCCAAATTTTCTCAACCAAAAGCCACTGTTCGCTTGAACTTGAAATCAATCAGATTTTCGAGAGAAATTCACACAATTCACACACGTAAACTATTTTTAATATTGCCTCGACTTCGTATTTATCGGGGGAAAACACTTTTGTGTGAAAAAGAAAAACATTGCGTACTTTAACTACCCGATCATATTGATCTTAACGTATACAGTAACAGACTACTTCAAAGGATACACATCGCACGTGCTCGCCATAGCTTCTCAAAACGTTCGCAAGTCTAGGAAATTTTTGAACATACATACATACGTATGCATGTATGTATAATAAAAAGTATCCACTTTTGGATTGGGCCAACTTTTAGAGCGATCAATATAGTGCACACACTCTGGCTACACAAAGCGAAATACATACATAGAAACGTGAAAGAAGTCAATTATTCACACACAAAAATTGGGACTAATAATACCAGCCCCCTTCATAACCAACCCTAGTATATCCTCTTCTCATCCCCTCACATAAACATCCACAATTTAATCGTACAACGTCTGGCCACAGTTAAAGATGGTTGGTATATATCAAAAGCTCGCTCTAACCCATTTTCACGCAATTCGATTAAAGGAAGGCTTCTGTGAACATCGAAGTCTAGTTTAAATGTGCACGAACTATAGTTATTTCGCGTTATCTTGGCAGGTGGCGGAAAACGAAACAATTCGGTACAAAACGTTCGGTTCCATTATTTACATAAATAATTACTGTTAATTTCGATCTGACTTTAAGATATCCAATATATGAGTCGCCTAGTTCCAAATCCCGATAAGTCCATAAAACTCACTTGTTCGCAAACGCGGTTTTTCTGCTACAGACTTATTTGCTTGATGGCGTTTAAAACTCATTTAAACTTAATTTTGTTGATATTAAACAAAATATTGAGATTAGAAACATGGACTTATCGTTGTTTGTTTCTAAATATGGCTTTTATCAGCTTTTATCACAGTGCAATTGTCAGTTTTTGGAACTAACACTGATTTTCAATATTTTTTTACGGCGCACTTGGCGGTATTTGGAATAATTCAAGTATAAGGCATCGTTTGAAAACATTCTTAGAACCAGAAAATATTTTATCCTCGTTTTTTATATATTGTGGACTTATCGGGATTTGGAACTAGGCGACTCATATGTATATTGTTTGCGAAAATGCCAGCCGAATTTTAGAGGAATTGATAGCGGACCGCAACCGAGTTTTGTAAAAAATTGTGAAAAAAAATGAAAGAAGTATAAGTCCATTCACGGTAAAAAAAATAGTAATAAACAAAACAAAACGTATAAAGGCGCTCGCACACCTCTGCGGATTTCGTGCAAAATTCGTCGACGAATTTCGCCAGTGCTGAGATTTGTACTGCGCACACTTGGCACGACTGCAGCGCCATTCGACACGCAGTGTTTCACTCACGATTCTGACATGGACTCCTCAAATGAGGACGAAGCTCTTATGTTGACCGCATATTTATACGAATGATTAGTTAAATACTGTTATTGTTGAATGTAATCGTCTGGTTTTTGTCATTCTGACATAACAAGTCAGATCGTACAGATAGTAGAGCTTTTCCACAAACGTCATATCGAAATTGAGCGAATCGCCGAAAAAATAGTGTACAGCGATTCGTGACGAATTCTGTGGCGATTCCGCGACGGATTCCGATGCGAAATCGCTAGTGGTGTAGGCAGCGCCATTTGCGGGTATGCGATACAACTCCCCACCACACATTAAACGCGCGTTTTCTTCGCGATGCGAATATTAATCCACAGTGGTGTGCGAGCGCCTTAAAAAAATGATCGAAATCTTGTATTATTTTGCAAAGTAGTACAAAGTGGACTCGTATCACTCGAATGCCAAAATGGCTCGCATATTAATTGAAAATCCGTATCGTAATTTTAATGTATTTTATTCAGCTGCAAAAATAAAGGGGTTTACAACAAAAAATTAAATTAAAGTTTCACTTAAAAAAATCATAACAGTATAAAATATTCAATATGCAAAATTTATTAATATAAATTCTCGGAAAAGGTTACTTTAGCATTGTTGTTGTTTCACAATTCTGATTCGAATACACACACACACACACATACAAAAATTGCCCAGATAAATTCCAATTAAATCGGTAATCGAATTTATAATACCAACATTATCGAATAATGTAAGAATTGTAATAAAATAAAATTGCTACCCTCGCAAGTGTACTGTAGAAAATTGAAATGTAAAATAGCGTGGGGAACGGGAGAAATTTCCGCAAGTCGAAACGAACAGTGATTAAATAATGAAAAACACAATTTCCTACATAACATTTTCCCCTCATCCTTTAAACGTCAAAGAGGGCGGGTAGAAATATTAATATTGCTCCGTAAATAAGACAATAATCCAATACACACTCTTTATATATATATATTCGTTATTTCTGATAGGTTTCCTACGGCACGGATGATGTATAACTGCGATAGCGTTCATAATAAACAAAGTACTGGGCGTTGTCCCGTCTCCAAATTAACCAGACGTAACAGAAATATATCTATACATATGTATGTACATACATACATACTATCTTTGCCAAATTCTTTCAAAGGTAATGTACAAGGTTGCCCTTTCACTATTTGACAAAAATTCATTTTCCATTACAGTAAATAGAAATAGGAGAAGAATTTTGTACAGGGGTGTTTTGGAATGTAATAGAGTGCCGGATGGAATTAGAAGTTCCAAAATTAAATTCTTGGCAATCTTAAAAAAACATCTCCGTATAAGTGCTTAGTTAGGGTGATTATGTAATTAGTTTTAGCTATTACGTATATAAATAAATAAATAAATTGTCTAGGTAGGTGGGAAGGAATTTTTTAGTCGGTGTCAATTTTTCGGAACAGTCTCACAGTTAAGGGATAAATTCTTAAATTCTAACAGGATTTAGTAATATCCAGATCTTGCCAATGCCGATATTTAAGGTCGAAAACCACCGAAGAAAAACCTTTCGACATGCAAAAATCGAGGCCTAGATCTTCCCTCAAAAGTGTCTCTAACCGCTGACCTTCGCATAGCTGCCATACATATACAAAGCGAAAACTCTTTGCGAAATTGCGAAAAAATACGCAAACTCCTTATACTGGGGTTTAATAAAAATGAAATTTTTATAAAATTAGCCCCGTATTACTCCTGGGAAAAGTCCGCATTTGAATGACGTCAAAGAAATCCCATTCCTTTACCCACCTGTATATTTTATCTATCAAATAAAACGCTTCGGAATTTAATAGTGGAATTTTCCGCTGCGGAAAATTCCGTTTAAATTCGAATTGAACTGGCAGATTTTCATCGAATTTTAACGACATTGGAATAACAACGCGGAGAAAACAACGGAAGCGGCAAATCTTTAATGAAAACGATTCGATTACTCAAGTAAACAGACAATTTGATCGACGAGTGTACTGGAGCTCTAAGTCAAATAAACTCTGCGCATTTCGATTACAAATTCATTTACATACATACGTACTTAAAATCTGTAAAGAATTACAATAGCCGTGTTTCAAATTCATCCCCATCTATGTATGTACATACATACATACTTGGCTTAGTATTTATTCCACTTACCAAATAATCAGCGTGTAATAGAGCTCGACGATTTTCCGAGCACTTAATCGTTAGGCTAATTTAGGCGCTTATCCCACTATCTGTAATAAAGAAATACACGAAACATTAATACAGAATACACTTATCATAATTACACTATACTACATATAACAAATCATTTTTGAGTATGTACTTATTATCTGTGGCTGAGTCATAAAAATACATATGTACAGTGGCGGTCAGCATATTTAATTAAATATATAAAAACTTCCATATGGAATTTCAATTACCTATGGGTCGAATACGACCCGACTTTTACATATGAATAAAGGTTAGGTTAGATGCGATTATGAAATTACATTTGAATAATAATAACCAAGCTACCCGATACTAGTCTGTAAGAGTGTAGACATACATAGGCCCCTTTGGAATCAAACTAGCATTCATATTGCGTATTATACAATGTTAAATAATACAAAACGAGAATGTTTGCGCAAGAATTCAATTTATAATGAATGATATTAATTAAATCCTAGTACGGTCGAAAATTGAAGATGGAAAATCCTTCAGAGATTTCCACGGATAATAGACTTTTCACTTCGAGCGTTCAAATTTAATTAATCACCATAATACCGAATCCGAGAGCACGACTGCGAAAAAATATATGTACATATACAATACAAATAATATTGCGAATTATACAGTACACAATTGCACACACACACACACACATACACACGTTTGTGGATATATCATCGTATTTACGTTTATATTGTATTGTGTTACTGATGGCTGGAGGGTTAAATTTCCGTTTTTGTTTATACAGAATTCACGTTCGAATTCGGATGTTCATTAAAAACCAGTCTCACGGCGGAAACGTTAATAATGTCAAAAATCTTAATAGCGCCAATTAAGCCAATTGGAGCCAGTTGTGTTCAATTAACAAAAATAAGAAGAGAAAAATACCACAATGGTATGCTATACACGCTGTATAATATGCGGGCAAATAAACTACGGAAATTTAATACGATAAGATAATAATAGCCAGGCGATAGCTCAGTGCTAGTAGTAGCCTCTTCAGCGAAGGTCAGGGGTTCGATCCCCATAATTCAAAAGGTTTTGTCAGTGGTTTTCAACCTTTGATATCGTGATTGGCAAGATCTGGATATTACTACATTAAAATCGGCCGTCTCCTGTTATACTGCGTACACACCGACGAACCGAACAGCGAACGACAAAGGGCGAAGGCTCGGTTTGTCAGTGTGTACGCAGCATTAGAATTTGCCAATGTATCTAACTTAGTTGTGAGGCGTTTCCATACAATTGGTATCACCCAAAAATTCCAAATCACACTCTCATCCTCCTCCTCTCGAGAAGGCAATGGATTCACTACTGGAGAGTATCGTTCCCTGGTTACTCCACTATGACAGACTGTTTGTTAAATAGTGAAGAGGCAACGCTTGATAAATAATAAGTTTGCGTATTTCGTTAGAGGGATAATAATCGAAGTTACTTTCAAGATGCGAGAGCGTGATGTCATAATTTTTTTGCCAAATTTAATTATGTAGCTTGATAAAATTGTAATTTAATTTGAGAGCAATCTAAGCGATACGTTCGCACACAGCGTTCTATGGAGATTACATTTTTAGAATGGGGAAAAAAAATAAAATAAATAGAATTCGTTGTGAAAAGTTAATGAACACCGTTTGAACTTCAGCAGTATTTTATTTCAAAGTAACCCTTTCCATTTGGAATAATTAATTGTTACAGATTGTTAATTTGATACGATTAAATCTGTGGTTTTTAGATCAAACTAATTTTAAAATGTTAGATAGGATTTTCCAAATACATATATTATATATATAATAGCCGAAATCCGTCTGTCTGTCTGTCTGCTGATAACGCTCGCTAAGTAAAAAACCAGAATGAGTGGGGGATCGAACCCAGGACCCCAGGCTCGAGAGGACTCGCACTAATGCTATCCGCTATCGCCCTTGGTCAATTTAGTCCTTTTTTTTTAAACATTACCTATACAAGGGATCGAGACTCTGCTTTACCTATAAAAGGGATCGTGACTTTTCTAATAATACATAGATGGCACTATTTTAACTAACATGCTATACTTAAAAAAGAAGGTATACGACCAATGCGTACTGCCAGTTATGACGTACATATGTATGTGAAACGTGGATGCTAAATTCAAGAATGTTACGCAAGATCCGACGCACAAAGAGAAGCATGGAAAGATGTACGCTCGGTATAACGAGAAGAGATCGTAAGAGGAATACATGGGTAAGAAGCATAACCAAAGTGGCAGATACAGTGGAACGAGAACACATAGCGAGAAGAATGGATGGCAGATGGACGCGAGAAATACTGGAATGGTATCGGAGAGGATGTGAAAGAAAGCCAGGTAGACCGAGTGGACGATGGGCTGATGAATTGAGATGAATGTGTGGAGTCAAGTGGATGCAGATTGCTCAAGACAGACAGGAATGGAAGAGGATTGGAGAGGCCTTCTTTCAGCAGTGGATGGTGAACGGCTGAAAATGATGATATAACTGAAAGGGTCCGGTTTTTTAACCAGTATTATGCAGCTTCAGTTCTACAATTTGTTTATCACATGTTACGAAGGGACCAAATTTCGTTCATCGTATAAAGAGAGACGGACGTTACACGCTAATGGCGCATTTAGTGTCATTCAAATTTTTGTCGCTACATATTTAGCACAAGCGATTAGAATAAACACAAACTGTATAAATATTCTATTGCTAATACTTGATGAAATAGAAAATAATTAATTATCAATAATAATTATATGTATGTAAAAATTTAGCAACTGTCATTAAATTCAAATTATAGTTCAGAAAATTGATAATACGATGAATTAATTCTCGAGTGCAAATTTGTACAACAATCATAATCCTCAATTTGTGTTGTAGGTACAACATTTCCAAATACAAAACAATATTAACGCGTGAATATTAATTAATCAACAAATATTACTGCACTTTGGCAAATGTGTACATTTAATTTGAATGTTCGATTTATCAAACGGTTATAACGTACAATGTATATCACTGAATACTGTAATAATACAAGACAAAAAAATAATAATACAACCTCACTTGCAAAAAATTCGTATTAATAACACGGATGATTATATGAAATTAAAAAAAAAAAAAAAGGTAAAAATGAAATTTCTCGAAATCGTCTCGAAATGAATGACAGATACGTACACAATGTATCGACGCGATTGAGGTTGAGGATTTTGCGATCAATCAATCATTCGAAATGGTACATAATATGATCCTTTGTGGATATTTTTCGGAGTAAATCCCGCGTAGGTGGAGGACTAAAGAGAGCCGGATAAGCTTTCGCGATACATTCGAGCTTTTCATTTAACGGCCACTTCAAAGTTGAAGACAAAAAACCTCGTTGTATCAAAGGTAAGCGATATTATACGTTAATAAAAAAAAGTCACACAGCACAGCACATGGCAAACAAATTCGATATAGGCGATTGCTTTGTTGAAATCTAAGCCTTTTGCGCAAATGGGAGGATAAACAAGTGGGGTGAGGGGCGTTGTTGGTTATCTATCTATCGCTCAGTGTCATCTGCAACATAATATTTGCATTGGCGATGAAACTAGGTGGTGCCTTATAGCCAGATGGCGATTAAGTATTGTATGCAATATGAAATTGAAAGGGTAATACATAAAAGTCTGATGCAGTTATGTGTTTTCTTATCGCGTGTGATTCGATTGGAAAATGCAAACGAACTTTTGTCCCTTATTAAAGTCGCTCGCACACCTCTGCGGATTAATATTCGCCTAGCGAAGAAAAAGGGCGAATATCGCGCGTTTGATGTGGTGGGGAGTTGTATCGCATGCCCGCAAGTGGCGCTGCTTACACCACTAGCGATTTCGCACCGGAATCCGTCGCGGAATCGCCGTACACTATTTTTTCGGCGATTCGCTCAATTTCGATATGCCGTTTGTGGAAAAGCTGATCTAAATGGGTGAATAAGTATCCTGAACGATCTGAGTTGATAGGTTATGTCAGAGTAACAGAAACCAGATGATTTTGTCAACAGTCAGCCGATCCTTGATGACACACCGTTATATACATTACATTCAACAATAAAAGTATCTATCTAACAAACATGAGAGCTTCGTCTTCATTTGAGGAGTCCATGTCAGAATCGTGAGTGAAATAAAAACGTATCGAAAGCGAGGTGACAGATTGTATTTCGCGTTTCGTCCGTTGAGTGTCGAATGGCGCTGCGGTCGTGCCAAGTGTGCGCACCACAGTATTTCGCTATTCGCCCGTTGAGTGCTGAGTGAAGTGTACTGTGTCGAATGGCGCTGCGGTCGTGCGCAGTACAATTCTCAGCACTAGCGAAATTCGTCGACGAATTTCGCACGAAATCCGCCGAGGTGTGCGAGCGCCTTAAGACACACGGTTTGAAGAAATATTACGTCCATTTTAATAAAAACAGACTATGTACAATGCTATATATATGTATATATACATAACCTTTTCGTAGAGATGGAATAGCGTTGAAGATTATTCAAAATTAAAACTGGGATATACATACATACATATGTACATACGTATAGAGGCGACAAGTGTCAACACGTCAAAAGAAAGATGTGAACGTTAGAGACAAAGTGTGAAATCCCGAGTAGTAATGCCCAAAGTGGTCAGGCAAAGTGGAAAATGTACTATATGTACAACGTAAATTAAAATAGAAATACATACATATGTATGTATGTATGTAGCACGTATGAAAAGTTAAAATTTAATAGAGACTGCATGGGAAAAAAGGTTCAAATTGTTTATCAGAATCGGATGGTCAGATTGTTGAAATAAAAATGTTTATTTTTTATATAAAATGACTAGTCATTGTGGAGATTTCAAATACATGAAAAAAACACGTTGCTTGCATAAAATATTCAACAACTACATATGTATGTATGTAGTTCAAAATCAAAACGTTGACACTCATAGACAGTCTATTCCAGATTTGCACCTTACACAAGTTTGGGTCAAATCTGAGGGAAATGTAAAAAGTTAGAATGAAAATTATTAAAACATGGAGTTTAAATGTACCAGAGTGGCTTTTTAAGTATTCTCTTTCATACAGTATTACGACGCAAAATGAAGATAATGTACTTTGGTACAAAAAATTGCTTTTAGAAATTTTCTTTCAAAGAATTCACGAAAACAGTGCTCGAGAGCACTCAAAATCATAAAATAAATCATTGTAAAAAATTATTAAATATCTGCTGATTGCACTCATGAAAGACTTAATTGTAGAGAATTCAAACTGTTTTTTTTTATTAATATTCCAATACAGAATTTACATGGGCGATAAGTTCATCAACGGTCAAGAATAAAGTGAAATGTAATGGCGCGTACACACCGCCGAACCGAACGACGAATGCGCTGTTCGCTGTTCGTCGGTGTGTACGCAGCTTAACTTGATGAAGAAAATACGGTTGATGATTCAAAGTCGATAAAGTTACGGAAGGGACACCTTTGTACCACATTAATGAGTTAAGTTTATTTTGTTTATTTATGTTTCGGTCCACTGGGTAAATAAAAGTATACGGTTTGTAATATAAAGCGAGCTATTATAAGTGGAGCTTACGTTTAACGACTTTGCGATACCGCGGCGTAAGTTACGCACTGGGGGCGGTAAAGTAAAGTGCCAATTCGAATACACTTTGAATAATAAAAATTCCAAAAACAAAACACTCGCATTTCAATTTAGCGACATGCTATTATTATACCCCCTACCGAATCGAGTAAATGCACTCTTAAAATATCGTTAACAAATTGGTTAACGAGTTTGTGTATTTTGCGGTGCAACTTGCGCCAAATGTACACACATAAAAATTGAAAATAGTTTTCCATTAAATTCGAGCACGAAGTGAGTTTCGTCAGCGATTGTATCAAATGGCGTATGTTACGCAGAAGAATAATATTCGAAAAAGTATGGTGGACAAACGAAACTGCTTGGCGAGACAAAAAAATTATTTAAATTCCACCGAAGCAAGAAGTTAGTTTATAAATTTCGGCTACAACGTGAAATGGATCGCCAGTCATAAATACATATATGTTCAATTATTTATTTATCGATCAATAGGTGTAATAAAATACCAAGCGTTTCCCAGTGCAAATTTAATTTGTATTGAAACGTAAAACTGTTTTTAAGTTTTAATGAACTGGCAATATTCCATCTGTTATAGTAATCGGAGTAATCGAAACAAATTACTACAATAAAAGCGAAAATTCTGTTCACTCGCCCACTATGAAACGCTACGCAGTCACTCCGTAAAAGAGTGAGCGAGCGAGCGGCGCCAGCTGTCGGTGTGAGCGAGACTCATTTCGCTAGTTATGTACATAAAATATGTATGCACAAATTTTAGTTTGAATATAATATAAAGAAGAAGAAATAAAACTAGGATGGGGGTGCTATCGGAAGAATGAACATAGTTATTAAATCCAAAATTCCGCTATGCTTTAAAAAGAAGGCGTACAACAAATGCGTACTGCCAGTTATGACGTATGGATGTGAAACTAGGATGCTAAATTCAATAATGCTACGTAAGATCCAATGCACACTCGGTATATTAAGAAGAGATCGAAATGGGGAATACATGGGTAAGAAGCATTACCAAAGTGGCAGACATAGTGGAACGAGAACACATGGCGAGAAGAATGGATGGCCGCGAGAAATACTGGAATGGTATCCGAGAGGATGTGAAAGAAAGCAAGGTAGACCAGTTTCATAGAAAAAATCCAACATTCTGCTATGCTTAAAAAAGAAGGCATACGACCAATGCGTACTGCCAGTTATGACGTATAGATGTGAAACGTGGATGCCAAATTCAAGAATGTTATGCAAGATCCAGTGATCCATGCTCGGTATAACAAGAGATCAAAATGAGGAATACATGGGTAAGAACCATGACCAAGCGGCACATATAGAGAAGAATGGATGGCAGATGGATGCGATAAATGCTGGAATGGTACCTGAAAGGATTCAAGGTAGACCGAGTGGACGATGGGCTGATGAATTGAGAAGAATGTGTGGAGTCAAGTGGATGCAGATTGCTCACGACAGACAGGAATGGAAGAGGATTGGAAAGGTCTTCATCCAGCAGTGCATGGTGAACGGCCGAAGATGATACATCTTTCCATGCTTCTCTGTGTGCACTGGATCTTAAATTTATATCTATACGTCATAACTGGCAGTACGCATTGGTCTTATGCCTTCTTTTTTAAGCATGGCGGAGTTCATAGTTTTATTTCTTCATCTGTATGTACAACCAGTCATATTCACCAATTATCCTAGGCATAAAATATCTATCAACTATCTCTACAATATGATTATCTACGGTGACTTCAGTTTAATTATAATTAATTTATAAAGCCTACTTTCACACTTTCGTCGCTTAATTGCGTTAATCGATAAAGTTAGGCCCGGGCCTCACCGGGCAACTAGTCTGCCGACTAGTCTGCGGCGAGTTGCATTGAGCAATTTGCTCCGCCGACTCAGTTGCTCACATTGCGATTTTGATTATCTTTAATTATTATGGAAATTCAAAACTGACCCGCAGAATCGGTTTCTTAGACAATTCTATAAATGAAACTCGAAAAAAAAAGTTATGAAAAATTCGTCTTTTTTCCTTTGTCCGAATCCAGCTGTTCATTATGTTGTTGTACAGCTGTTCATGTATGACGTAGTATCCGTTTCTTACAGAGCAACGTCTCTCTCTCGCGCAAATAGAGCGCGAGCGAGACAACGGCGAGTGCATCACCTCTGTATGATTTATTTACGTAACTTTCAAAATAGACAAATCTCAAAAAAAAAAAAATACTTTTTTTTTTTTTTTCATGTTTCTTATATAATATTGCCTAATAATCAAATTATATTCTCGTCGATTTTGGCCTCTTACAGAGCTATACACTTTTATGGAGATGTTTGTATGCTATGATGGGAAGAATTTGAAGATTTGCGAAGATTTGAAAATAAGAAGAAAAATAAGGATCTGGGGTGAAACTTTCTTCGGAAATCACTATCTGTGTGTAGTGTTTATCTCGTAGTATGAAAAATTTGTCTTTTTTTTTTTTCGTTTTTCGTTTTTTTTTTTTTTAAAAAATTTTTTTTTTTTTCGTGTTACCTGTACAAAATTGTCTAAGAAACCCATATTTGAAGTCGGTTTTGGATTTCCATGCCTATATAAACGTCTTTTCGGGTCGTGAAAATCGTGAGTCTCCCAGAGTTGCTATGACGGCATGTAGTCTTCGGTAGTCGTCCATAGTTGCGGAGACTGAGTTGCCTGGTGAGGTCCGCTCCGTCTAAACGCTAACATTTTGACGACACGACGACTAAGGCCGACTAGTCTGCAGACTAGTCGGCAGATTAGTTGCCCGGTGAGGCTCGGGCCTTATATGACAACAAAAAACAAAGTCTCGGTTCGAAGATGCGAAAGTGTGATCGTCGTCACTATACGAACACTCAAAAAGTGTTGGCGGTGTCCAAAAAGTTTTGGCAACGCCGACATCAAACAGCCAAAGTCTCAAAATCTGGTTAGAACGAAAGCACTCGCGCGAACTTTTCCGCGAACACACTCGCTCGGAAAATATTCATAATACGCGAAAACGAGGACTCGGAAGGAGGAGGAGGACCACTCGGATCGATATTTCAAGTTTTATTATTGCGAACAAGTTAAATTCGCTCGAGCGTCGCGCGTAATAACGAGATTACGCCAGTTAAAGTATCAAATTGTCGTAAAATACGCGAGCGTCACACAGTTACGACAATGCGAAAAAGAAAACTGTCACACCGAAGAACGTGCAAAAGCGTGTTTATTACATACATATATATGTATATATGTATACGAGTATATAATATAGCACAGGGCGTACTAAGTTATTGTTATCAGACGACGTCTAGTCCGAGACTCATTATGCTGCGTACACACCGACGAACCGAACAGCGAACGACGAAGGGTTGCTATTGTGTGGACGTTCATAAATCATCGGAAGTTATTATGTGGAGTGGGCGACACAATAACAATTCGCTCTCGTCGTTCGCTGTTCGGTGAGTCGGTGTGTACGCAGCATTTGATTGCGCTAACCATAGTACTTAAGGGTGATATTACATTGAGCAACCAAACGGAACACCAATGTTTTTTTGAACCTCGACGACCAGATAGATATACAGGTTCCAATGGTACGTATTACACGATGCGATTCTGAGTTGCATGAAAATTTCGTGGAAGTCAATGTTCGACGAAAAAAACCTTCACCAAAAACCCTTTTCTGACCTTTTTTTGCATCGTCGTACTCAATTGTCAACGCAACGCAACGTCAACGCAATTGTTTCGAAAACAATGAAATTCAGAAAGAAATACGAGAGGTTGAATTTTATATATTTTCTACGTCTACATAGAGTACCTAGTTTTCGTATAGCTTCCTAGACCTATTTTTTTTGTATGAAGATTATGAGATGAGCAGGTAGCTTGGTGAGTGAAAAGTGGTGCAATGTAATGCTGCGTACACACCGACGAACCGAACAGCGAACGACGAAGGGTTGCTATTGTGTGGACGTTCTTAAATCATCGGACGTTATTGTGTGGAGCGGTCCACACAATAACAATTCGCCTTCGCCCTTAGTCGTTCGCTGTTCGTTTCGTCGGTGTGTACGTAGCATTATAAGATGCTCGCCACCGCCAAAAAAAATCTGGTGCTGGTGTTGTTGCTCAGTGTAATATCGCTCTAAGGCCCTAACAAACCTGAGCGATATCGCTGCGTCAAGTTTTCGTCCTATATCGTCGTTTATTCGCACCAATGCGAATTACATCGGTGCGAATGGGACGACGATCAGTTTGACGCAGCGAAACCGCTAAGGTCTGTGAACGCCTTTAAGCACAAGCAGCTCAATCAATTACACTGTTCGACAAATGACGACTTTTTACTTTTACTGATACTTATTTTTACGCAATAAATGTTCGTATTTAATAAATACTTACAAAATTATTTAAAAGCAAATTGAAGAAAGTTTCAAACCCACTCTTAAGATTTTCATTAGTTTTTATAGTTTAACTAAAAAACATTGATTTTGAATGACATCAATAATAAATTTATTTTTTAAAAGCTTCAATAAAAAAGACCTATAATTATCTTTATCAAAAATTTCCAAAATTAAAAATTAAATTAAAATTCCATAGAACGACTTGTATTTTAATATGTGTATCTATGTATGTATTATTCAATTTGCTCAAAAAAATATCTATGTATGTAGGCGTACTACTTCAGTATTTGACAAAAAATTTACCATGTCATGGTTAAGTAACTAGTATATGTACTTTCCAATAGTGAATCCATTGCCTTCTGCAAGGGAGAAATGTATTGATGGATGGGTGATTTGGAATTTTCAGGTGATGTCAATTTTGTGGAAATGTCTCACACCAGTCACAACTAAGTTAGATATATTGGCAAATTCTAAAGATGGTACCACACCGGGGAATCGAAAAGCGAACGACGAAGGCGAATTGTTATTGTGCGGTAAGAAGCATGAACGAGGTGGCAGATATAGCGGAACGTGTAAAGTAAGTGGACACATAGCGATAATAATGGATTGCAGAGGATGTGAAAGAAAGCAACGTCGACCGTGTGGAAGATGGGCTGATGAATTGAGAATAATGTGTGGATGCAGATTGCTCAAGACTGACAGGAATGGAAGAGGATTGGAGAGGCCTTCATAATTGAAATCTGCTCTATAGTACGAGTAGTTCTATTGAATGCGTATCAATTTATCAAACGCCATCAGATATGACGTGCGCTATACAAGTCAGACAAAGTTAGAAATGGCTCGATTGCACACACAGAAAGCACTTTGACACACAATGGCCAATGATCTCGCAAACTTAACAACACCCTTCCCATCTATTCTATTATAATATAAGCAGACGATGAAACAAAACAGAATTAATAGTATACATATGTATGTACACAGTCATACATACATACGTACAATTAGTAATAATGCGAACGAGCCAACTGTACACAAAACGGTTCAAACACCCCGGTAAACTTTTACGACTCTTTACCTGTGATACACACAATGAAAGATCCGACGACCGTAAAGTTCAAAATAGCCGTGTTTTCGAAATTGAGAGTTTCACGGTGGAAATGGTCGAAGGAATCCCATTATTGTCCGCTCGAGCTTCGTGAAATTTTTATATTGACGAATAGAAAGCTCTGTGTAACTAACGGTGTGGGATTCTCAAGCTTTTGTGGCAATGTATTACAGGTAAATTTGATTTTTTTTTCTTCTACGGCGTGTTCTACTATTCATATGAAACTATAGATAAAAAAAGGTAAGTGTCTACATATGTATGTATGTATGTATGAGTCGCCTAGTTCCAAATCCCGATAAGTCCATAAAACTCATATGTTCGCAAACGCGGTTTTTTCTGCTACAGACTTATTTGCTTGATGGCGTTTAAACTCATTTAAACTTAATTTTGTTGATATTAAACAAAATATTGTGATTAGAAACGTGGACTTATCGTTGTTTGTTTCTAAATATGGCTTTTATCAGCTTTTATCATAGGGCAATTGTCAGTTTTTGGAACTAACACTGATTTTCAATATTTTTTTACGGCGCACTTGGCGGTATTTTTGAAATAATTCAAGTATAAGGCATCGTTTGAAAACATTCTTAGAACCAGAAAATAATTTATTCTCGTTTTTTTATATATTGTGGACTTATCGGGATTTGGAACTAGGCGACTCATATGTACGTCCCTCATGCAATATTTCAAGTTGTGAATAAAAATTCAGCTAAACGGCTTATTGGGAAACTTCCATTATACGTCTAGGAATTAGAGTGTACCGTAGTTATAGGTTTAGTTTTGCGATTGTTTGCCGCACTAAAGGCGCTCGTACACCTCGGCGAATTTCGCCAATGCTGAGATTTGTACCGTGCACACTTGGTCATTCGACACAGAAACTTCACTAAACACTCAACGGCGAATAGCGAAATATTGTAGTGTGCACACTTGGCACGACTGCAGCGTCATTCGACATAGTAAACTTCACTCAACAGTCAACGGGCGAATAGCGAAATACTATGGTGCGCACACTTGGCACGACTGGAGCGGCATTCGACACTCAACGGGCGAAACGCGCAATACCATCTGTCACCTCGTTTTCCGAACGTTTGTATTTCACTCACGATTCTGACATGGACTCCTCAAATGAAGACGAAACTCTCATGTTTTCCGCATACTTACATATATGATTGGTTAGATAAATACTTTTATTGTTGAATGTATTGTATTGTGTCATCAAGGATCGGCTGACTGTTGACAAAATCGTCTGGTTTCTACCACTCTGGCATAACCTATCAAGTCAACAGAAACTTCACCAAACACTCAACGGCGAATAGCGAAATATTGTGGTGTGCACACTTGGCACGACTGCAGCTCTCATTCGACACAGTAAACTTCACTCAACACTCAACGGGCGAATAGCGAAATACTATGGTGCGCACACTTGGCACGACCGCAGCGGCATTCGACACTCAACGGGCGAAACGCGCAATACCATATGTCACCTCGCTTTCGGAACGTTTGTATTTCACTCACGATTCTGACATGGACTACTCAAATGAAGAAAATGTCATCGAGGATCGGCTGACTGTTGTCTGAACAAAATCGTCTGGTTTCTACCACTCTGACATAACCTATCAAGTCAGATCGTACAGGATGGGATACTTCTTGACCGTTTCGATCAGCTTTTCTACAAACGTCGTATCGAAATTGAGCGAATCGCCGAAAAAATAGAGTTTGAGCGATTCCGCGACGGAAACCGGTAGCGGTCTAGGCAGCGCCACTTGCGGTTATGCGATACAACTCCCCACCACATGCAAGGCGCGATATTCGCGCATTTTCTTCGCTAGGCTAACACTAATCCGCAGAGGTGTGCGAACGCCTTAAGTCTACGTATTAGAGTGTACCGTAGGTATAGTTTTGCGATTGTTTGCCGCACTAAATCTTCGTTTGTGTCGAATCTATTTATACAAATCGACATACAATGGGCTAATCAAGCGGCAAGAACAATGCTTTCACGTTAAGTTACAAGCATCATTAAGATACATTTGATAAAATACATTCAAGTTGAGAAGCGCTGTCGGAAGAAATAAAATTCGATTAGAGAGCGAAGGGAAGAGTCCCTTTTTGATTTAATGATGCGGCGCTAACAAAGTTTTGAATATTGCTTCCGAAGTGAAAATCAAAGAAAAGTATGTACATACTCTTAGTTCTCGCTGTAGACATGGCTGTACGCCAATATCGAAGTGTTCTTTTTTCTTTCTCGTTTACATAACCGAAACCGAATATTTACCAATTTGATCACATTTATTTACATAGATGAATTTACGATATAAATCTTCCACTTACAACTTTCGATAGAAGACGTGCTTTTCGTGCGATATTCAGATACCACATGAATGAATCGGAGATGCAATGTTGCTTTTATTAAAAGATTCAAGATGTTCAACTTTTGACTTTACAAAATGATTTTTTTGGCTGCTTTGTGTTACATACATGTATCGGCGATAATTCAATCTTCCGAAGCTATACTAGTGAGGTTATTACTATATTTATAGTACAAAAATCTGTCTACACGCTGCTGAAACGCCGCCATGGCGACCGCTAAACAACTTCGGAAACGGGGAAGCTTTGGTCGAAATGCACAGCTTACGAACGAAGTGTATACACACACGTACACTAGACGATTTAACGGTCATTATACTGCCGTCCTAAGCCTACTTAACGTAACTGACAAAACAACAGTATCGAGATAAATGGACTTGAAAGTTTTATTCTAAATTTGTGTTTTTCTTCATATATTACTGATTCATTTAAACTTTGTTTTAGTGCATAAGGTTATTTTCTATTGTGTTTTGATAATTCTAAGGAAAAATTAAAAAAAAAACAAGAATACTTTAGTAGTTACGTCACTTCATTATTCATTATTAAAGTATACATATGACTATTCCAAACTTCAACCACTTTATTTGAAAAGAATGAATCTCTAACAATCTTATTTGATTTTTCTTTTCGGAGTCTAAGAGTATGACCTCTTAGATGAGGGTTCTCATTGAACATAATGAGGTTGGTCATTTCACATGAATAATGATTATTTATTATTTTTTGAATACTTCAATTAAATCACCTCTTAATCTCCTCGTCTCCAATGTGGAGAGATTCAGTATTTTCAATCTTTCATGATAAGGTAGTGACCGAAGTAAATATTGGATACGTTATTTTCGCCAAGTATTGGTGATACTATTTCTCTGCGCATGCAGATACGTTAGATTTAATAGCTTACAAAAGTCACTTTTGGATGAAGATACATTAATTTTAATATGAATACACCCCTAAAACACATCTCACTCATTTTCGTAATTTTTGTCAGTTACGTTGAGTGGGCTTAAGACGGCAGTATAGACTGACTATCAAATATTTGACATGTGTAACTTGAGTGTCTTTATGAAATATTTGACACTTTTGTCACCAATGGGTTTTGATTGACAGGTAGATAATGAAAAATTCACTGACAAATATCGCAAAAATGGATTCTTAGCATTATCTAAAAGCTAATTAAGGATTCTAGGAATAAACTTTATTTATTACCAAATACCAAAACCTTACCACAGTGAATTTGGTCCTAGGACGACTTTTTTTTGGTCACAGTGTGCGTGAGATAATATTTGAAGCACATTGGTCATTAACTCATTACCGTTGTACATATTTAGCCTGATTGACCATTTAGATAGCTACGAACTGACTGATGAGTCAGTTCGTCATTCGTTACCTTCAATCAGCTAAAATTCAACGGTGAAACGAATGACAAACTGACTCATTAGTAAGTTTGGTTCTATCTGAACGGTCAATCAGGATAAATATAACCGTAATGGCCAATGGGCTTCAAGAATAATTTCACGCACACTACAACAAGATAAATCGTCCAGAGATCAAACTTACAATAAGTTTCTATCTACAGCATCATCATTTTCAGCCGTTCACCAACCATTGCTGGACGAAGGCCTCTCCAATCTTCTTCCATTCGTCTGCATTCAGTTGACTCCACACATTCTTCTCAATTCATCAGCCCATCTTGCACTCGGTCTACCTTGCTTTCTTTCACATCCTCTCGTTTACCATTCCAGTATTTCTCGCGTCCATATTGCCATCCATTATTGTGTTCTCGCTCCACTATATCTGCCACTTTAGTCATGCTTCTTACCCATGTATTCCTCTTACGATCTCATCTCGTTATACCGAGCATACATCTTTCCACGCTTCTCTGTGTGCACTGGATCTTGCGTAACATTCTCGAATTTAGCATCCACGTTTCACATCACTGCGTCATAACTGGCAGTACGCATTGGTCGAATGCCTAGTTTCGAATCCTAGTTTCATTACAACCAGTCATATTCACCAATTGTCCTAGGTTTCTATGTACATACATACATACATAGTCCTAAATACATAGATGGTAAACGTATTTTGAAAAATACGTTGTTTAATATTTGATATGATAGACAAGGTCCAATTGAAGTACATACACTTTGTTTATAGTTTTTAAAAATCCCTTAGTCGAACGAAACTTGGATCTGAATATGTATGTACATACTACATATGTATATTCAGAGAGTGCGCAATTTATCTATCTGGCACAACTTGCGCTTTATTTCCAGTGATTAAATACGAATTGTAAAATATAAGAACATTCGGTAGTCCATTTATGCGAAATAGTAAGAAGAATGGAAGAAAACTCCAGCTTATACAACACAAGCAATGAAAGCATACCCCACAGGCAACGTATATCATGTTCCACCGCATTAGTTGAACAACAATGCCATTTTTCTCAGTATTTCAGCGAGCTTCTTCCTTTCAGCATGTTTTTTTCATTTTCACAAAACAAACTAGCATATTTGCCCGACGGCGACGAAGCAAAATTGTACAATCATACTCTTAATAATAAATAATAAATAAAAAAAGTATTTGTTTTATCTATATAAGGTTACTCGGCAATGATCGATCGAAAATCAACAGTTATGTATGTAGGATAAGTCCACGTCACTCACGCAAAGTTTGAAGTTGTGAATAAAAATTTACCTAAACAGCTTATTGGATAACTTATATTATAATAACAAGCACTTATAGCTCTATATTCATTCTAGACTACAGATTCGCAACCTTTATCGAGTGGCGACCCCTTTTTTTTATAAAAGTCAAGGCAAAAAGGCAAAAAAATATTATTCAAACATCAAGACACCGATTAAAAAATGAAATTGCATTCATCCACTGCTGGATGAAGGTCTCTCCAATCCCCTTTCATTCCTGTCTGTCTTGAGCAATCTGCATCCAATTGACTCCACACATTCTTCTCAATTCATCAGCCCATCTTCCACTCGGTCTAATTTGCTTTCTTTCACATCCTCTCGGATACCATTCCTGTATTTCTCACGTCCATCTGCCATCCATTATTCTCGCTATGTGTCCACTTCAACTTATTCACACGTACTGCTATATCTGTCACTTTGGTCATACTTCTTACCCATGTATACCACTTACCATCTCTTCTTGATCCAACGAAGCATTATTGAATTTTGCATCCACGTTTCACATCCATACGTCATAACTGACAGAAAATTGCGACCCATGGGTTGAAAACCCGTGTTAAATCTAGACAGACTGTCACAAAAGGTCAAATTGAAAGCAAAAAATTTAAGAAAAAAGTCGTAGATTTCAGTAGGTACCAATTCCAATCACAAAAATCTTTAAAATTAAAAAAAACTTAGGATATTGTAATAAATACAAAGAAATCCTTTTAGAATAATTAAAATAAGTCAAAAGCTACAATTTTTTTCCTAGGTACAAAGTAATTGCAGAACTCATTCACAAAAATCCACTCAAAAACAACATTTCAAAAGGGCTGATACAACTCTGTGTTGCTACACAAATTAGTCAAAATTACGAGGTTGAATTTTAAAGGTAAAAAAATAGTCTATATACACACGTATGAAAATATGTAGAACACTAGCAATATTTTATTAAAACAATACACCATGGTCCATGGTAATTTATTAAAACGTAAATTTTAATGAACAACAAAAAATGTCCGTTCTACAGTTCTCTGTGGAATTACATACATACATAGATACAAAATGATTGACGTCAAACCGGTCGATTGCTGAGCATTTAATCGCTCGACACATGTGCGATCGATCCTTTTGAACCAAAAAAAATCAAAAATAAAAAAAAAAAAAAAAAAAAACAAAACCACACAGATGAAACACAAGAAACACCTGTAAATAATTCGCAGCTTTCGATCTCGATATATACGTCACTAAAATTTGTATAATATACGGCGAGTGGGTGTTGCGAAATCGTTAAACTGTCGGTCGGGTAGTGATTCGGTTTCTTTAGATGTGTCGATTTCAAAATAACCCCAAGATCATGATGCCGATGATGGTGATGCGAGATTGCCTCGTTTATTACAGTTCACCTTTTTCGGGATCAACAGGTATCTATCATGTATGTATGTAGGGATATTAGGGATCTGACTGAAAAGCGTGAAAAAGAATCGAGTTTTTGATTTACAACAAGACAATAAAACCACGCGTGTGTCGGCACACAATAGATTTTGTGGAAAATGGTCTAATATTGACAAAGGGGGAGAAATATATTGAGACAAATACGCGAAAAAGCGATAAGCGACACGAAATTGTAAAGTAAGGGAAACATTGTGAATAATCTGATAATATGAAAGGGTGAAGAAAACATACCGTATTAGGTATGGCGATAAATGGGATCGTGCAATATTATTATGGTGACTTTAAAACAATTCAATAACTGTTACACATAATTCTATTGATAAATTAGGGGTAGCTACTATCCAATATGACTGGTTGTAAAGAATAACAAATAAAAACGAAGAATTAAACTAGGTTGGAGGAAATCCAACATTACGCTATGCTTAAAAAAGAAGGCATACGACCGATGCGTACTGCCAGTTATGACGTGTGGATGTGAAACGTGGATGCTAAATTTAAGAATGTTACGCAAGATCCAGTGCACACAGAGAAGCATGGAAATATGTGTGCTCGGTATAACGAAAAGAGATCGTAAGAGGAATACATGGGTAAAAAGCATAACCAAAGTGGCAGATATAGTGGAGCGAGAACACTAGAATGGATGGTAGATGAACGCGAGAAACACTGGAATGGTATCCGAGAGGATGTGAAAGAACGCAAGATAGACCGAGTGGACGATGGGCTGATGAATTGAGAAGATTGTGTAGAGTCAAGTGGATGCAGATTGCTCAAGACAGACAGAAATGGAAGAAGATTGGAGACCTTCATCCAGCAGCGGATGGTGAATGGCTGAAAATGATGATGTTGATTACTATCCAAAGTGAAAATAAATCTCTCTTCGACTGTACCTCAGATAAAAGTGTAACAAATTTCAATTTGTTTAATTTGATCACCAATATATTCCACTTCTGATCACTTAATTTACATATATTTCGATGTTAATTAGATTATATATATCTTTCAAGTGAAAGCATTAATAGCTGTAACTTATGTATTTGACGCTTCTTTAGATCTATTCTCGAAATTCAGAATATTTTTCAACATTTTGGATATAAATTCAAAGAAATTTGATCAAATTTGCGTATTTCATTTCAAGCGTTACCTTTTGACTTTTGTTAAAATTTCTGATTTGTGGTTTCCCTTGCCTTCTAAAGGGGAAACCACATGGTTTCACCATTAAAACTCTCGATTTACACATTCCTTAATTATATCTACATAGTATCATTATCAAAGGAATTGAAAACAATCCAAACTAATTTTCTGAATTTCACACATATGAATACATTATTAAATTTATAATATTTAATATAATAATATAATACCTAGGCCGATTGGTGAATACGTGCGAATATAAAAAAAAAAGAAATAAAACGAAGGATGAAACTAGGATGGAGTGCTTTCAGAAGAATGAACATTGTTTTTAAATCCAATATTCTGCCATGCTTAAAAAAGAAGGCATACGACCAATGCGTACTTCCAGTTATGACGTATGGATGTGAGACTTGGATGCTAAATTCAAGAATGATACGTAAAATCCAGTGCACACAGAGAAGCGTGGAAAGATGTGTGCTCGGTATAATGCCGGCGCCAGACATAAGTTCAAAGAAGTGATCACTTCTTTGAAGACTTTGCTCACACATTTGTTCACATATTGTTGTATCTGCCAGATATGTGATCAAAGCTCTCGCGCAACTGGGCTTCGCGCAGTGTGGCAGGCACACAAACATTTGGACTTTTATCCCTTTGATGTGCGCTAAAAAACCGACACGGAATGGCAAAGCGCACTTAAGTGATCAAATATGTGACAATAGTACCAAATGCCCGTGCCACACATGTGAACACTTATTTGATCACATGCCTGGCGCGGGCATAACGAGAAGAGATCGTAAGAGGAATACGTGGGTAAGAAGTATGACCAAAGTGGCAGATATAACAGAACGTGTGAAAAAGTTAATGCTCAATAATTGAGAGGCCTTCATCCGGCAGTGGATAGTGAACGGCTGAAAATGATGATGAATATCTAAAAGTTTCAGACAACTATCTTATCCATATTTCATGTGACTGCTTTAGATTATATATCCATAAGTTCTAACTGTCCAACTTATAACTCCTTATGACTACACATACATACATACATATGTTCTATTGATCTCATCTCAGTAACTTTTCAGATTTTCATTAGCTACTTTTACCACTTGACGAATTCTATAACAAATCGTGTCTATATACATTTTCTTCGGAACAACTTTGACTCCAAACACGCTTCTTCTGAGTTTTCAATTTGATATTTCGAAACACGAGGTTCAAATTTCGGACGAAGGACGTAAGAAGGTAACAACAACGCAGATCGATTAATATCAAGCAACAAAGATCACAGGGCAATATATTTACACGATCGGGGTCGACGTGGTGTGAAACAGGTTAAAATAGAAACGGTTTTAACGACCCGTAGGTTCGAAACGTAAATATTTGGGAATCTGGCGAACTAAGCAAAGTTAAATTATTTAAGTACCGAACAACCACGACAAATTGCCAATTCGCACGAAACTTCACAACAAAATATGAGAAACAATTTTTGAATGAGAACTAATGTATGTTAATAGTCTATGTTCATTATTTTTTGATATTGTCGATCGTAAGGATTTAAATTATTATGATGTAACCAAAAAAAAAAAAAAGTATTAAACCAATTTTTTTCATATGAAAGAACATAGTATAATAGTGTAATCGTGTGGAATATCAATGGAGCGTTCTCATCGCCCGTACTGAAAAATAATATTAAATGTAATAGTTTTTATAGTTGTTGCATAGATGGCGCGTTATAAATACAACAGCGTAACAATGTAGCAAAGTCGCGAGCCTATTGAGCAATTAATATTGTCCAATTGTAGCAGGTCCGTCATCACCTCCGTTTGGATCACAGCGTAAGCGTTCACTGTCCCGAACCGGTGATCTCGGGTTCAAATCCCACTCGCGCACAGACGGTTCGTGTCTTTTAATCATTTACCTCGGCGAGCGTTATCATCAGACAGACAGGAGGATGTCGGCTATTATATATATCTACATATAACTAGTGTAAGCCCGTTGAATAACAACGGAGCGTTCTCATTTAGGAGAAGTATCTTGTACAGGGGTGTGGTTGAATATAATGGACTGCCAGATGGTCTGAGACAAATAAACCAAGTGGACAAATTCCTGGCAGCCTTAAAACGGCACCTCTGTACAGGTACTAATAGATAGATAAGTTTAGCTTTAAGATACTTTTTGTGTGTAATTAGCTTTTTAAGCTACTCTAAATAAATAAATAAATAAATCACCCGTACTGCAAAATAATATTAAATGTAGTAGTTTTTATAGTTGTTGCATAGATGGCACGTTATAATAACAACGTAACAATTTAGCAAAGTCGCGAGCCTATTTTTTATTATATAAATAGTCGAGTTGCCTATTATCATCTGGTTTGGCTCACCGCGTAAGCGCTCTGTTCCGAATCAGTGATACCGGGTTCAAATCCCACTCGCGCACAGACGGTTCGTGTCTTTTAATCATTTACCTCGACGAGCGCTATCAGCAGACAGACAGACAGACGGATTTCGGCTATTATATATAATAATAATAATAATAATAACAATACCGGAAGAAATGTCGATAGGATGTTCCATTTAGTATGAACAAATAAACTACGTTCTCGTTTTATAACTTTGAGTTATATTGCTTCGTGATTCAATTTGCTTCCTCACAAAACCAAAACTTTTAAAGCGTTTATAACACTTCGATTGTTAGAACAAAGTATGGACAATGTATGTATGTACGGAGCATAGTAGTCCATTGTATTGCTTTATTCATAAGAATTTTGTCATTTCTATAGATAATATTGGGTAAGTACACGAACTTGAGTAGCTTAATTAAATTTTTTTTGAAATTGAACTTTTAAAAAATACGGGGCGGGACTCACAAAATAATAATTGAGAAGAAAAATTTAATTTAATAATAAGACCAGCACGATGACGTACAATATAAAAAAAACCCAATAGGGATTAAATTAATAATGGCCTAGGGAAAATTGCAACGGGATGAAATTTATCGTTGCTCAAACGCGCCAACGTAATATGAAAGTCATAAATCACAAACGGTGTAAATAAATCTGTACCGTTTTCATTTCTGTTTTTTTTTTTTTTGTATTATTTTTATGTTGAATCACAAAAATGCCCTACGTGACTGACGACGACAACGTAAACATTACCATCATTCACAAAATACTGCCAATTTGGCAAAAAAAAAAAAAAATGTGCAAATGGTTCAAAGGTTGAGCTCGTTGGCGCTTGAGAATGTCCATAAAATGACATACGGGCACACACACACGAGCTGATTCTCAAACTGTGCAACGTTTCTCTGTTCATATGGAGAATTCCTATAAAAGTGGTGCTAAACATTTTCACTGTGCGTAATAAATTTCCTGGGAAATATGCTTCAACAGTGTCCTATTGCGTTTTGGAGGTAAAATGACGCTCGCCTTTGCTAGACAACCGTTCTGTCTCCAACGGGAAATTCAACACACTATATCATGTTATGTATGTAGTCGGAAGGGGGTGGTGGCCTCATGTGAGGGTCAAGGGTCAACGGGAGTGAGTTTGGCGGTGTATCAAGGCGGGTTTACGGCTTGAAAGGTTTTGTTAAGCCATCATATAATTAATCTGTCGTGTTTTATGTAAAGGCGCTCACACACCGCGGCGAAATCGCTGCGTCAAACTTTCGCCCCGATCGTCGTCCCATTCGCATTGGTGCGAATCAACGACGATAGACGGCGTCAGTTTGACGCACCAATGCGAATGGGATGACAATAGGGGCGTCAGTCGCAGACCCCAAGCGTCAAATTATTCGCTCGAATTAGTGAGGGCCTTGAAGGCGCTCACACACAGCAAAATCGCTGCGTCAAACTGACGCCCTCTATCGTCGTTGATTCGCACCAATGCGAATGGGACGACGATCGAGGCGAAAGTTTGACGCAGCGATTTCGCCGCGGTGTGTGAGGGTCAAGGGTCAACAGGAGTGAGTTTGGCGGTGTATCAAGGCGGGTTTATGGCTTGAAAGGTGTTTTTAAGCCATCATATAATTAATCTGTAGTGTTTTGTGTAAAGGCGCTCACACAACGCAGCGAAATCGCTGCGTCAAACTTTCGCCCCGATCGTCGTCCCATTCGCATTGGTGCGAATCAACGACGATAGAGGGCGTCAGTTTGACGCAGCGATTTTGCTAAGGTGTGACGCTCTTTAAGGCCCTCACTAACCCGAGCGAATAATGCGACTGACGCCCTCTATCGTCGTCGATTCGCACCAATGTGAATGGGATGACAATAGGGGGACGTCAGTCGCAGACGCCAAGCGTCAAATTATTCGCTCGAGTTAGTGAGGGCCTTTAATGTTCCCCGCATACTAGAGCGAGGGAAAATAGCGAGCGGTGTATCATTCGTTTTCGTGAAAAATGTGTGTGTAAGATTTTAATTATTTTTTTACGGTCACGTAACCTCAAAATGGAAAGTTTTCACAGAAACGTTGATGGAAAAACTGGGAAAATTATACTGACAAAGCAATCTCGTTTACCTAACCGTGAAACGGGAAATTGCTAGTGTGTGTAAGTACGCGTCAAAGAGAAAGAGCACACATGTACGAAACTCTTCAGTCGACAATTGTTTTTCTTTTAACCCTTTGAAGTCCACAAAAGGTAATTAATTAGAGGCGTTTATGGACTACGAAGGGTTGACCACGTGTCACCTAAAACGTGTACGCACGTTTTTTTTTTTTAGATAACTGTCTCACGTTTTAAATGTCCGGCGAAAAACGTGAAAACAACACCTTACCGTGGGGAAAACACAAAATGAAAAGAAGAAAAAAACCAACGAACGTAAAATCTCGACTTAGTTATCAGAGAGCGTCGGCAGCAATTAATTACAACGTCAAGTCGAGGAAAAGAAAAAAATATAAAAAAAATAAAATAAACGCACATACACAAAATATAAGTACCTGTTGATAAACAACGGAACAGGTGTACATACAATACAGTAAAGCTCGTTCGTATAGCAGAGTTAAGTAATGTGATAGCCCGTGAAGCGTATGTGGCCATAATACGGGGCGGTTAAGGCTCACTCAGTGTAACTGACGTAGCGTTTAATTCAGGCGATAGCTCAGTGGTTAGAGCGAAGGGTTCGACCCCGTATGTCGACAGGTTTTCAACCTTAAATATAGGCAATGGCAAGATATGGATATTCATCAACGTCATCATTTTCAGCCGTTAATCACTCGACTGCTTTCTTTCACATCCTCTCGGATACCATTCCAGTATTTCTCGCGTTCATCTGCAATCCATTCTTCGTGTTCTCGTTCCGCTACATATATCTGGCACTTCTTACCCGTGTATTCCTTTAAGGATCTCTTCTTGTTATATACCAAGCATATACATTTCCATGCTACTCTGTGTGCACAGGATCTTACATAGCATTCTTGAATTTAGCATCCAAGTTTCACACCCATACGTCGTAACTGGCAGTACACGCATTGGTCGTATGCCTTATTTTTTAAGCATAGCCTAAAAACTATGTTCATTCTTCCAAAAGCACTCCATCCTAGTTTAATTCTTCGTTTACCGTTGCCTATTCACTATTACTAAATTTAAATCTTCCGTGTCCTGTTAAGGCGGCTCCACATTGGCGAACCAAACAGCGAACGACGAAGGCCAATTGTTATTGTGTGGGTTTAATTAATTTTTTAAGTAATTTGGCTAATTCTTTAGTATTATGTCATATAAAATGGATTTTGTGCTTTTCTCTGGATACGGTATATTCTAACTAAACTACTATAACTAAACCAACAAAGGATATAAGAATCGAAGACTGAATGATTGGACTGAAGGAACATGCTGTATTTCATAAAACAAAAATATACAAAACAATGTGTCTCTGTTACACTCGTAACGTGTTCGCGCGCAAAAGAGTCGGAGCGTTTTTATTGTTGCATTTAGTGAAAATTCGTATTATTAAGTACCTACGCCATCGTCAGAATATATTTAGGGGATGAGTGTTTAATGTTTCGAAAACAGATCTCTATCATTATTTTCTATATATTGTGTTAGTATGAAATTAAATTCGTTTTCCAAGTACTATGTACCTGTGTCGAAGGAGTAGATTCGGCACGTGACAAGCTGTCAACGAAAGCTGCTTGTTATTCGCAGAGGGCAGCAACAATATGCTAATCTCCCAACCCCCCCTGTCCCTCTGTCCCCACCATTCGGAGTGGAACTTCGTCAAGGTGTTTACGGTCCAGAGGGATTTGAACTTAATGTATAAATGAAGATGGCGAATTTGGAATTAATTTCAAATTCAAACTTTATCGTGTGCGTTCGGCGTAATTTTATCACCACCGATGAAAGCAGTTGCCCATAGAATAAAAATTGAGGAAAATTAATTCGACGTTTTGGCTCCAGATCTGCGATTGTTACATTACGTTTTATTCAGAAGAAAAGGAAGCATATTTCCAAAACGCGTTCAGGATTAGAGGGTTCCGAACTCTACATCGAAACAAATTGACAGCCGAACGTTTTCATCGATGGACATTTATTACATGTATTCAATTGCCTAGAACAGGGGTGGGCAACCTTTTTCTGCGTTGGGGATAAATATCAAAAGGTTGCAACCAAAAATTAAACAATTCTAGCTGCTTAGTTTTGACGAAAATTACAGTCATATGCGTATAATGCACCGCAGGCAAAAATTTTCTTCATATAAACGTGTTGTCCGTGTATATTTTACAGAAAATTCCAAAAACAATTAGACAGTCATAAATTGCCAAACCGCTGAAATTCAACCGTTCAAGTTTGAACATTGAACTTCATCTTACCGCATACCTATTGCTTTCGAATTTTAATAACATTTCATTATCATCATCATTTTCAGCCGTTCACCGTCCACTGCTGGACGAAGGCCTCTCCAATCCTCTTCAATTCCTGTCTGTCTTGAGCAATCTGCATCCATTTGACTATACACATTCTTCTCAGCTCATCAGCCCATCTTCCACTTGGTCTACCTTGCTTCCTATGTGTTCTCGTTGGACTACATACATACATATATCTGCCACATATTCATACTTCTTACCCAAGTATTCCTCTCACGATCTTTTCTTGTTATACCGAGCGTACATTATTCTATGCTTCTCTGTGTGCACTAGATCTTACGTAACATTATTTCGTAATTAATAAAGAGATCAAGAAAAACGACGTGATTCTACCAACTATAAGGCCATAAAATAGTTGGAAAAAACGCTCACACACAAGGATTAATTACAGAAGAATTCATTTATACAAACAATACACGTCTATTTAGAATTATGAAAAAATTCCAATCACATCGTAAATCGTGAATCACATTCATTGTTCGCGACGATTTTCGATGATACCAGTGTGTATGCGGCATTACAATATTCAAAACGGGATGAGTAGTGTGTAAGTGGGCACTCTAACAACATGCCGCAATAACGTTGTGTACGTGTCAAAAAAAAAAATAATACATAATTAATCATTTTGAATGTTACCATGGGCACACGAGCAAAGTCCAAATTATTTTATGCAAAAACGTGAAAAAAAAAAGAGACTCGTCGTTATTTTTCCTGGGAAATATAATTTTCCGCTGTCGCGTGGCTACGGGAAAAATTTGAGATGACAGCACACAATCCGAGCACGACGTGACACACGTAAAATTATAATATTATCAAAAAATACATTTATTCTACATACATACATACATACGTACACTTATTTCAAATTAACGCTAATTCACTCGGTAGTCTGCCTCCCACGGTATTCGACGAGGGTTCCCCGATGTGATCTATCAATTAACGGGTTCTATTATCGCAATCAAACGTTTGCGACAATCAGCGGTTTTCAACCGCACAAAAAAATGTAATAAAAAAAACAACAACAACAACAGTGCAATAAATTGCACACGTCCATATTGGACGAATAAGCAAGCGCTATAACCATTTCGGGTGTACAGAACGAGTTTCATTACCTTTGCCTTTGTACAAATTGGACCGATGGACGAAATTAATTATTGTGTGGCTCGATGTCAAATTTTGACCAAATTAAGTTGCCTAAAGGTGGGATTTATTAACTTGGCATAACAAGAGATCGTAAAATAAATACATGAGTAAGAAGTATGACCAAAGTGGCAGATATAGCATTACGGGTGAAAAAGTTGAAGTGGACACATAGCGAGAATAATGGATGGCAGATGGACGCGCGAAGTACTGGAATGGTATCCGAGAGGATGTGAAAGAAAGCAAGGTGGACCGAGTGGAAGATGGGCTGATGAATTGAGAAGAATCTGTGGGAGTCAAATGGATGCAGATTGCTCAAGACAGACAGGAGTGGAAGAGGATTGGGAAGAGGCCTGAAAATGACGATGATGATATTTATGATAGAGCGATTAAACAAAGGCACGTACATAGTACGCTGTTGTGGACACATAGCGAGAAGAATGGATGGCAGAGGATGTGAAAGGAAGCAAGGTAGACCGAGTGGAAGATGGGCTGATGAATTGAGAAGAATGCGTGGAGTCAAGTGGATGCAGATTGCTCAATACAGACAGTAATGGAAGAGGATTGGAGAGGTCTACATCCAGCAGTGGATGGTGAACGCAGAAAATGATGATTTATTAACGTCCACACAATAACAACCCTTCGTCGTTCGCTGTTCGGTTCGCCAATGTGGAGCCACCATAACATCTTTCTGGTCTACATATGTATGTACATAGAGAGTACCCTGTTCAAATCAAGGACTGCTTTTTTGCACTTGTAGTATAATTAAATGTTACGCAATATCCAGTACACTCAGAGAAGCATAGTCGGTATAACGAGAAGAGATCGCAAAATGAATACATGGGTAAGAAGCATGACAAAGGTGGCAGATATAGGGGAACGTGTGAAAAAGTTAAAGTGGACACATGGCGAGAAGAGTGGATGGCAGATGGACGCGAGAAATACTGGAATAGTATCCGAGAGGATGTGAAAGAAAGCAAGGTAGACCGAGTGGACGATGGGTTGATGAATTAAGAAGAATGTTTAAAGTCAACTGGATGCAGTTTGCTCAAGACGGACAGTAATGGAAGAGGATTGGAGATGCTTTCATCCAGCAGTGGATGGTGAACGACTGAAAATGATGATTATGAGTATAATTAAATAATTACGTCTGTTAAAGGGTTAATCTTAACAATCCCACAAGACAAAATACCATAAAAATCATAGTATCTCGGAAGAATTAAAAAAAAAACCCCTGTCAAATACCATAACGATCAGTAAACAATTCCCGTAACGTGACAATAACGTCACAACCACGTCAAGAACAAAAAGCCTCGACAACCAAACTGTTTGATCAATATTTCGCCTGTATAACTGGGGCTGGCCAGTTTATGTTTCGTGACACGAGCGCAGCAAGAAGACGTCCTGTACACACACCACCAGTAACGATAAAATTTCCAGGTGCGGGACTTGCTACAGTGTTAGAAGAGGGCAGAGCTAAATTGTCTGCACTTTTCATTGATACTTTTTGAATTTATAGAGGTGGACAGCTTTTTTAGCAGGTGGATATTATAAAAAGTACAGCGCGTAAGCGATTTAGTTCTTTTTTCTAAAGGTGGTTCCACATTGGCAAACCGAACAGCGAACGACGAAGGCGAATTTCATTCGTTGTTCGCCAATGTAGCAAACTCTGCCTTGAGGAATTTCGTGGTCACTGGTGGTGTACTCTACACTAGATCATAAACGACCTACAAATCACGTAGTAACTACAATAAATTGTAATGCAAAGTTCGTTTATAATAAACAAATATTGCATGAGAATATGAAATAAAAAGTTTTACGATTGTTATACGGAAGAGCTGCATATGTGTGGTATTCGTGGATCTTTTTTCTATTTTCAGATTCGATGAAATCATGTGCTGCGATAAAATGCGTAGGAACAATATTTGGCATGATTGTTCACTGAAAAATAGTATTCTAATTATTACTATGAAAGCTTTCAATATCAAAATTAAATTAAAATTCACTTATTAGATTATTTTCGAAAACACGAGAATACACTTACCGAAGCCGATAAAAATAGTTTTATCCGCTATTCGATACAAGTATTGAAATTAGACAAGTATGTATGTATGTGTACAGCTTCAGAATATTGCTATGGAAATCAAAGAGATATATATGTACATATGTACATATGTATTATTAACAATTAAGTAACATTACCGAAAACAAATCAAAGGTCACAAGTACGAATACAAGCATACCTAAAAATGTCTTTCGAAAAATCGTCGAATTTAAAACAAATTCATTGAACTGACGATCGGATATTACGCTCAAAGCTTCGACTGTCTACTTAAAAGGTATAAATGTAAAATTCCCACGGGAGATTTGCGAAAGATCCGACAATTCGCACAGGAGTCGAGGCGCAATGATGAATCTGAGGAATTTTACAATACGGACGAATAAAAAGAGATAACGACTGAAAGACGGTCTCTTAACGGGACAGTATTACGATTCCAAAAAAATTTAATTAAAAATAGCGAAAATAACAATCGGTTGATAAGTAGCGAAAAGGTCACACGCAATTTAATAAAGAGATTAACTGCGGTTTAATCGTACATACGTTTATTTATAAATTACAACACGTTCGCTCGTAATTTACGACAACATCCAATGAACGTTAAATAATAAAAAAAAAAAAAAAAAAAAAGTCACATATATCAATCGCTCGAGGCTAATGACAATTTATAGTGATTCAATTCAATAGTGACGTTGAATCAATTCAACCGGATGTGGGCGGTTCAGAATCAAGCAAGATACACACAAGTGAAATTCCATTCCATCATTCCATCATCCCATTATATTCTACATGGTAAAGATGGGTATTTGTAGACGCCAGAAACAGCCCGCACATTGTTAAGTAGATACGTCTAAAAATACGCAACGTGTATGGCCTCCTTTGTATTTGAGATCGTTAAATTGTGAAACGGAGTTTGAAAGAGTTTTATTACGCGTGCGATGACTCTGGTTAAATTTAAAGGGGAAACATTTAATGTTAATTAGTCGAATGGTTAGTGTTTTAACGTTGAATGTGGTTAGCTCGTTTGTACGAGTTAGGATTTTTATCGAAACCGTATCCGGAATGAATTAATTTAAATCGGAAATTATGTATGTAGTATGTTGGAAATGTGACGAAAATTAAATAATCAAACCATGTATGGGGAAGAAGAAATAAAACGAAGAATTAAATTATGTAGAATGGAGCGGTTTTGAAAGAAAAAACATAGTTTTTAAATGCAACGTTCCGCTATGCTTAATCAAGATGCTACGACGTAAGGATGTGAAACTTGGACGCTAAATTCAACAATGCTACGTAAGATCCAGTGCACACGGAGGAGCATGGAAATATGTATGCTCGTTACAAATTAAAATACGTTACGTAAGAAGTATGACCAAAGTGGCAGATATACATAGTGGTACGAGAACACATAGCGAAAAGAATGAATGGCAGATGGACGCGAGAAATACTGGAATATTATCCGAGAGGATGTGAAAGAAAGCAAGGTAGACCGAGTGGAAGATGGGCTGATGAATTGAGGAGAATGTGTGGAGTCAAGTGGATGCAGATTGCTCAAGACAGACAGGAATGGAAGAGGATTGTATGATGATGGACAATTACTAAGACTGGACAATTACTAAGAAATATTCTAAAACTATAAAATACATCACTTGAAAGATAAAATTCCTGTTTGTTTTGAGCATACATATGTATGTACATATTTAGATACATAATTGATAAAAACTGCCTATTGTACATATGTATGTATGTACATAATATCCGATATGGATAATGTACATATGTACATATATATCAGACTTATGAGCATACAATTGTGTGTATGTATGTTGAAAAAAAATTGAAGAAGCGCTGTTTTAACGACATGTGTACATAAATAGCGAAATAATAAATTATAATGTTAGTTAACGGTGTGCCTCCACAATAATTAACCCCTATAACCCTGATTCAGTTAACATTTTCATTCCCCGAAGGCATATAATGCTAGAGCGTGTAACGAGATACATACTATATATGTACGCACGTAGATTGCAAATGAGAATTTCAAACGCTAGTAAAGTTTTAACCCTTCGACGTCCTAATTGCAAACTAAATATTCCATTCAAAGTAAAAATAAATGTGGATGAAACGACGACATAATGGAATAATTGAACCCGAACATTGTAAACGTCACAATAGCCTTATTTTTTTTTTTATTTTATTGGTTTGCCAAAGTTGAATTTAACAAAGAAAGTAAACCTGTTCGAAATCGCCGAAGTTTTAACGGGCTTTAGGTCGTTTCGTACGGGGAAAAAAAAAACGAAAAAAAAAAGCGAGCGGGGGAATTACGTGAAAAATAAATTAGAAAATGCGATAAAAAAACAAAAAAAAAAACAACAACAACAAAGAGAAATAATTTCGCAAACGTTACGAGCCGCGGGGAAAACGACGATAAGTATTAGCATTATTAGTTACGATCCAAATTTTTTCACACCGTGAAAGCATTTATTTTTTTTCAGGTTATTTTTTTTTTTCCATAAATATGCTGATTAAAATCAGAGGAATATACAGTTTTTATATATTTTTAAATTATTAAATATAAACCATTTCACGTGGATATTTTAAAATATATTGAGATTACGATAAAATTTGATTTTGAGCAATTTAAAAAAATATATATGCACTTTAATTGAACTTGTTGCATTTTAGATTAGACTCAATTCAACATTAAATAATAATCAAATTTGTCTTAATAGGAGTATGTAATTTCAATTAGGCGACAAAATAAATCAAATATTTAGGACTTTTTAGAGAATCAATTTAAATAATTCAATGATCGCCACTGTATGTATGTATAGGTACATAAGTGACCAGTCAATTAAATCACATCACTTCATTGCAATTTTCGATTTAATCACATTTTTTTTATTGTAAATTTTGATTATTGTGAAATAAATTGGTTACGCTGATTTCATATAACTAAATATTACAATATTGTTACTTTTTTTGGCTAATTTTTAGAAAAACAAAATTAAAATCACACATTAGCCTAAAATTTGAATGATTCATACAACGGATTTCTCCGTTGATATGTAATAATATCCCGAAAATTAGGACACCTACATAAATATAAATTAAACAGTCGACTTATGACAACACAGCGCCGATGTTAATTATAATTCCCTTGTAAAACACCAGGGATCAGAGAGAGACAGGAACATCTCCCTGTCCTCGTGTGGGCGTGTAATATTATGGAAATTGAGAGAGTAAAGAGACGACCCATACGTATCGGCCGATCGGCGTAGGTAACAACCACCCCCATCTTCCCCCAGCCAAAATATGTATGTATAGGCGAATTCAAACTGCGTGTCTCTCTCCTCTCATGCGATTAAAGCAAAACGACAGGCTCGGGGGGCAGGGATCAAAGCAAAAATGGTAATATCTTAGATACTTATTGCGAAAGGGCGCCTCCGGTTGATTGCCAATCATGTTTTTACAAATCGAACCGTGTTGTTTTTTTTTTGTCTATATATTAGTCAAGCGACGAATTCTAAGCGAGTTTAACGACCAGATTAAATAATTGAGATGATAATAATACGCTGTAATTTGAATTCGCTTCGAGTGGTTTCTCGGAATTAATTCCGATATAACAAATACATACACTGTGCTGTCTGAATTTCTCAAGTCGTGTGACATCATCGGTAATATAATACTGTCAATACGTACAGATATCTTTTTAAATGTATGTAATCCAAGTTACTTGTTTGATTAACATGGATTTTCATATGCCTTAAAATTATGATCACAGTCATTCTCATTTTTATTTTTAGTTTAAGATAACAAAAAATTGATTGACATGAATTTTTAATTCTTTGTTCATATCCTTATCAGTAGTATCAATATCGTCGCCATTCTATTTTTAATTCATATTGATTGAACGATTTTATTGTCAAGTTATTGGAAGCAATTTTCGGTTACGTTATAAAATAAACATTCGAAGAAAAAAAAATACGTCAAATTGATTACGATACGATTTTCAGTCGCGTCGCAGCTTATTTAGTTCGACTGACCGCCAGTACGACAGCTACGCAGATGCGAGACGGAAAATGCATTATGCCGTACGAGTGAGCGAGAAAGCTAGCGCTATGCAATTGGGCGATTTGACATACTGACCTGCTCGCCACAGCACCACATTGTTTATTTCGCAAAGCAAAGTGCGTTATAATCGGTATCGTATTAGCCCAAATATAACGCGGCCTCGAATATAAAGCGGCCTCGAATATAACGCGAACTATATTATTTGGAGCAGGATTTAAAGGAAAAATTAAAATGGTCATGGTCGTATTTTCTGTTGGAATGTCAGTTTACGCGCCACAAGCATCGCACGCGTTTCTGAAACTCCAAGCCTCGAAGCTGCACGTTCTGAAGCTCCGCCATGTTTAACTCAATTCATAACTTCCCTGAGGAGTTTAGACACAGAGTGGAAGCGGTATCGGACGACAACTTTTCGTTGACGGTTTACGCAGAAATCCACGACAGGTGTTGTGGTGTTGACAGGTGGATTTCTTCGTACTCCCGCCTAACAAACACACGCTGGATTATCTCGCGGGCACGAATTAACTCTCAACAATTCGTTTGCAGGTACGTTCCTTTCTTTTAAATTTAATTTATTATAACATCGGACAAATATACGGTGAAATACGGTGGAGGGGTCCTAATTGCAGTTAATTCTAAACTAAACTCCATCCATCAACCAACTTGGTCCTCACAAACTGAAGACATTTGGATATCCATTAATAAGAATACCAAATCACCACTTCACATATGTTGTTCCTATCATCCACACGGTCCAAATCACTCATCCAATCTCCAATTATTCTTTGATAATGTTATAAATATTCAATCCAACTATCCCGATGATTCATTCCTGCTAATCGGCGATTTTAATCTTCCCTATATCATTTGGTCTACTGACGCCACTGTGCCCACCTTATCACCTCATTGCTTACAAACTGATTTAGCCAGCTCTCTTTTACTTGATTTCTCAAATTTCATTTACCAGGCGCAAATCTCCCATACTATTCTCTTACAAAATTAATAATATTCAAATTAAAAAAGTTGATACTGTCAGAGACCTTGGCATTGTTTTCGATACTAAGCTTTCGTTCAATAACCATATTGACCTGATCGCCAGAAGGGCTAATAGAAATCTAGGTTTCATCATGAGGGTGTCCAAGCCTTTTAAGTCTTGTGATACCCTCAAATTACTTTTCAACTCCTTTGTCAGAAGCCACCTGGAGTTTGCAAGTACTGTGTGGAACCCTTATACCATATAAACATTCTTAGACTGGATAAAATCCAAAAAGGTTCCACACATACTTGCAATTTAAATTCCACATCCCAATTATTCCTAATTCTTTGTTTATTCCCAATTTAACCCCACTTGTAACAAGAAGAATCATAAATGACCTCTGTTTTTGTACAAAATCCTTAACAATTTAGTTGATAGTCCTTGTCTCCTTTCTAAAATCTCCTTAATTGTCCTTCCAGAACATTCCGTAATCCTAATTTATTCCACCTTAAGTTCTTATCCTCAAACTTATCTCGCAACTCATTCATCAACAGATCATGCAATACTTTCAACAAACTTCCTATTTCATTTGATATATTCACCTCCAACCTCTTTACTTTCAAAATTCATCTATATAAACACTTTTCCAATCCCTAATCCTACCCACACTCTTCCAAATCTCCCTCTCCCTTCTCACTACTTTCTTTATGTTTCTTACATTCATCATCTTTCTATTCTTTATTTACATATCTTATATCTAATTTTACTTATATAAACTATGTCTATTATCTTTCTATGTATTTCTTCACCTATGTTATATCAAATTTATTTATAGAAACTACTTTGGTTTATGTCATAACTTTGTTCATCTCTATTTTGTATTTCTTTAATTATAACTGTATGTTTCTTTCTCAAATAAATAAATAAATAAATATGTTAGTACAGTTGACTCCCGATTGTCCGGGCTAATGGTGGGGAGGGCGCACGGATAATCCGAACTGGTTTTTTTTTATAAAATACTACATAAATTATACATTTCTAAAGAAGAAAATTATTTTAACGTGTTTAATACTCATTATTTATTAAGAGAATCTGTGATTTTGGTTTGTTTTTAATCTTTTAATGATTTTCTAATATCAGTTCGAATTTTCCATTCAAAATACATTTTTGTTTGAATTAAATTCATACACGGATAATCGGGAGTTTACTGTAGTTATAATTTTTCGAAATTTTTTCTCTTTAACAGAAAACAATATTTTTGCCAGTTCAGCAAAAGAATAAAAAAAGCGCCAACAAATAATTTCGACTGCAAAGCCAGCATCGACATAATGGTTAAAATATGCAACTCCGATACTAGATATCAAAACCAACACATCAAGGTATAAAAACCACATATGTAATACATTACACATATATTTTTTTACACTAATTTTCACCAAAGAAATTTGATTAAATTGGTTGTTGTTCAACAATCATATGTATGTATGTATATGTACATATGTAACAATATGCATAATGCTATAGTACTAATGCGATTTTGTTTTTTATATAGAAAAATCTTCCAGCGGTGATTAAAATCAACCTCCACCATTCTCATGATATTGAATCCGCAGAGGCTCTTGCTTCATTAGCGCCAAATTCCGCCACATTCGATAGGTTTCAGTCATATTTTTACAGTAAAATGGGTGTGGCGGAAGCAATGCGTGAGAATTCAAAATTCTTGGATGAGGAAATGGGAGGGGTTGAAAATGTCACCGTAAATGGAATGAACAACCCAAAAAAAACCACAGCTTATCATTGGCATAAGATGTGGAAAAATTTTCTTTTGGGTGATGCTACTGGCCCCGGGATGATAAAGGTAGTGAACTTTATTCACTTAAATGTATTAAGATTGTGTATATAATAAATTTAAAATTATTTTCTTGCAGAGATTGGATGAAACTATTGCAGCTCTGGCAAAATCGGGCGCAGCCAAATTCAAATATCAATTGAATCCCTTTGCCCTAATCGTGATGACTCCGCTGATGGAAAGAGCACAAAATTTATCGTCGACGCAGGATATAATCTTTATAGATTCAACTGCGTCGTGCGACCTACAACATCACTCAATAACTTTTGTTTTGAGCGAGAGTATTGCTGGTGCTGTTCCATTAGCGGTCATCATTAAGAAAGGTCAAACAACTGCAGAATATTCGTCTGGATTCGATCTTTTAAGGGAATCTTTAGGAAATTTGAGTCCTCGGTATATCATGACTGATAACAGTGACGCTGAACGCATAGCTCTTAGTAATATTTTTTCTAATTCAAAGCTTCTGCTGTGCTCATTTCATATTTCACAAGCTTTGTTTCGATGGCTCAGCAATGTTGATAAACATGGGGTCTTGAAAGGGGATAAGCAAACTTTGTACAAGTTATTTAAAATATTATTGTTCCTTCCCCTTTCTTTTATTGTTTTGGTTTTGGAAAATAAAATTGTATGATGAGCCTAATTGATTTATTCTGCATATCTATGCCTGTATGCATCTTATACACATCTTTTTCAATGAAATATTTATTATTCTGATTTTATTTTATTTTTTTGCTATATTAAATAAACATGTCAAAATATGCATTTGGATATTTTTAATCGAGTTCCTTACAAACATTATGTTATTTGGTTAATGTACAATAAAATATTTTAAAGTCACACAATTTATGATGAGGATGTCATTTTTGTACCTTCCCACATGATAAATATTTTGGACTAAAAACACAAAGTGGTTTTCGAAGCTCTAAAAGAAATAGGTGGTGCTATAAAGAATTCTGGGTTACACATCCGCATGTGTTAACTGCCAGTTCGCTTATTAGAAATAATATGTCCATTATTGACTAGGACTAGTTAAAAATAATGTGAATATTTTTTCTAAGAGCCGAAAGAAACGGATCGAGATTGATCAGACATGCGAACAACAAGCACCAGCAATACTTTCAATTAAAACCAAACGGAATTACATACATGCTGCTGTTATAACACTTGCACTTTCCATTACAATTTGACGTTTGACATTTACAACGTACAATTTGACAATTACCATCTAAATTCTGTAAGAGAATATTAATTTTTTTATAATTTACGCAATCGCAATACATATTTATTTTCATAAATAGTTTTCACACCCCAAATGATGTTTATCCACATTATTTGAAGTTTTCTATACGAAACAAACAATGTGGTGCTGTGGCGAGCAGGTGAGTACGTCAAATCGCCCAATTGCATAGCGCTAGCTTTCTCGCTCACTCGTACGCTTAATGCATTTTCCGTCTCGCATCTGCGTAGCTGTCGTACTGGCGGTCAGTCGAACTAAATGTGCCGCGTCGCAATCAATCAGGTTGAATTAGACAGCTTAATCCTTAATCCGCAATAAGATTTCAATACCGTGGCATCTTAGGAAAGAATGCCATATGTGACATTTACAAAACAGCCGAATAGTCATATTCACAAATTGTCCTAGGTATATAACCTCTAGGATAGTGCTTCTCAAACTTTTTAGTACCGCGACCCACCTAATTTATAATTAACGAAAACAAGCACAGTGCACTAACTCACTGCACTGGGTCATTTCATCGATTCTGCGTGCAATCGTATTATAAGCGAAGTCGTTTCGACTTCTATACTTCTTTCTTGCTCTTATCATCAAACATAACATTCCAACCGTGTCTTTTATTGGTGGTAGCACTAAAGTCTTGCCAATTGTGTGCGGCTTACTAGCTTGCGCGATTTGCAAACTAATCAGGTTAGAGGCGTGGAGAGATTTTTCATTAATGCCGGTGTAATGCGAAAGCTTCCGATTTCGACGACTTAAGCTGTTCCAGTTGTCTTTCAAAAAATTCTAGTGGCATGTTTTTAAAATACGGATGCTTCGTCACAAAATGCCAACGCAATTTGCTCGGACGCATCCTAATCTCTATAGTGCCGTCTTGTTATTTTAAATTTTGAATAAAACATAGATATACAATACCATAGATATGCCATTCCAAACAAATTTGCCGGGACAAAGCGTCAGAAGCAACGGGGGGCTGCGGGGGTCTAAAGTGCGGGGAACTCTCACAAAAAAGAAGTCCCACAAAACAAAGGTCAAGCAAAATGCATGCAAGGCATGCATTTTTGCATGCCCTTTTTAGTATGTCATTTTTCGGGCGCTAAGGCCAATCTATGTTATTCTACATCTATATATGTATATAAAAATCAATGTATGTCTGTCTGCCTCTTATAGGCTCGTAAACCACTCAACCGATCGCGATGAAACTTTCAGGACTTAATGTGATCATGCCGGGGATGGTTCCTGTGAAAAAAAATCGGGAAAAAACGGGAACGGGCCTGCTCACGCGTCAAATAACGTACTAGGAACGGGAAAACGAGATCGGGACCGGGATCGGGAACGGGCCTGCTCACGCGTCAAATAACGTACTAGGAACGGGAACGGGAACGGGACCAGGATCGGGATCGGGAACCTTGCTCACGCGTCAGATAATGTACGGGGAACGGGAACGGGATCTGGACGCGTCAGATAACAGGACTATGGAACGGGAACGGATCAGGATTTAATCGGAACAGGGGAACTTTTTTTTGAATTTTTTTTTTTTGGATTTTTTTTCAACGGATCGGGAACGGAAAGGATTTTTTCAACAGGATTCGGCCCCTTACCACCCCACAGACCCCCTAACGGGAACAGGAACGGGATCGGGCATTGCAACGCATGCCGGGTCAGGTAGTCTATGGAATAAAATTTTGAACTTTTAGCGACCCTACAAGTAGGTCGCGACCTACAGTTTGCGGGCAAAAAGCGCGACCCATAGGGTTTAATTATATATATTATAAGCTCCTTAGTACGTACCGATGTACCATAAGAATTACTTGTTCCCGATCGCCAATTTTATCGCGCGCCCAAATTTTAATATCCTTATAAATGTACAAACGTTCCCGATCGCCAATTTTATCGCGCGCCCAAATTTTAATATATAAACAAACAAGCAATTTTTTACCAATGAACAGGGGCGGAGGGTCAAACACAATATGCAAAATAATACAACGAAAGGGGAAAAAAAACCTAGGGTTGGCGGGAAAATTTTGCAGTATAATGGCACGAGAGTCGTGGGAACCCCACCTTCAAATTCCCCGTTTTCTCACACAGAGAAATAAATTCCCACGGAAAGGGGGGGCGGCCGGTTGCCAGGCAGCGAGATATTAAATAGAGAGAGCTACCTGCCGCCCCCGACAACTGTTGCTCGGCACGGCCCTGGAACGAGAACAAACCCCGTCGATACGACAAAGCCAATATGGAAAACAATACCGAGGGGGTACATTATTATCGTGTGCGTTCGCTCGCTCAGTGAAAAAAAACATCAGAGCCGTGTAAAATTCATACACAAATGTACATATGAGTCGCCTAGTTCCAAATCCCGATAAGTCCACAATATGTACATATATAAAAAAAACGAGGATAAAATATTTTCTGGTTCTAAGAATGTTTTCAAACGATGCCTTATACATACTTGAATTATTCCAAATACCGCCAAGTGCGCCGTAAAAAAATATTGAAAATCAGTGTTAGTTTCAAAAACTGACAATTGCACTATGATAAAAGCTGATAAAAGCCATATTTAGAAAGACAACAACGAGAGGTCCATGTTTCTAATCACAATATTTTGTTTAATATCAACAAAATTAAGTTTAAATGAGTTTAAACGCCATCAAGCAAATAAGTCTGTAGCAGGAAAACCGCGTTTGCGAACAAGTGAGTTTTATGGACTTATCGGGATTTGGAACTAGGCGACTCATATGTACATATGTACACGATGAAAGTTTTAAAAAATCGTTTGAAAGTTCAAGTTCATTTAAAGCAGTGGTGCACAACCTATTGGCACAAGGGCCAATTTATCCATCTTATATGTAACACTGTTGGACAAATGACGACTTTTTTTTTGCTTCAGAGACGAGATATGACTTTTCTTATAGATCTATGCCCAGTGAACACGAATCTGGTAATAAAAAATGTTGATTGGCTCGAGATTCAGAGATATATGTATTTTTTAAATCACGCGATTTTTCTATCTACCCGTGAAAAAATAGTGGTACTACATAAATAAAAAAAAAAAAATAAAACAGCGCTGTATGGTATGTTAGTGACGATTCAGATTATGTACATATATTCAATTGCTACTGCATAATTTGTTAACATATCAAACATAGAATTTTTTTTTATATTCAATGAAGTAAGAAATGTCATTTTACACCGCGTGCAGCCCGCGGGCCGCGGGTTGTGCATCACTGATTTAAACCCTCTCTCTAATGTCATTGTAGTGGTTTCCAAACGGAAAACAGTATCGGTAAACATGATTCGTTTATTGGCTCCAACGCGCAAGTAAATATTTGTACAATAACAGTTATATAAAAAAAATATACATATATGTACGTACTGTCACTATTGCGAGTGTAGACTAAACAGCGTGAGAGGATCACCCATTGATAAGAAATAGTGAATGAATACAACTAACGGTCACGTACAAAAATTAAAATTATACATATATTATACGTACACGTAAACTATGTAAACTAAAACTAAAGAGTTTATACACATTTCGATTTTTTGTCGGAAGCGGCAACGGATTCTTCATACATTTCGATGCTGCAAAAAAATCAGGACTTGTAGATTGTATGTACATATGTTATCGAATAATCATACATATATATGGGTAAATATCGTTGATACTTGTATATATATTTAAATACTGATCATACAAAAGTTGAACTAATAAATATATTCAATATTACATATTGACTGTTTGTGGTGTAAAAATTGATAATAATCCAATTTTCATTCATCAAAACGTGAAAATCTTTGGAGTATCTTTCCCAGAAAACTTCACGAGTGAAAATGTTTGTCGAAGAAGAAAATTTAAAGTTCTTGTGAACGATACCGAAATCCGACCTCGAAACGAAATAAACTTAGTCTGGGCTTTAGCGCAAATAAATAATTGAATCTACTTGGAAAACTATATAACACTAGACCAAATTACAGCATATTTATGTATGTATGTACATATTAGATTTTCGAACTACATATCTATCCATATTTAGAGAAACGTTTGAACCGTTGCAATATTAAAATTGTACTCAAACTATAACACATACATAGATAGTTACACGTTGGTTAACTATGCATAAGGTTAAAGATAACGACTTGCGTCACTCTTATCCCCGACCTTGTGTAAATAATATATATATCAAACGTATGAACAGCTATACAGATAGGTATGTAGATACATATGTACATACATACATCAAAAAAAAACAAGAATCAACCGATACACACAATTTCCACATACATATGTATGTATGTAGGTATGTATAAAAGCGAAAAATCTTCTCTCATTAGCTGGCTGGTGAAAAGATTAGGTGGTCACGAAGAGCGAGCGGTGCTAGCTGTCGGTGTGAACGAGACAGTCGCACCATAACGTCAAGGCCGAGGCGCCGCCATCTTGATCTACAGCACACCGTACACGCTACATGTGTCAAAGAGGCTCGAGCGAGTGAACTTTAACTACTGCGTATTATTGTCATATATATGCTTCACCGGCTGTCAAATTGCTGTACACTTTTGTACGTAAACCAACACCTTTCGAGAGACAGGGACAATACTACTAAGCGTGACGTCACACGGTGAATTTTCCCTTACAGCGCGAATATACATACATATGTATGTACGTTGCAAAGTTCGGCGATACACAATTGGGGAAGCACATCAAACGTGCATTCGGCGATGTATTTTTTCACAATTGGTCGCAATAAAGAGAGATTAAGAGCGATATTACATTGAGCAACAAAACCAGCACCAGATTTTTTTTGGCGGTGGCGAGCATCTTATTACATTGCACCACTTTTCAAGCTACCAAGCTACCTGCTCATCTCATAATCTTCATACAAAAAAAAAATACTATACGAAACTAGGTACTCTATGTAGACGTAGAAAATATATAAAATTCAACATCTCGTATTTCTTTCTGAATTTCATTGTTTTCGAAACAATTGCGTTGACTTTGCGTTGTGTTGACAATTGAGTACGACGATGCAAAAAAAAAGTCAGAAAAGGGTTTTTGGTGAAGATTTTTTTCGGCGAACATTGACTTCCAAGAAATTTTCAAGCAACCCAGAATCGCATCGTCTAATACATCGTAATACTTACCATTGGAACCTGTATATCTATCTGGTCGCCGAGGTTCAAAAAAAACCTGGTGCTGGTAGTGTAATATCACGCTTAGGGACTCCTTTTAGGCTGATATTACATTCAGCAACAAAACGGAAAACAGTTTTAAACTCATGAGTCCCTTCGGCAGAGCGTAGTCCCTTAGAGTGATATTACACTCGGCAACAAATCGGGACACCAGGTTTTATTTGAACCTCGGCGACCAGATAGATATACAGGTTCCAATGGTAAGTATCCCGATGTATTAGACGATGCGATTCTGGGTTGCTTGAAAATTTCTTGGAAGTCAATGTTCGCCGAAAAAAAATCTTCACCAAAAACTCTTTTCTGACCTTTATTTTGCATCGATCTGTATCAATTGTCAACGCAACGCAACGTCAACGCAATTGTTTCGAAAACAATGAAATTCAGAAAGAAATACGAGAGGTTGAATTTTATATATTTTCTACGTCTACATAGACCTCTTTTTTATAGACGTCTTCCTAGACCTATTTTTTTTTTTTTATGAAGATTATGAGATGAGCAGGTAGCTGGTGAGTGAAAAGTGGCGCAATGTAATAAGATGCTCGCCACCGCCAAAAAAAAAATGGTGTTGGTTTCGTTGCTCAATGTAAAATCGCTCTAAAGTGTCCACAGGGGTAACGAGGGTTCACTGTCTAAATTGTCTAAAGTACCTGACTACAATTTCGTTAACAGATAAATTAATACTTTTAATCGCATCCGCAGCACAGTGGTTACCGAACAAAAGTTACAATCCTCTTTTTTTACGAGGGTTTTTTTTTTTGTCACACCCAAAGGACATTTTCCGACATTTGGCGAGTCGCTGAAAAAATGGAAAAGGAACTCATTCATATCCAGTTAAAGAAATCGGCCGAAAAAGTTACTGTGTCAGAAAAAAAGTCGATAGTATCTACGAATCGTCAAGACACAACACAAAAGTTCTAAACAAATCGCGAAAAACTATACCCATATTGCATACAATCGCAGGAGGTTTTGTTATCATTGAAATTTTTTTGACGAAATGGAATAAAACGTCCACGACCGGATTACTCGATTGATTTTTTTCATTAAAGCGCAAAATAGCATTCCAGTCTCATTTTGACAAAAATCTTCCAAGAACTCGTTATGTGAATTCAATATCGAAAGATTGAAACCGGATCGGAAACTCTCATAACGTGAGCCGATTTTGTCAATAGGTATTGTGTACAAGAACTAGACAATTCGATATGTACATATGTATATTGACTTGATACCAAAAGGACCAAAGTCAAATTGATTTTGGAAGCTAGATATTGCTATTGTCCAAAAATTTCCTAATATCCTAACCTACATACATATATGTACATATTTGATGTCAACAGAAACAATAAAGCTAAACTGTTTTTTTTTTAACAATATAGTTTCGGTTCGAGTCTATGTTTCTAGCCTAACCTAACCTAACCGCATGTGTAAAAATGGAACAAAAGTTCGTCTACAACAGTGGTCGGTAACCTTTTTCTAGCCAAGGGCCAAATCAAGGAAAAAGTTGTAAAATTAACAAGTTTGGGAGCCGCAACATATTATTTTTGGATTTAAAATTCAAATCAATGTTAATGAATTGTATGTAAATAGTTTTATACAATTCATTTATTGCTAAAACCTTAATAAAGTTTAACGTTTAACCTTGAAAACAATTTTAAAGTTTTCTCATGGGCACCTTACACGTTTACAATTTTGATTCGACTTTCCAAACATCGGGATCAATATTATTGAACGGGTAAGGTTATATGAAAAGTAGGAAAAGGAAAATTTTTGTGAAATTTATGTTTGAAACACCCCTATCGAAAAATTCATTTTATTTCATGTAAACGTTGGTTGACAATGAGAGCCGCAGGTTTTCATACAAAGAGCCGCATGCGGCTCCGGAGCCACAGGTTCCCGACCGCCGGTCTATATCATAAAGAGAACGCTACACGCTATTGGTGCCACTCGAATTTTGTCCCTTTCAACACACTCAGCACAAAAACTCAGGGATTCCCAAGCCCGTGCCCGCGGGCACCATGGCGCCCGCTGACCGATTTGTGTGCGCCCGCCACTATTCGACCACGACAGAATTCTTTAAACTTGGAGTTGCAGGGAAAAGACAAACATGTACATAGCTAAAATGATAAACTCCGCAGAAAGCTCTCTAAAATGAAAGCTCTGTAAACTCATTTAAAGCCAAACTGTTTTTGTGGATATCACATCTGCAGATGAAGTCACTCGTGCATTTCCCAAATATGAAGAAAATGGCAGGTAACAGTGAATTCAACGTGTCATTATGATTTGTTAAGCACCTTCAAATGCTTCAAGAAGAGTTTGAAAAGAGATTTCAACAGTTTATTATCATCGAGCCAATGGTCTCCTTTTTTATCAATCCTTTTACTTGCCAAATAAATATAATGGAAATAGCTGCGTACATTGCAGAGCTTGTTCAAGTGAAGGACCTTCAATGCTAAAATCCTTAATATCAGACAAGGACTTCTGGAATACAGTGGACAGAAAAAAGTTTTCATTCTTAAAAAAGCGGCATTATTTTTTTGTGTATTATTTATTACCTACATATGTATGTATGTATGTTCAACTATAAATTTGCTTTGAAAAAATAGGTGGTGCCCGCCGCCCTACCAATATTTTAAAATGTGCTCTAGGGTACAGAAAGGTTGGGATCCCCTGGACTAGAGGAATTGTTGAAGCTACACCGTTCGAGCGGTCACAGCTCTGCCCTGCGGGCGGCTAAAACTCACACTCGCAATAAATTGCGACAACACGTTTTACAACCATTGTAAACTACAAAGTTAAAACCGAATGTTAAGAGTTTAGAGCGCGAATTAACTGAGCACACAACGCAACGCACCGCACAGTGAATAGTTTTCCCCAGTTTCTATTTGCGGACAAACGCGTAAACTAAATATTAATGTACGAGCGGTTCAACAAGTTGCATATTTAGAGAGCACGTACGCGGAAAATATTTTAACACACGACACGTGTTCCGGACAAAATCCGAAAAATTCGCAATACGGCACGTACTCTCGACAATTGTCGGCATCGCGTTAATTGCACAACCGGCCAAAGCCCCCCCTTTTGAATAAACATTGGGCAATTATTAATTCGGTCGATGGTGGCGTAACGTCATTACAATCGCTGGGAAAACTCGGGTTAGAATACACCCGGATGAGAGGAGGGTTTATCTTTCATTCGGATGAAATGCGCTGAAAAGCGACCAGATGGACACAAAGCGTCGTGTATGTGTACTTGCCTTTTGTTACATTGTAGTACAGGGTAGTCGTGAAGAAACGGGGTTTTCAAAAATTCATATCTACAAAGCTTTGATATCAAGCGTTGTCAACTTACCGTATGTCGTAGTGAAGTAACTAGGGAAAGATACTCTGCAATGGTAAAACCATTGCCTTCTGCAGGGAGGAAGGAACTATGATTTGAATTTTTGTAGTACCGTCTCACAACTAAGGCTGATATTACACTTAGCAACCACAACAACAACCAGATTTTTTTTGAACCTCGACAACCAGATAGATATACAGGTAGATTGTGCGATTCTCTGTTGCATAAAAATTTCTTGGAAGTCAATGGTTCGATGAAAAAAACCTTCACCAAAAACCCTTTTCTGACGTTTTTTTTTTTTTGCATCGTCGTACTCAATTGTCAACGCAACGCAACGTCAACGCAATTGTTTTGAAAACAATGAAATTCACAAAGAAATATGAGAGGTTGAATTTTATATATTTTCCACGTCTACATACTACTACATAGAGTACCTAGTTTTCGTATAGCTTCCTAGACCTATTTTTTTTTGTATGAAGATTATGAGATGAGCAGGTATATTGGTGAAGTAAAAGTGGTGCAATGTTATAAGATGCTCGCCACCGTCAAAAAAAAATCTGGTTGTTGGTGAAGTGGCCAAGTGTAATATCGCTCTAAGAGAAATTAGTAAATTCTACCAGCAGGCGGCTGATCCAAATCTTACCAATGACGATATTTAAGGTCGAAAACCGTCACGAAATCATTCGACGTACAGGGATCGAACTGCAGACCTTCGCTCAGTTATCGCCTGGCTTTTACAGTATCAGTATGCATTCATCATCATCACCATCCACTGCTGGATGAAGGCCTCTCCAATCGTCTTCCATTCAATCTGCACACATTCTTCTCAATTCATTCTGCTATATTTGCCACTTTAGTCATACTTCTTACTCACGTATTCCTCTCGTTATACCGAGCATAAATCTTTCCATGCTTGTCTGTGTGCACTGGATCTTACGTAGCATTCTTGAATTAACATCCATACGTCATAACTGGCAGTACGCATTGGTATATATAAATAACTATCTCTACAATATGATTATCTACTGTGACTAGGCTTTGCGTGCAAAATTCATTAAAAATAATTTTAGTTTTATTAAAATTAATTTTTAAGCCTACTTTCATACTTTCGTCGCTTAATTTTCTTAATCTATTTTGTAAATCTACTGAGTCATATGCAACTATAATTAATCTTAGATTGTAAGTCTTAAATTACAACAAACAACGCATGAAGGGTTACGCATGGTCCCCAATTTGTTCTATGTATAACTTTGAAACGAAAAAAAAATTTCCAATATGAAATTCTCTGATCGAATGCGTTTTTTCTGTATTTTTAGTTCATGTGCTAATTTTGGAATTATTAATCACCCGTTTGGCAAACACCACAATTTCACAATAAAGAGAAAGAAATGAAATGAATTTTTGCAAACAACACCGGTTTTTTTTAATGATCATCCTGTATATACATACATACTACTTTTTCGATGGCGAAATTAACTGAAATTGTTTCGTCGCATTGGTTATCTCGCAATAAACGGATGTAATCGGATCGATGATGGCTCCGAGCACTAAACTAATGGATGAAATTTGTCTTCAGTAAACAAAACGACAGAAATCGCAGTGTCGCGACTCTTGAATACATACATATGTATGTATGTATTTAAAAATAAGGTTTCCATTCGAGAGGGCTAATACAACATAGAAGTGCCTGTCAAAAATGAAAATCATATTTTCTCAAATAATACAATACATTTTTGGATATTGTTATTTTTTTATCATATTTGTCAATACAATTTGATTTGATATTGTTCTATACTATTGAGATACATATTTACATAGCTGCTTTTAATCTATGTTTGTAGTAAAAAAATAATAAGAATATTACAGATTTTATAAGAGACTTTGCCATCCCAGTTGTAAAGCTATCGAGCAAAGGGTCATAGTCGAAGGTTTTTTGGGAAATATGCGCCAGGAGTTCCAAATTGCCTTTAGTTGTGGATTCATAAAAAAAACTGGAAACTTTGCAACAAAAAAAAGCGGCTAAAATTTATTTATGAAATGTAATAATACATTATGTACTTTTAGAATAAATACATTGAAGATTCATAGCCGCCTTAAATAAACTATGATGATATTTATTTATTTATACAGCTCGTAAAGTACAATATAAAATAAAATTGATTCCACATAATACAATAGAGCCAAAATAGTTACAAAGGATCAATATGTAAATTAAAAACTCATTTAAAATCAGTACAAATGTGTAATAGTTATTTGTAAGGAAAACATTAATATCTTATGTACATTTCACAATCATAATTAAAAGTAGACTGACACTGATAAAATTATATGGCGTAACTTGCGTGAACTTTAGTATTGTGATAAAGAAAAATTACAAGTCACAAACATGTTTCAATATGAAGTTCACGGTCGATTGTTTTAACACTCGCTATAATTTAATAGAAACAATTTATCGGCGAGCTAATCGTAAAATGCTAATCTCTAAGCCCCTCTAACGGTATAATAAAAAGCGACATTTCATTGTTAAATTAAGACTACCGGCGAATAACGAACGAGCGTTTAATTAAAATACATTAGGCAATAAAACGACGAAGGAAAAAAAAAATTTAACAATACGTAGCTTTTCTACCAAGCAGATACGCCGAAGCAATATTATACGCTTATTTAATAGAAAGAGGGTAAAATTCAGCATTTTCCCCTCTCGCTTTTCTTTTTCACATTCTTATTTCAAACATCAGCATCAATTTTTGGTCCAATATCGCGGCAAACACGATTTATTGGATCGGCCTGTGTTGAGGTCGACGACTACATTAAACGCAAAATCGTGTGGTTTTTCTTATACATACATACATAATATTTATTATAATATTGAAATATCGCCTAGAGCGCGTGGACTGTATACACATATCGTAAAATTTATTTATTTATTTAATACTAGCTTTATTACCCGGCTTTGCCCGGGGTGTAATTAATATGTATATGTAATGTAATATAGTGTTTCTTTAGTAAATTTTTTCGGGAGCCCAAAAAAGGGGTCGCCGGGGCAGGAGGGGGGTCTGGGGGTGGTAATGGGCCGGCATACCACCCCCCCCAGACGTCCCTCAAGCCCCGGCGGCGGCCCCTTTGACTCCCTCAAGCCATGCCGGCCCCTACCACCCCCCAGACCCCCCTCCTGCCCCTTTTTTGGGCTCCCGAAATAATTTACTAAACAAACACTTTATTACATTATATTAATTACACCCCGGGTAATAAAGGAGGGTTGCGGGGATGTGGAGGGGTGGGGTTAGGGGGGGGGGACGTACTTACTTAAATCTGTCGAAAACATCTACTATAGTGTGTACTTCGTCGTTTCTATTAATCGCACCCGAGCAACGTCTGGTAATTGACGAATGACCCATACGTACATACAAACTAAAGTGTTTTTTTTATATTATGTAGATATTTAAAAAATACATGAGAGTTTGGACACGCGTTGACTGTTCATTGAATGTTACAAACGCGCGACCAATCGTTTACAAGTAAAAATGATGAATTGTGTTTTACACACTGGTCCATATATGTACATATAATGATAATACGCACGTACAGAGTAGTATTCGGTAGTTGACGGTAATAACCGGTTAATGGAATCAACCGGTATGATGATTAAAACTTCCCGAGATGAAGCCCTGAATTATACCGTTTCGCTGCGCAGCAGATTGAAGCGAGTAATGCAAGTAATAAAATATAATTTGATCACCAGGTAAATATTTGTAAAAGTGTATGTGAAATTACTGAAGAATTAGCTGTAAAAATGCATTGTTTCAAATTCGGATTCGATTGTTTAGATTATTCATCATTTTGATCCACTGCTGGATGAAGGCCAATCCTCTTCCATTCCCGTCTGTCTTGAGCAATCTGCATCCACTTGACTCCACACATTCTTCTCAATTCATCAGTCTACACGTTCTGCTATATTAGTCATACTTCTTACCCATGTATTCCTCTTACGATCTCTTCTTGTTATACCGAGCAATCTTTCCATACTTCTGTGTGCACTGGATCTTACGTGGCATTCTTGAATTTAGCATCCATACGTCATAACTGGCAGTACGCATTGGTCGTATGCCTTCTTTTTTTTTTATAGCGGAATGTTGAATATAAAAACTATGTTCATTCTTCCAAAAGCACTCCATCTTCTATTTTACATCAGGTCATATTCACGGTCAGTTCATAAGCTATTATGCGTAAAATATCATTATAAATCGATATTATGTATGTATGTAAAAAATACTGACAAGACAAGGATATTACCCTTAATTACATAAAAGTAAAATAAAATGTTTTAGCATCAAATTACAAATATTTTAATGATTGAAACATAAACTTATACTAAAAGAATTATAAGGATGAGGATTTAGTGCTTTTCCCCAACAATGGGTTATCAATATTATTTTTAATTAATTAAAAATTTCGAAGTACACTTGTTAATCTCTTTTAAAAACATAAAAATAGCAAATTATAGCACAAATATCATATTAAATATTTATACACATTAAATGAAATGGTTTGTGTAATAATTTATTAAACGTGTAAAAGTTCCTACACGTTTTACACGATCTCAATTTTTGTTTGTGGATGAAGGTAATTCGAATACCAATTATTATCGGCAGTCTCCTATTCCTAGGTTGATTGGGACTGGCAATAAGTATGGGAATTTATTGGACTATTTCTGGTATAACCTTAATTTGGTAAAGTATAAACTGTTGCTTTCTTTACGAAGTTCCTCTTCTTAGTTTAATTTAAATTATATGTATGTTTTACTCCTGTATTGATATCTTCTCTGTTTGTATAAAAGCCTTTTTAGGCGTGAAATAAGTAATAAATAAATAAATAAATAAATTTATATCTCACAACAACGAAAATAATTCAATTCCAAAATTCGCCTGTCCGCCAACTCGCACCCACTGTGCATCAGTCGCGAATTCAGAACGCAAAAACAAAAGCAATCACGATTCAGATATTCGCGGTAAGAGATTTGCGACCTTCAACGATTCCCAGCATTTCATTTGACTTAATTAATGATACGCGCATATTTTGCACGTGTTTATTATCGAACGCGCACTAAGCCGTTCGTTAAAATTTGTCAAATACCTCTAGCTAGGGGGTGCTAACGAAAACCCGCCGGTATAATTAATTATTGATAGCACACACTCACACACTAAGGTTGTTTTACTTACATTTCCATAACACGAGTCGCCTCGCTAATTCCTATGGTAATCTAACGTCAACACACTTCGCTTTGGTATGTCTTATTAATCACCCGGTGAATCATCCGTACTTTTACGCAATTAATCAATCTCTGTTTAAATAATATGAATCGATGGCTTTGTGGTTAGACTTAGTTAATCTCTCGAGCGGAGGTCTGGGGTTTGATCCCCGTATTCGCAAAATCCCATTACTAAATCTGAATAGAACATTTTAATTTTTTTCAATTTACCTAAATTAGTTTAGAGACGGTTCCACAAAATTAGCACCATTTAAAAAAAATTCTTCCTACCTACCAAATCATTGTCCGTTTCTTCTCCCCCTTCCTCCCCTCCAGAAGAGAACTGTTTCATCACTGGAGAGTACATAAAATTTCCCTAGTTACTCCACTATGAGTACTATGACACGTTACATATATAAAAGGATGTACGGCTACTACCCTTTTCTCTTCCCAACAAAATTCGTTAGGGGTATGACTGGCATGAGGTCTTTGGAGTGGAGGAGGAAAGTATCCCTGTTGAAACATGTGTTCATGATTATAAATGGATATATGTTCAATGGGGAAATACTAGAGCGTCTCCAACTTTACACTCCTGATTTTTATTGTCGTGCACGGGGTCACGAGCTATTTGTGGTGCCGGGGTACAGAACAATGCTTATGGGGTCCAGCCCGGTGATTACTGCTCTTAAATTATTTAATTCATTGTCGACTGATGTTGACATTTTCAACATCAGCCTGGCGCAGTTTGTAATCAAACTAAAAATTTGTAAATTCTAGTATTATTTTGTTATTATTTCTTTTTTTTTTTTTTTGATTTTCTTATGTTTTCTATTATATTATATTATATTCTGTGTAACTTCTATGTATCTTTTTGATATTCTTATTCTTTTTTTTTTTATATATGTATGTATATTTAATCTATATTTTGGGCTAAAAACCTGTTAATAAATAAATAAATAAATAAATAAAAAACACTTGATTTCAAATATGTAAGCAAGTGAATGCATCGGGGAAGAAAGTTAATATAATTTACGAGTCGATGGAAAAAGTTGAATGAATGTCGTTGTCGTGTTAATAAATATGTTACGACATCTGAATATTCATTGTCCGGTTCGCTTCAATCGAATGTGCATAACAATGTGTACATAATATGTATGTAATAAAAAAAAAATCAACAACAAGGTGTCGAATAGGCTATATTTAACAGATGAGAATGTCCATTCGAATGATACTACGCAGATAATACAAATTTAAAAAATATATATACATATGTACATATATGTATATATGGCAAAGGTTATTCGGAAAGGTCAAATGTGCAATTTGATGCAAAATTTTATGGATGGTGCGGTCAGAAAAACAATGAAAATTGAGCTGTTGAATATTGTAAACATGTTTAACTGTTTCTGTCATTGAAATAAAAGTCATTAAATTTGAAAGACGATTCGGATATTAATAACAACCAAATTAACCTTGCCAGCAGTTATAGTAATAACTTTGTAAAAAATCGAATAAATATTTCAGCTGTCTGAAAATCTAACCAAGAGTGGAACACTCAAATCCTGATACGGTCTAAATATTGTCTCGGCGATTTCCGACTATTGCTATCGCTCTGGGAAAAATTCGCATATTAGTGAATCACACAACATTCTTCCTACGTACAAATTCATTATTCCATTCTTATCCTCCAGAAAGCAACGCGTGGAAAGTATACTATTGTGTTAATTAAAATAACAGCGTGTAAAGGCCCTCACAAACCCGAGCGATATCGCTGCGTCAAGTTTTCGTCCTCTATCGTCGTTGATTCGCACCAATGCGAATGGGACGACGTTAGTTTGACGCAGCAAATCCTTTTCGACTATTGCTATCGCTTTTGGCAAAAGTTGGATAATAGTAATCCACACAGACTCCTATTTTAATTTGCCAGTGTATGTACATATCTTGTGTAATTGTCGAGGATGGTAACACCTAACATTATTGTGTACTACCTACCAATTGGGAGGTTCACTATATTAATGGATCGAGCCCCTAAAATCCAAAATTAGATATTTAGATAAAGTTAAAGACTCTAGTATTGCAACTCTGCAACACGAAACTTCTACTGCTATTTGTGGAGCTATTTTTAAAGTTAGACTTCTATTATCGACACACAGTGTACATATGTGTTTTAACTACCCTTTGGGATCATATATATAGAATACATAGATATGTCCCTTCATACTTTTCGGTCGATAAAAATCGTCACACGAGTAGGGATGAATGGACAAAACCCGAGACTCGAATAACAAATAAGTGACTCGCACAACTAGGATTTTTATACTTGAGTGACTATTCCACATCTATGATTATGGCACAATTTCACTACATAAGTCGGCATTTTGTACCAATTTCACAGTCAAATGACCACGGTAAAAAACCAACTGTTTTCCACAACCAAGATTCTTATACCTGGATGTCTTGGTTAGAGTTGGAACATTTTTAGAATGTGAGCGCGTATCTAGAATTCTAGACTATTCTACATCGATGTTTGGGATGGAATTGAGAAATTGGTCAAAATTGTGACCTATCCATTCGTTCTTTCTTTTAGTTACTCTCCAGAAGATAGCGGGAAGCTACCGGAGATTGCACTTCTCAAGACACTTGACTACAACAAACGGTAAAAAGTAAAACCCATACATATAAAATACCATAGATATGCCATTCCAAACAAATTTGCCTGGAGAAAGCGTCAGAAGCAACGCGGAGGTGCTTCAAGTCAAGCAAATGCATGCAAAAGTCAAGCAAAATGCATGCGAGGCATGCATTTTTGCATGCCCTTTTTGTATGTCATTTTCGGGCGCTAATGCTAATCTACATACATATGTTATTCTACATCTATGGTAAAACCTTTAAAAATAGGATTTAGCGAGGCTACACAGGGTGGTAAAAAAAGTCAATCCCCCAAATCATTGGCTGGGTCAATTCGAGCGACCGACGCTAACAAATCACGAGCCATTCGTGGGGTATAACATTAGTAGTAGAGTATGTAGGTGGGAGATGTAATTTGATTGTTGTTGAATCCAGCTGAATGAGCCAACTCTCCATCATCATCAGCGGATCCAACACACATACATACAAGCAGTCGAGTTCGGTTTGGTTTAGTGCGGGTCAAACACCTCCATATAATATTTCACGCATCGGACGAACGATTTCGTAATAATACGCACCATCACTCGGGCGTATCAAGGACAATGACGAGATAACTTACAAGGAGAATACGTACTCAACAATTTGGCCAACGAGGAAGTTGAGCAACTGATGGTAGGATACGAGACGCGAATGTGTTGCGTAGCAGTGTAGGTAGTGCTTATTATTTTGCTGTGTAATAAATCTGACAAAGGGGAATACATATGTACATGTGAACATACTATGTAGTTCAAATGGGAGAGAAGCGCTGAGCGAGCAGTTCGGTTTGATTATGTTGCAAGTATGTATTGGTGAATCGATTCCATACGAGCAATTAGTATGTACATACATATGTATGTAGATACGTAATGCAAAATTCACGACTGTTGAGTAGGTATGGCAAATTGGCGACACGCGTGCCTAATTTGGCACATTGTATATTTATTAAAGGATTAACACAATTAAACAACGAAAGTATGAAAAATTATGTTTAATGAATTTTGCACGCAAAACGTAGTCACTGTAGATAATCATATTGTTTGTAGAAAGAGTGGGACAATTGGTCAATATGACTGGTTGTAAAGAAGAAGTAATAAAACAAAGAATGAAACAACATAGGATGGAGTGCTTTTGGAAGAATTAACATTGTTTTTAAATCCAACATTACGCTATGCTTAAAAAATACGACATACGACCAATGCGTACTGCCAGTTATGACGTAGTAACTGCCAGTAGCAAGAGGAATACATGGGTAAGAAGCATGACCAAAGTGGCAGATATAGTGGAACGAGAACACATAGCGAGAAGAATTGATAGCAGGTGGACGCGAGAAATATTGAAATGGTATCCGAGAGGATGTGAAAGGAAGCGAGGTAGACCGAGTGGACGATGGATTAATGAATTGGGAAGAATGTGTGGAGTCAACTGGATGCAGATTACTCAAGACAGACAGGAATGAAAGATTGGTGAGCGGCTGAAGATATACAATTCGATAAAATGCTACTATACTGAAGTTGTTTTCAATTACACTTGAAACCTAACCTGTGTCTCAATACAATTAACTAACCAAGCTGTGATCCAGGGAACCGATAGGTTTGGTTCTCATGTCAGACACAAACACATTTCAGGACACGCAGCTTAAACATATATTTAACTGATCGGATTGAATAACTTTCAGGAACTAGAGCTTTTTAACAGTGTTCCTTTCTGAACCAATATACATATGTAATACAATGGATGTTAAGTGTTCACGACTCACGAGAATAAAAATTCCAATTATTCTCATATATTTTTGAAAAGGTCAAAAACCAATATACGTCTCTCCAGAAATTGTACTCTCAAGGGTTGCGTAACTTTACGAACGATCCAATCTGTACTAAAGTATTGCGTACATGGAAAACTTCGGTCGGTCGACTTGTTGAAAGTTACATCGAATTTAACTCCAGTGAGAGTTAAGTACCGATATATTTTACTTTTAGAAGATTCGGAGATGAAGGACATTTTCAATGATACGCGAATTTCACAGACTTATATACATACCTATATGTACATATATTTCTTTTATATCTCTCCCCAACTCAATCACCATCCAGAAATGAATATACTACAAAAGAAGTGGCGCGTTAATTTATTAATGTCCTCTGCGACGAGTGTACATAGTCCCAACAGTGAACAAATGAAAAAGTTCATAAAAAAAATAGACTAGGTACTTTAATTAACGACAAAAAGGGCTTCCGAATTTCGTCGAGTGAAAAAGTCATTGTGTAAAAAATGTGACCCTCGCTCTAGATTCATATGGGGTAAATGAAAGGCGAGGGGAAGGGGGCAGTACCTATAATTGTTTTTATTATACTGGAATACGTTTTTTCTTTGTGTTTTACTAACTGTATTACCAGGCATTACGAAAAATATGACTGTTTTTATATGTATGAATGTATGTATGTACATTGAATATACTTAGTTTGACGCAATCAAACAATGAAAAAACAGCAGGATCAGAAAGTACCTTTGCAATTTATTTTATCCCCACGCGGAGAATTAATCGCCAGAATCTTACCTCTTGTTGACAGTTTCTGTCTCTTCTACCCGCGTATGTTAAAAACGGACAAATGTTAATACGACATGCGTATTGCCAGTTGTAACATATGGATGTTATGATGTGGATGCTGAATTCAAAAATGCTACGCAAGATCCAGTGTACACAGAGTACTGCAATATGATGATTAAGGCCGGAAATATAATCGTGTTTCCCGACACTATTGTTCCACTATTGCTGGTATGGCCGTGTGTTGGCGAGTATTGTTGCCATATCGCTCGGTATACGAAAATACAAAATACAAAATCATTGCTGCGACACATACCTATTGCGCATGTGATGCTGAAAATGTTGCTGGATGGTTGACGAGCAATGTTGCCCGTTTACAGGCCCCTTAAGGAACAACAAGTGGACGATGCGATGGGCTAACGAATTGAGATATTAAGGCGCTCACACACCTTGGCGAAATCGCTGCGTCAAACTGACGCCCTCTATCGTCGTTGAGCCGCACCAATGTGAATGGGACAGGGGTGAAAGTTTGACGCAGCATGGTATGTGAACGCCTTTAATGCTGCGTACACACCGACGTACCGAACAGCGAACGACGTAGGGCGAAGGCGAATTGTTATTATGTGTGGACACAAGAGCAACCCTTAGTCGTTCGCTGTTCGGTTCGTCGGTGTGTACGCAGCATTAGAAGAATGCACGGTCAAGTGAATGCAGATAGACAGGAACGGCATTGGAGGGGGCCTTCATCCACCATCAGCATGGATGGTGAATGGCTGAAAATAATGATGTTGAGTTACCACTCATACCTCATTCATTCATTCATTTTAACATACGCGCTTGAAAGAAACACAACAAACATGAGTTACAAAGTGAAACAAATTGCGTTCGCTCGGAGAAAAATATATATTTTAGTAGGTTGAAATACAAATAAAAAAAGAAAGATAAGAGATACTTTACTAACTGATAATTCTTCTTCGATGTTTTCCGCAACAGATTGACCCATTAACGACCATCGAGAGTGGATGGGGGTGGAGAGACAAAATACAGTACACCCTAATTTAGAATTTAGAGCATATATTCTCGAGAGTGTGAGAAAGGGGATATAGTATATGCCATATACTACATATATGGCATGGCATACGACTCAATTTGCTAGTCTGGCTTGTTGACCCGTTCCGCAAATGTGAACGCAATTTGAACGCGTCAACCTGTTCCACGTTTACTAAACTATGTATGTTGTATGTGTACGTACATAATATGTACCTAGCTTGCACTATACAAAGTGGCCAATTTAAATTGGCAACAGAGTGAAATTTCGCACACAACTTCCAAACTGTCCAGTTTAATTATTTAAACTCCCCGCAATAGACAATGAACGGTGATTCGATTCGTTACACGTGTAATTAACGGGGTTTTCGAACAAATGTTGTCAACAGACAACAACACGTTGTACAAACGTAAAGCGAGGCGATAGCTCAGTGGTTGGAGTTAGCGAAGGTACGGGGTTCAATACTCCGTATTTCGATCAAACATAGTGGCAAATTCCAGATATTACTAAATCCAGATCAGTTATGCTGCGTACACACCGACGAACCGAACGGCGAACGACGAAGGGCGAAGGCGAATTGTTATTGTGTGGACAGCTCCACACAATAAGAGCGATATTGCACTTGGCCACTTCACCAACAACCAGATTTTTTTGAACCTCGACAACCAGATAGATATACAGGTACGTATTAGATTGTGCGATTCTCTGTTGCATAAAAATTTCTTGCAAGTCAATGGTTCGATGAAAAAAAACTACACCAAAACCCTTTTCTGACCTTTTTTTGTATCGTCGTACTGAATTGTCAACGCAACGCAACGTCAACGCGTTTTGAAAACAATGAAATTCAGAAAGAAATATGAGAGGTTGAATTTTATATATTTTCCACGTCTACATACTACTACATAGAGTACCTAGTTTTCGTATAGCTTCCTAGACCTATTTTTTTGTATGAAGATTATGAGATGAGCAGGTAGATTGGTGAAGTAAAAGTGGTGCAATGTAATAAGATGCTCGCCACCGTCAAAAAAAATCTGGTTGTTGGTGAAGTGGCCAAGTGTAATATCGCTCTAACGTCCACACAATTGCAACCCTTCCTCGTTCGCTGTTCGGTTCGTCGGTGTGTACGCAGCCATACAATTTGGCAATGTATATAACTTTTTTTTGAGAAGGTTCCACGTAATTGGTAAACACCCAAAAATTCCTTTGTGCTCTCTCTCCCTCCTCTCCAGAAGGCAGTGGCAAATCATTCGCTAGTTACATATGTACTTTACAGGTGTTTAAATGTTTATCAACATACATACATATGTATGTAATGAAGAGCTTGATATTAAGTAGTTTGCAGAAGAAGACATTTTACATTGGTCCTTTTAGAATCGCGCAACGGTTACGATACATGAGACATATCAAAAACGATCATGTTTTACTCTGAAACTTGACGACATAATCACGATCGACACGTTTGACACACTCCATTTCACATGTCGATATGTCAAATAATATGAAATAGTTCATGTCAACGTTTTGACATACATATGTATTATTATGGGTATAATAAATCGTATCGTTTATCGCCGAGGTTTAAATCCCAATAAGGTGTACTACATATGTACATAGTTCGGTTGAAAATCTTTTTTATTTATTTGATCATAAATTAACATAAAATCACCTAGTGTGTGTGTGTGTGTGTGTACACGGCGTCTTCTCGCTGCGCTCGAATTTAGCTCACCATCCGTTCACCATCCACTGCTGGATGAAGGCCTCTTCAATCCTCTTCCAGTCCTATTCTGTCGTGAGCAATCTGCATCCAGTTGACTCTGTACATTCTTCTCAATTCATCAGGCCATCTTCCACTCGGTCTACCTTGCTTCCTTTCACATCCTCTCGGATAGTATTTCTCGCGTCCATCTGCCATCCATTCTTCTCGCTGTGTTCTCGTTCCGCTATATCTGCCATTTTGGTCATACTTCTTACAAATGTATTCCTCTTAGATCTCTTCTCGTTATACCGAGCATACATCTTTCCACGCTTCTCTGTATGCAATGGATCTTACGTAGCATTCTTGAATTTGGCATCCATACGTCATAACTGGCAGATATACATACATATATATTCGCATTTAACGCATTAATATGCGCTTTTCTTCGACGAATGTCAGTTTCGGGATGCTGTATTCACGTTCGAAATAATTGTATCGAACAACCTGTATAGTAACTGCGCATCAAAATAATATACGTGGGAAGATAAAAAAAAATTAATAAAAAGGCTAGTTGATTGAAATGCAAACGAATGACGAATCAAGTGCATACAATTTATAGGTCAATGCAAATGCGCAATGTAAAAAATGTACAAAACGAACATTTTCGGCAACTAAAGCTAAATTGTTAGCATTGAAATCGATCTCAACGTGTCTGTTATTTAAAAAAACACCATTTTGTGGATACATTTTACTATCAAACGTGCTCCTATCGTATAATTGATGTTCGCCGTGTGCTACATTTTGTGAAAAATCTGCGCAAATTTTCCGCCAAAAAAATTTGGGGGGGGGGAGAGAATCCAATGTTTTCCGTTCAATTAGCGAAATGCGAAAACGCTGTGCGAATCTGAAAATTTTATGTCCAATTTTTTAAGGTTAATTTCAGCCACGACCCAATTCGAAGAAAATCGATTTTCCGACGGATTTACGATTAACGAACAATTTTATTACAGAGAAAGTCTGAGGATGGTTCGTAAAATAGGGAGATTTTATTGCGGTTAATGCGATTAGCCAGCCAAAATATATAATAGAAGAGACGCCACTTATGTATGTACATTCAAACTGAACGAAATGCGAAATTTTCAGCCAAAAAATCAATAAATTTTGGCAGACAATATTCATTCGTTGAACCAAAATGATAGTTTAATTTGTTTTCAATTTTAATACACAGCGCAGTGACTAAAAAAGCATAAAGATGTTCATTTTATATGTATGTATGTATACATATGTACATATATAAAAAAAAATGGAATAAAAACATACTGAAAATTGTTCAAGTAATTCAACCATCTTAATCACTAAAAATTTTCCAAATCACCAAATTACATCTTTTTTAGATGAATTGTTGAAAACATTTGTAAAAATTCGGTCTACGTACATAGGTTTTGATTAAATGTTAAAAGTGAACAAAATAATTTTACACACTCAAAAGGTATATTTTTCTAATAATTATATCATTTTATGCATAATTAATTATTATATGTATATAGTAGCGCAGGAATCTGCCTGGTCAACCGACTGACTGGCTGCGTAGTCTACGATTTGTTGCGAAGCGCTCGCGCTACATAACCTCACCAGCTCACGCAAACACACATACGTTCACACACGACACGGATTGTGCGAAGCGCTCAAGCTACATAACCTCACCAATTCACACAAATGCATAGTGCGACACGACACGTACACATACGCTCACTCATTCATTCACACACACATGCGGGTTGCAAACCATCCGATGACACTGTCAACGGGCAGTTTCTAGTATAGAACAAGAATAATCGGCAATTTTATTTTAAAGCAGTCGGGCAGTCGATTGGATTGCACAAAAATTAAAATTAAAATCATTGCAATTTTTTTAATACATATATCAACCACGTGCATAATATAATAACAAATATAAATACAATTGAGAAAGTTAACCTAACCTAACCAACACATACTTGCATGCGAGTAATACACCCGAAATTCGTTGCAGTGTTACCAACACACATGATTAAGTGTGTGTGTGTCAGGTGTGACAGTATGACAAGAAAAAGAACAAGAACTTACCAATGCGAAGAGCGGCGAAGATCCGCGTTATGGCCGTGATTTTGATGAAGGTCGCTTCTTATATTTACGTGTGAAATAATTAATGCGAAATGTATTTATCGCTGGAGAGACAGAGAGAGAGAGATTGAGACCGAGACTGAGAGACAGAGAGAGATGGAGAGTGGACTAGCGAATGCGAATACGAGAACACGAATAGTACGCAACTCTCGACTCGCTACTGAATACTGGACTGACATCACCGGCGAACCACTTCTGCCATTCCCACACCACACCCGAACACTGCTGCCAACTCACTCGACTCCAAATATGTGTCTCTTTCAAATTATTCTTTTTTTTTGTGTTTTATATAAAATACGCGCAGAGTTTTTCAGTGTCTGGTTGATTTTAAAATTGAATTTTTATTGGGGTTGCGTGTGGTGGTTAAGCGTTGGTTTGGCGCTGGCGACCGCACGTGTCAGCAGGCAGTCGTATTGATTTATAATATAAAATGTGACAGATGGATGAAAAGCTGGCGTGCCGATCAAACAGTAATTTTGTCGACCCCAACTGTCAACTTCTATATTGTTATATAAAACTGCCTAAATGCTACGTAAGATCCAGTGCACACAGAGAAACATGGAAAGATGTATGCTTGGTATAACGAGAAGTGATCGTAAGAGGAATACGTGGGTAAGAAGTGTGACCAAAGTGGCAGATATAGCGGAACGTGTGAAAAAGTTGAAGTGGACACAGAGAGAATAATGGATGGCAGATGGACGCGATAAATACTGGACTGGTATCCGAGAGGATGTGAAAGACAGCAAGGTGGACCGAGTGGACGATAGGCAAGTGGATGTAGATTGCTCAAGACAGACAGGAATGAAAGAGGAATGAACGGCTGAAAATGATGATGAATGCAATTTTAATTTTTAATCAGTTATTTTTTGCCTTTTTCAAATGTATCGGGTCACTTGGTTTTTATAAAAGGGGTCGCCTGTTTAATATAATATAAAGGTTGGGAATCTGTACTGTAGGAATTCTCTCCTTCTGCATTGCACAAAATGCAGAGTGGGGAACTTTGTTAAATACCTACGCGCACTATTGTTTTACAGCATTCCATTCCATCTTCGCTCATATAAACTTTTTCTTCAATTCGTATTGTACTTCGTAAATCTGTTGTGTACAATGTAAAGTCATCAGAATAAAATAATTCTATATATGTACATACTAGGTACTACAAAACAAAGTTTAAATGATAAAAAGTGGATCCCACACCACACCATGATCCGCTTATGCTAAAATACAAAAAAAAATCTATGATTGCCTGCCAACGCATGCGCTCGCTAATGTCAAACCATGACTTTGTTTAACATGTCCACATAAGTCTTTTAAATAAGTGCAGTTGGAAGAATGGCGTTTGCTTTAATAGATTTTTATTGTCAGAATAGTAGAGCTTGTACTATTTAAGCACGTCAAAACAAACTGAATCCCTTTTGAAAGAATATGTGAATTTTTATATTTCGTGTGAATCGATATCTAATGGAATATTTTGATAGAATAAGTGAAATTTATTTTATTTCATATGATTTAATTTAATTCAGAGGATAACGAGCAATGCAATCTTGACATTCAAATTTTAAAACAAAGATTTAATAAAATACAAACATGTTATAGCGTAGATATACTGAAAAATAATATATCTATACTGAAAAATAAAACTTTTTTTTTAAAACTCTTTTATTTGTAAACACACTTAAATCTCATTGTGATCGCATGTGCTGAATATTTTTATTTGAAAGCCATTAGAAATAACAGTTTTTTTAACATAACATACATAATTTTGGTACATAACAAATTTGGTTTCAAATATAAAATAAAATTAGTCGTCATAAAAATTTGGTCTCTTTTTCGCCTCAAAAAGTTAAACTGTCCTAATCCATTAAGTTTCCAGGATATCAAAAATATCCATCATTCATCTTCCATCGAAGTGAATTTTTACATGACCTTTTAATGTACTAAGAGTAACAAAAGTTTTCGAACAAATTTCACATTTATGCGGTTTTTCCCTCGTATGAACTTTCATATGTGCCATTAGGTTGGATCTGAACAAAAATCTCTTGAAACACGTTTCACACTGAAACTTTCTTTCAGTATGCACTTTCATATGCTTGTTCAGATAGAATTTGAGAGGGAACGCCTTCGAACATACGCTACATTTATACGGTTTTTCCCGAATGTGACAGTTCAGGTGCTTCAACAGGTACCATTTGGAGATGAACACTTTGGCACAGACATCGCACGTGTACGATTTTTCCGTATTGTGCGTTATAATATGCTTATGTAAGCCATGTTTAAAAGTGAACGATTTCGAACATATTTCACACGTGTGCGGTTTTTCTCCGCTATGAATTTTCATATGTTCCTCCAAGTAGGGTTTAAAAGTGAACGTTTTCGGACACAGTTTACATTTATACGGTCTATCGCCCGAGTGAACTTTCATATGCTTTATCAACTCGTATTTGTAAGCGTATGCCTTATGGCAAATTTCACATTTAAATGGTTTTTCCACATTGTGAGTTTTTAAATGTTTCACCAAATACCTTTTGGAATTGAAAGTTTTTGAACAGATCTCACACTTGTGTTGTTTTTCCGTGTTGTGGACGTTTAAGTGACTCCGTAAGTTATTTCTGGAGACAAATTCTTTGGAACAGATTTCACATTTATTCAATCTTGATTGTTTTACATTAGAATCTTGATCGCTATATTCGCCCAACTGGAAAAGAAATTCAATATAAAATATACAAACTCGAATCACAAAATACAAAAAAATATAATTTTACCTGAGACGAGCTTTCTACAGTTGTATTCTGTATTGATTCATCGGAAACGCTCAGTTTCTCTTCTTCGACGTTAGAAAAATCATTGACGTCTTTTTTAAGACAATTTTAGTGACATTGTCGATAATTGGCCGTGTTTTTTCATACTCACTGTCATTGTCTGAACTGTGCGGTGACGATTTAATTGTTGAATGCTCATTTTTCCAATCTACATTGTCGAGTATAATATCTTCTTCTTTGATTGTCACGGTTTCGATTACCCTCTGCTTCAATATTTCATCACTTTGACTGCAGATTCTTTTAAAATTACCAAACAGTTCTAAATTTGAATCACACAGTGAGCATATCGTATCTGGGAATCCATCATCTTTTTCCACCTGTAAAATAAAATGACGTTAAAATTTTTACATTCTAAGTTAACAAGTATGGTAGAAAAGACCAGATATGCTCAAATGACTCTTTATAATCAAATTATTTAAAATATTTCTACGTTATCATTTTTACAATGGGTTACAACGAATATAGGTTAGGTTAGGTTAAATAATTAATAATGGTAGCTAGCCTGTAGCTGACAGCAGCTCCAGATTCGCACAGATAATTCCTCGGAAGTTCCCCAGATTGGTATTGATGAAGTAAACGATGCAGAACATAAACAAAGCCGACACTCCATCTTGACAGGTCACAATAATTGACAACTGTTGACAGTCAGTTTTGCCAATATAGCAGGAGAGCTTAAAATGCGCAATCGAACTTCGCAATAAATACTTTGTTCTTATATTATAAGTATTTTTGATCGTCTTTCAAAAACCGTTCAGTATAAACAGTAAAGGCGCTCACTCACCTTAGCGAAATCGCTGCATTAAACTTTCACCCCTATCGTCGTCCAATGCGCAACGATATAATTCGCATTGGTGTGAATCAACGATGATAGAGGGTATCATTTTGACGCAGCGATTTCGCTAAGGTGTGTGAGCGCCTTAAATGTGAACCGAACTCAAGGAATTGAGACAAACCGTTTTGTGCGATGTGTGAACACTATCGCTAAATACACGTAATCAACAATAAAATTATATGCTTAATAATTTATGACTCTGCAACATATTCGCACCCAGATTTCGCGTTGCTCAAACTGTTTAACTTTGTGTGGCAGTTTAAATAAATTGCACAATCAAAATAAACAATAAAAAAATTATAATGGTCGTAATGAGAGATCTTTTGGCCAAAACGAACGTCACCGGAGGCAAACGTCAGTTGATATTATCGAGTAAATGCACTTGAACAGTGTTTCCGATTGTTTATAATCGAAAAAAAACATGGAGGAGGTGAAGAAAGAGCCTTCGAATCCGGAGACGACTTACGATGACGTCACGGCCGAGAAGGCCAAATATTTCTCATCCCTACGATGCTGGCTATACCAAATGCAAATGTCTCAAGCCACTGCTTACTTACCCTACTATCTGATGTCGACTCAAATGCCTCTGCAGTTCCAACCGACGATGGGAGCTCCGTTTTTAAACAATAACTATCAGCATCAGGGCCAATGGCCGTACTATCAGCTCATGCAGAATTACCAAGACGGAAGAACTCCGGGCAATGTCAACGCCCCTAATGTGATTCGTAACAATATGGGAATTCGACCACCGACTAATACAAACGATGGTAAACATACTGTAATCTTTAACATGTTAGAATATTGTCTCCGACGATTAGTATGTGTTTATTAATGGTGTATGAGTGATCAATAGCGGTAACTATACGTTACAATTGGAATTTTCAATGAAAACAAAAAGAGTGTCGAGCGTACCCGATGACCAGTTGAGGCTTTTATTTATAAATGTGTGAAACTGATTTGTTGAAAATTGTATGTTTTGGTTTGACGACTTGTTTTAGATACTCGTTACTCATTACTATATATGTATAGTAGCTCAGGAATCTGCTTGACTGACCGACTGGCTACGTAGCCTAGTCGCGGAACACTGGCATACCACGACATGGCACATACCTTATGCACACACAACAACGTGGGTTGCGCAAAGCGCCCTCGCTACATAACCTCACTAACTCACCCGATGACACTGTAAACTAATAAACACTCATTGTAATACTATAGTTATTATATGCAACTTATTTATTTTAGGATTCAACAGAAATGGAGGAATGGAATTCGTTGTGCCGCCACTTTGGAAAAGATTCATCGCCGAATTCCTCGATTTCTTCTTTTTATTTATAACAAAAGTTATCTTTACTTTTATCGCTGTCGACTACTTGGATTTGATGTGACTACATTTTTATCTCGTCTGTTTCAATTATGTACATTTCCAAATCGACAATACAATTGTATTTGATTTTTAGCAATTTGGAAAAGTACAGCGTTTTCAATACGAAAACTACAACATTACACCTTCTGAAGCAAATAACCGAAGACTACGATTTTGCATTCGAAGTCACGTCTGAAATATTCATTTTGGAAATAATAAACCGTCTCGGAGCTTGCTTCTATGAGGTAATTAAACATAAGCGGTGCCGTTTTCAAAAATTTATAACTCTGAAACCTATCATCATTTTCAGCCGTTCACCATCCACTGCTGGATGAAGGCCTCTCCAATCCTCTTCCATTCCTGTCTGTCTTGATCAATCTGCATCCAGTTGACTTCACACATTCTTCTCAATTCATCAGCCCATCGTCCATTCGGTCTATCTTGCTTTCTATCACATCCTCTCGGATACCATTCCAGTATTTATCGCGTCCATCTTCCATCCATTATTTTCGCTATGTGTTTTCGTTCCACTATATCTGCCACTTTGGTCATACTTCTTACGTAACGTATTTTAATTTGTAACGAGCATACATCTTTACATGCTTCTCTGTGTGCACTCGATCTAGCGTAACATTCTTGAATTTAGCGTATAACACTTATGGTGCTGAAAAAAATGCATTTTTAAGTCCATAAGTTTTGGAGTTATAAAATTTTGTAAGCAACACTGGTTTTTTTAATATCCAATGTGTATATATTTTTGTTTCATCACATGTATGTATCCATTTTTAGGCTGTTTTCTTGAGCGATATACTCGGTGGTATACCCTGGGGAGCGACTCCTGGAAAAGCAGTGATGGGTCTGCGTGTCGTGTACGCCACAAACGTTATCCCCGTGGAGAATAGAGCCCGGGAAACCATCATCGTATATCCTGGAACGAATCTCACATTCGGAATTGCCCTTTTGCGATCGGCCGTTAAAAATGCACTCATCACGATCGTTTTTCCCGTGTGCATGTTCACGCTTTTCTTCCAGCACAATCGCACCACTTACGATGTACTCTGCAATGTCATCGTCGTCGAAGCCAGAATACCGATTAACCAACGGAGACAATAATGAAATATAGTATTTTTGTAATGTAATTGTTTTTTTTATTATTATTTTTTATGGATATATGTGCAAATTTTATATTTTTTGTTAATATTAAATAAGTTTTAGTTTAATGTGTACATTGTTGATCTTTTTGTATATCATTTGATTGTTAACCATTTATTTTTAGATTCATCTGTATTTTAGATAAATTTAAGTGAATATTTTACATACATATTATGCTAACAGTGTTGGATTGGAACTTAAATGCTAACTGAACCAGCGAGATTTTATAATTACTTTAACGTTCAGTAGGTTTTGTATGCGGCAGATAAAGACTAGGTTTTAAAATTTGATGTCATATTGTAAAGTTTTAGTGCTTTGGTTCCTAACGTGTGTACTATTTCAAATATCATTTTCATGGTCTTTGTTGTGAAATAAAAGGCAAAATTAGTGTTTCTTTTGTGTTGTTTATTTACCCAAATTTTCTTTTATGAATAAGTAATTGATTTTTCAAACATAGCTTTTTTAGTGTTTGACAACATTTAAACCTTTTGTTAAAGTGAAGTTTCATGAGAAATAAATATATTTTTCAGTGATCTTCTGCAATAAATTAATAAATAGAAAGAAATTTTTGAACCTTCTCAACGACTAAGTTAGATATATTAGCAAATTAAAACAAGAGGAGATTAAACGAGAGATAAAACAACAAGATCTAGAACACGGGTTCTCCACCTATTACCCCATTTGGGTTTGCGAAGGGTTTTCTGTGGATGCAAAATTCAAGAATACTGCGTAAGAACCACGGAAAGATGTATGCTTGGTATAAAAATAAGACATTGTAAGAGGAATACATAGGTAAGAAGACTTCGTATGAAGAATAAGAATACTTAGTATGACCAAAGTGGCAAATATAGAGTGGACACATAGCGAGAAGAATGGATGGCAGATGAACGCGAGAAATACTGGAATGGTATGTGAAAGAAAGCAAGGTAAACCGATGAATTGATAAGAATGTGTGGAGTCAAGTGGATGCAGATTGTTCAAAACAGACAGCAATGGAAGAGTGGTGAGCGGCTGAACTTTTTCTCAATTCTTACTTGATTCCTTAATTTTTTTTTTTTGATCGTTCGAAATGGTGACTGTCCCGATCTGTGATTTTGGAAATCTGGCAACTCCTGGCCTGGACAAATAACGAGAAGAATAGACGTCAGAAATACACCCAAGAGGATGTAAAAGAAAACAAGAAAGATTCGTGCAGTCGAGTGAATGTAGATTGCTCAAAACAGTATAATATAAATTAAAGAAGAAGTCCGTATAAGCGAGCATGGAACAATAGTGCGCGCTATTATTTAACGGTTTAATGAATTTTGCACGCAAAACGTAGTCACAGTAGATAATCATATTGTAGAGATAGTTGATAGTTATTTATACCTAGGACAATTAGTGAATATGACTGGATGTAAAGAAGAAGAAATAAAACGAAGAATGAAACTAGGATGGAGTGCTTTTGGAAGAATGAACATAGTTTTAAATCCAACATTCCGCTATGCTTAAAAAAAGAAGGCGTACGACCAATGCGTACTGCCAGTCATGACGTATGGGTGTGAAACTTGGACGCTAAATTCAAGAATGCTACGAAAGATCCAGTGCACACAGAGAAGCATGGAAAGATGTATGCTTGGCATAACAAGAAGAGATCGCAAAAGAAATGCATGGGTGAGAAGTATGACCAAAGTGGCAGATATAGCAGTACGGGTGAAAAAGATGAAGTGGCAATGGGCTGGACACATACCGAGAAGAATGGATGGCAGATGGACGCGAGAAGTACTGGAATGGTATCCGAGAGGATGCGAAAGAAAGCAAGGTAGACCGAGTGGAAGATGGGCTGATGAATTGAGAAGAATGTGTGGAGTCAAGTGGATGCAGATTGCTCAAGACAGACAGGAATGGAAGAGGATTGGAGAGGCCTTCATCCAGCAGTGGATGGTGAACGGCTGAAAATGATGATGATGATGATGATTATTTAACGACGCTCCCCCGTCCCCTACTCATATCGGGAAACGTTGCGCAATTTTACCACACCGAATACAGAAGGTGAGAATTCCTACACTAGTAGTAGTTAGTCGTACTTAAACTGGCTATAATTCTACAATCACGGCTACTGGTGGTGACATCCAACCCGGAACAAAACAAACAAAACGAAACCCCACTACAATAATTGTAAATACACCCGATTCTCTTTTTGCACGGTTTTTTTTACACGGTTTTGAAATAACACGGTTCAAGATAACGGACCAATTACTTTTTTTACACTGATTTTTTTGCTTTAACACGGTTTTCAAAAAAGATTTTTGTGTTGCACTGTTGCACATACACATACATATTCCTGGTTTTTATGGTACACTTTAGTTTCGTTTATGAGTATGCAACTTTAAGCCAAAAATTCACTACAATGGCATCGCTCAGATCTACCCACTGATCGTAAACCTTTCCAGTTCATGATATTTTAAAATTAATTATGAAACATTTTAGAAACAAAACATATAGAAATGTATACCGGTAGGAAAATTTGTGTAAACTTTCACAAGCATCGAATTTAGCAAGATAATAATAAAATAACCTATAGTAGTCTTCGTTTTTAAATCTTATATTTTGGGTTTTGCAAATATAGATCGGCATTAGGCGAGTTGTTAAACTTGTGAAAACAACAATAGATGGATCGTTCATATGTTGCACAATGCACAATAATCAAGGGTTGCATACCGCTGATTTAACTAGGAGGTCTTAGATCTACTTATACATATACATACATTTGAACCCTAAAAGTGCGAAAAAGAGTTCATTAAAATTTGTCACTTTCATTAGTTTTCTAACTTTTATTACTTTTTCTGCTTTGTATTTCAATATTCTGATATATAATATTATATCTTGTTGCATGTTGCAATATTTTTCGTTTTAGGAATGTGTTTAATTTTATGATAACACCATATCAATCGATGGAATTGATGAAACATTAACGAAAAGAAAAATGCTTTTTTCATGTATGAAATAATAAATGCTTAAAAAACTGAAACTAATAAAATTAATTCAAGTTTTAAACAATTAACAAAAAAATACATTGGTGTAAAATAATAAATTAGCGAGCCTATTACAGGGATAATTTTTTTGCTCGACTGCATCGGTGCCTCTGTCATCCTATAATGATTTTTTATGATTTGTTATCGTGTCGGATTTACGGATTTTTAACATGCCCAATTTTCAATTTGCCTTATCTGTCCCAAAACTCCAAAACTAGTCGTCAACATCGAATCGGATGCGGAAGACGCGCCACGCGCTTCATCGGCTAAAATAATAATTTTTTGGATTTCGTGATGTAGCAACGGAGCCCCGGTATGAAGAAAGCGACCGAGTGTGGTTGTACAATCCAGCCAGATACGTGGGACGCTCCCCAAAGCTGCAGTCCTTCTGGGAAGGACCATATCGGATTGTGAAACGGATCAGCGACGTCGTGTACCGCATCAGAAAAGAGTCTGGAAACTCTACACGCTGCGTAGTGGTACATTTAGATCGATTGGCTCGATACAAAGCCACGACAAGTGCAGACCTTCAGTGATGGACCATATGACTGTACTAACGGATTTATGTGTGTACCGCATTTGTTGAATTTAAACTAATTGCGTAGTGGTATTTTGAATTGATTTGAACTACTTGTATATTTCGCACTACGCTATGGTGCCGAGATTTAGTGTATGTGTTTAATTATGATATTTACTATTTTTTTATGTGTATTTGTTGAATTTCAACTAATTGTAAGGTTATTTTATAATTGATTTGAACTACTTGTATATTTCGCACTATTGCTATACTGATAAATGTATACATATATGTATGTGTGTATGTCGATCGAGACGATCTTCTCTAAAGAGAGGGCAATGTAGCGTTATGAGACCGCGTGGCGATCCCGCCAAAATAGACCAATGGCGTTCTGATCGCCTACTATAAATAGAGGCACAATTGGCCTCAGAGAGGATTCTCGCTCAGGATGCTGGACCGAACGGACCGTTCGGCTCCAGTGGAATAAACCTCTTACAACCAACTTCGATCTTTCTCTCCGTTCACGGAACCACCCTTCCTGTCCACGCAACAGTGATATAAAAAATATTTTTTTGTATAAATAAAAAATAAATTCGATTTTTTTTTTGAGTTCGAGAATTTTATATTTAGAGTTGATTTTAAGTAATGGAACCTATCTCCCATTTTTATATGTCCACTGTATCTTTTTTTGCACGGTAGTCTCTGGAACGTATCCCCCGTGCAAAAAGAGAATCGGCTGTACGATCACAGAGAGAGAAAGGGGCGCGGTCGGTGCATTGGCACACCTGATTGCATCATTGGCAGAATTGCGCATGCGCGCACATGTGAACACGTACGCACGTGTGCATGTGTGCGTCATTCGTGTACCGAGTAAACTGTCACCACTACCAATAGAGTGCGAGTGCATAGCGACAAGAGTACAGTGCGTAGAAGTGGTAGTGTGTCAGTGTTAGTGTCGGCTCGGCTGCCGCGTTGGCAGTCGCTTCTGTCACTCACTCGATCCCACATCTGCACTCGACTACATCTGACTCCAACTACCACATTGTCATCGTCGTCATCATGTCTACTTCGGGAGACTTCGGCAATCCGTTGCGCAAATTCAAACTCGTCTTCCTCGGAGAACAGAGTGGTCAGATTTTCTACAAACCCCTCTTGGCCCCTCCCCCCCCCCCAACTAACTAATATACTATATGTACAGTCTACCGATTCATTCATACACGTTCATTCATCCCACGTATAATAATCGATTATCGTACGACAATCGATTATTACTCGCCGATCGATAAATTACTCGACTCTTGAATTGTTAATGACTCATCGTATGGGTGTGTGTGTGTTTTTTTCCCACGCGATCTATGTGTTATACCACAGGTTCCCAAACTTTTTCGAGTGGCGACCCCTTTTTATACATAAAAGCCAAGCGACCCCGATATATTTGAAAAAGGCAAAAAATATTATTCAAACATTCACAAGACACTGATTAAAAATGAAAATTGCATTCATCATCATTTTCAGCACTGTCGGATAGGCCTGTCCGATCGTCTTCCATTCCTGTCGTGTCTAGAGCAATTTGCATCCACTTGACTCCGCACATTCTTATCAATTCATCAGCCCCATCTTCCACTCGATCTACTTTGATTTATTTCACATCCTCTCGGATACCGTTCCGGCATTTCTTGCGTTCGTCTGCCATCCATACTTCTTGTTATACTAAGCATACATGTTTTACATGCTTCTCTGTGTGCACCGAATCTTACGCAGCATTTTTGAATTTAGCATCCAAGTTGCACATCCGTACGTCATAACTGGCAGTACGCATTGGTCGTATGACTTCTTTTTTAAGCATAGCAGAATGTTCATTCTTCAAAAAGCACCGCATCCTGGTGTCATTCTTCGTTTTATTTCATCTTCTTTACATCCGGTCATATTATTCACCAATTAATATATGTATGTCCATAGATCTATTACATGTTTATAATTCGCCATCCACTGCTGGATGAAGGGCTCTCCAATCTTCTTCCATTCCTGTCTGTCTTGAGCAAAGTGCATCCAGTTGACGCCACACATTCTTGTCAATTCATCAGCCCGCCTTCCTCTCGGATACCGTTCCAGTATTTCTTGCGTTCATCTGTCATCCATTCTTCTCGCTATGTGTCCACTCCAACTTTTTCACACGTTCTGCTATATCTGCCATGCTTAACATGTGTGCTCTGTGTGCACTGGATCTTACGTAGCATTCCTGAATTTAGCATCCTAGATAGAAAATTGCATCATAGTCAAAAAAAAATTTCAGTTGGCGACCCCACAGAAAACCCTTCGCGACCCACAGGTTGGGAACCCGTGTGTTATACGATTATGGTCTCATTTCGATTTTGCATTTTTTTTTTCACAATCACACTCTACTTGACAGTGTCCCGTTTCAATCTTCTTATCTAGTGTAACTTGATGTTGTAAAAAAATAAATTGGATTTGGAAATGATAGCAGACACACGCTTTTTTGTCCATACAAAAAATATCCATCATAAATGAGGGATGAATAGACATTTAAAAGTACGTGTGAAATCCTGCATTGTATAAAATGTCTAGTAATTTTATCGTCATTTTCAGCCGTTCACCGTCCACTGCCGGATGAAGGCCTCTCCAATCTTACTCCATTCCTGTCGGTCTTGAGCAATCTGCATCCACACTTGACTCAACACATTCTTCTCAATTCATCAGCCCATCGTCCACTCGGTCTACCTTGCTTTCTTTCACATCCTCTCGAATACCATTCCAGTATTTCTCGCGTCCATCTACCATCCATTCCTCTCACTGTGACCGATTCACTTTGCTCATACTTTTTACCCATGTATTTCTCTTACGATCTCTTCTTGTTATAACTCTGCACATTCTTCTCAATTCATCAGCCCATCGTCCACTCGGTCTACCTTGCTTCCTTTCACATCCTCTCGGTTCTCGCTATGTGTTCTCATTGTACTATATCTGTACCATTTATTCCCCTTACGGTCTCTTCTCGTTATACCGAACATACATCTTTCCATGCTTATCTGTGTGCACTGGATCTTGCGTACCATTCTTGAATTTAGCATTAACGTTTCACATCCATACGTCATAACTGGCAGTACGCATTGATTGATGATACTGTTGTTTCAAAATGGACAATTGCCCGTTTTAAGTGTCTGGTCGATTGGTCAATTGTGGATAAAAAAAATTGCTTAGGTTTCCGAATATATGACTTTTTATATTCCAAAAAAAAATCGGGATTCTTAAACGGGTCATTGTCAAAATGGTTCAATTTTGCTTTTAGTTCATCCAATTTACAGTAATCTTATGTTTATAGAAACTAGTGCTAAAGCTGGTTACAATAATTTGAAGCAGATGAGATATTCTGATCGAACTTGAAACATTCGTACGAGCGTTTACTAGTTTTCCTGCATATTTATGTCATTTTGCTTTTAGTTCATTCAATTTACAGTAATTCACTAGATTCAGACGGAATCTTCCGATGTTTAAATATTAATTTAGGTTGAATGAAATTTTTGTATAATGAACAGTTTAACAAAGAAAATAGCTCGTCTTTAAATCAATATATTAAAATGTGTAATAGCCGATACGAATCAGTCAAATTCTGTTGGTTTAATTGCACACTTGCATCACTTTATCTTGTATCAATTGAATACGGATAAACGACATGATAATAATGTTAAGTTAGTGTAATCATTTTGTCTTTTTCGTAATTCTTGCTTGATTTAAAATTTGTCTCACATTGTGTGCATTTCTTTTGATGAAAATTCAAAACTGCACATCGTGCGATGTGCAATTGGCGGGGAAAGGCAAAAATTTATTGAATTTTATTGGCCTTTTCGCACGCTTTGCTTAATATTGAAAATTTATGTATGGAAACATTTCGGAATTACTATTATTTTGATGATGTTTTATTTTTATTTTCGCACATCAAATTGTGAAAGTATATCATCGTGTGTGCTAAATTCTCGCATGAGTGAATGTTGGAATATATTTAAAAAAAAATTTTTGATTATTATTTCTCGGTGGGTGAAAATTAATTTGCATATTATATCGTTTTGTATAGATAATTTTTATTTGAAATTAGCAAATCAGGATGTTTATACATACTTTATAATTATATATTAAACAAACCAGTCAGAACCATAAATATAAATGTTGACTAAATCCAAATATATAATTCTCGCATAGTAATAATATGAATGCATATTTATTTTTTCAGTTGGGAAAACATCCATCATCACTAGGTTTATGTACGACAGTTTTGATAATACTTATCAGGTAAATTTATTATATGTTACCATGTATTTTTTTTTTAAATCCACATACCGTCGTCTAACACGAATACTTTTATGTTTAACAGGCAACAATAGGCATAGATTTCCTATCGAAAACAATGTATTTAGAAGATCGCACCGTGCGGTTACAATTATGGGACACGGCCGGTCAAGAACGATTCCGATCGTTGATACCTTCGTATATACGTGACTCCACCGTTGCCGTTGTAGTCTACGACATCACGAGTGAGTATTTTTCCTCATCTTGTTTGTATTTCAGCCAGGCGATAGCTCAGCGGAAAGTTTTTGATCTTAAATATTGGCATTGGTAAGATCTGAATTTAAATAAATCCAGATCGGCAGTCTCTTGTTAGAATTTGCCAATTTATCTAACTTAGATGTGAGATGGATCCTGAAAATTGGCTTCACTCAAATCATCGTCCATTCCTTCTCTCCTTTCTTATACCCAGAACTGGAGAGTATCGTTCCCTAGTTACTTCACTATAACAGTCATTAAAATGTTTGTTAAATAATAAAGACGTTTGAGATGATGTAATAATATATTTGTGTATTTTTACAGATGCGAATTCATTTCATCAAACGTCCAAATGGATCGATGATGTACGCACGGAACGCGGCGGAGACGTAATTATAATGCTTGTCGGTAACAAGACTGACTTATCGGATAAACGACAGGTGTCTGCCGAAGAGGGCGAGCGCAAAGCTAAGGATCTTAATGTTATGTTTATAGAAACTAGTGCTAAAGCTGGTTACAATGTGAAGCAGGTGAGACATTCCGATCGAACTCGGAACATTCGTATGAGCGTTTACGAGCTTTCCTGCATATTTATGTCGTTTAACATACATTTATGAGTGTGCATTGTCTTTTTCAGCTATTTCGACGTGTCGCTGCCGCACTTCCGGGAATGGATTCAACGGAAAATAAGCCGCCAGAAGACAGTATCCTTTTTCTCATTAATATACATATGTTTTGGTCTCTCAAAGCAAAAAGTTCAATTTATCACGTACCGTCCGTTGTCGTCGTTTTATGAACGATCATTATTATTTCGAGTAAAGGTGCATTTTATTATAGGGTTCGTAAGTAAATGCATACATTTTCAATTGTTATTGTATTATGATTATTTTTTTTTGCATGCAAATTAAAGCTTTATTGCACTCTTTGACTTTTCTGCAACCGCTACTATGAATAATTTATATACAGTATAATAAAAATATTTTATCACGTCGTCCGTATATAAAAAGTTTAATTTTTTCATTATTATTTTGTACGCTTATAATAAAATCGACTAGAATAAATGGCGGTCAATCGTTTATTGTTTATTATTATTATAGTCAATTTCGTTGCAATAGTTTGATAAAAAACTAACTACGAATAATATTATTTATTAAATAATACAAATTTGACGATTGACTTTCATTTGATGTAATTTGTTTATTTTATGTTACGGTCAAAGTGCATTGTATGAAATACCTAGCTTTTGCGTTATAGGCAAAGTGTGTAACAATTCAATTTATGAAGCTTTTGTACTTATATAAAATACTAAGGCATTTTATACAATTTACCTGTAACATATAACTATGCTCTATTTACTTGCTTATATTAAATAGTATATTTTTAGTGTTTTGAAATAGCGGCGATGTTAAAACGTGATAGAATATTTTGGCGACGGCTTTTTTCTTTGCTTTACTATTGTTTTCATTATTTTCCTTAATTCAATAATTTGCGTTTGTAGTGCAAGAAGTTGTCCTGAAAGATACACCCAACGAAGTCAAAGACCAAGATGGTGGTTGTGCCTGCTGATAAGCTGTGAGAATTAAACACATAATAAATACCGGTCAAAATTTTCTCGCCTCCATCTATCATTCCCCAAAATAGGCGCAGAGAATTTATTTTTATTTTGTAGCATAACATACAATTAGTTAATTCTCTCATGTGAAATTATACCAAGTATATATACGATCGTATTATTTTTGATTAGAATGATATTCAAATTTAACGAATGAGGTAACAAACTTGTGACCTATTTAAACCGACCGACTCTGATAATGTATAGTATACAAGATTATACAACGTTACCTGGTTTAGCTCGTTCAACCTTAGACCTTTAAGTTTGAATATGATCATAGTTATTTGTACTCGTTGGCATTGCATGCTTTTCTTATTCAAATCAATACTTTCTGTTCGCTTCAAGCTGGGCAATCGGAAGCTTTCTTTTTATTAAATATTAACGGAATATATTCAACGCGTGTTCTATATTTCTTCCCCCGTCCAGAAAATGTACTATAAGTCGCCACTAATATGCAAATGAACAGTAGTTGTTTAAAGCGTTTAAAACCGGTGATTTAAAAAATTTACATCCCTAATGAATAAACGCTACTGTATTGAAGAAAAAAAAAAGATTGTAAAGTTAATTTTGTCCTCTTTCTAACGATATGGTAATTTTTGCCAAATGGATCATTTTTTATGTCAAAGTTAGGCTTGAAAATAAATTACAGATAAAAAGTAACGGTACAAGTCTTAAATGATAATAGCCAACTTAATAATTTATTGATGCATGGAGGATACTACTGGAATGTAAAAAAAATTCGAATGTAATTTATGGAAACGTGCATTAATTTTGGCATTACTAATTATCCATCTGTCAAAAACTGTCATATCTATTGTTAAAAGAGTAAGATAGTTTAAAATGCGTTTTTTTCATCACAATAGTGTTCTTGGCTTTGGTAATATTTTGAAAACAGCTCTAGTTTTTTTAAATGACTATTTATGAATGTCGATATACATATTACTAAGTAAAATTTGACGTATATTGTTGGCAGAGTTTAATTTTTTACATGTATAGTTACCGAAAGAATATTTCTTCACTTTTTTTACAATAATCGTATACATAAGTATATTAAATTAAATACTACTAATACAATCAATGCCACTGAGTTTGTCGAAGTCGATAAATTCTCATTTATCGATATATTCATCTTATGTTTACATGTTAATATGCATGGTGCCTTGTAATTAAAATTACATATTTAATATTAGCTAGTAAGTCATTATATCATTAATAATAATTAATTATATTGATTTTTATTATTTATTGTTTTTTTTTTAATAATTTTATTTCAAAGGAGCAAAATGCCATTTATTTATGAAATATATAGATTTTATATTTAGTAAATTTTTTTGTAAAATGCAAGTGTAATGTTGATGATGCATTCCGTCAAATGCTTAAAATTGTTTTCGTAACAGTGCGGCTGAAATCTCAATAATGACACTGGCCAAAATCAGTACGCTTTCATTTTTACTGTGAATATTTTAATTTTTAGCTATTGATCGTAAGAACTAATCAGTGCATTTATTTATTATATATTGTAGAATTTATAATAATAATATAAATCTTAAATTATATAAAGTTCCTTCAACTATCTACATACATACATACTATACATATTAGTGTTTTGTATTTAAACTGCATAATATTTCTATATAAAATTAAAAACTAATCATATAATTTGCATTCATATATCGTCATGGCTTTTTTTTTTCAATAAGTTACCAATAAAAAAATTTTTAACAATACTGCAATAAATTGTATTTTATTTGGTTTAGAATTACGAAATTATTTTATCTTTGTGAGTACTTACTTTTAGATATAAAATATATATGCTAGTTGTTGATTTTGAAAGTGGCACAAATCGTATAAAATAACGGCTTACAGTGCTTTTTTGGCACGCTTTTCAATAATGTAAATAATATATTATATTTTCAGCAATAGATCATTTTTGTACTCGTACGACGACTTGCGCCACTGTCAAAATCGACGACTCGTTTGATTATTTACATATATTTATTTATTATCATTTTTTTTTTACAAAGGCAGAATTTAAATCTATATTGTCCATATATCTTATAGAATTTTTATTATGATAGTCAATTGTACTAATTCAACTTATGAAATCGTTTAATAAAGGCAGTCTATCATATAACTGTTTTATGTTTTGTATATTTTTATTTATCATTTCTCTCCCGCAAGTGCAGTTACAGCGATCGTTGATTGTAATTCTTGTCAATTTCATTACATATAATATGTCTTTTCAGAACCCTCCTCTCCTGCAGTGTCTCCGCTCAAGACACTGGTCTAACTCAAACATCTTTGTACGTACAAAAAAAAAAGTTTGACGGTCACTATATAATGCATCGTTTCCATTCAACCGAATTGGATTTATTTCTGGTATAATTGTATTTTCTGTACGAAGGGAGTATATTTTCAGATTTTCTTATCAAATATAATCCTTAACAAGAATACAGCTGTGGATTTACAAACTCAACCGCCACTCGGAGGCGATCAGCAAGATTCCGAAGGAGGATGTCTCTGTTAAACTTAAGTCGTAACTGTTACAGTTCGAACAGGATATCAACATCTTTGTCGAAAAAAAAAAACAAACAACCAGACAACATGCGCAACACTGCCGTTGCTTTCCAGCATCTTGTGTCAAAAAAAAAAAACACATTTTACGATAAAAAAAAAAATATTAACTATAATATCCTATGGTTATCATAATCAAAATAAAAAAAATTTAATACTGCACTGAAAAAAAATTTAAAAAATGTTTACCCAATAATTTCATGGTCCAAAGAATATAATTTGACCGTCTACATGTTGATTTTACAGGCAAAGTGTGAAATCCCGCAAAATAGCCAGGCAAAGTGCAAAATATGTATGTTGAAGTACAAATAGCACATGAAAATCTAATGTTCTTCACGATCGACCGAGATAAGTCAAATTGATCGGTGAGATAAAAATGTTTGGCACACCAAAATTCTTTTATTACTTTGCCTAAAACGCTCAGGCATTTTTTACAATGCGGACATTTCACACTTTGACTGTAACGTGTGTACATGTACACGGATTATGATATATACGTAGGAGCTTCACATTATATAATTATAATATTGTTATTTATTTTGCGTTTTGTATGTGATGTGTCGATTCACGCATTCCTATACACTTTGTATTGTATTTATTTGTATTTTGAACTTCAGTATTTTTATAAAAAAGATATTTTATTTATCGTATGACGACTGTTGACCGTAAAGGCTAAAGCTTTTCCACATTCACATTTAGTTATTTGAGGAATTGATATATTTATTAGATTCTATCGTTTTGTTCTAAACTAGTCTTTACATTTGACGGCCGCTATACTCTTATAATATATACATACGATGCGGACAAATTATTACATTTACAACACTATAAATATGTCGCTATCAGCTTTCTGTTAATAGCACGCTTTGATCTCAAATCTCAATGTGCGATTTAAGGGATCGGCGGTAATGTGGAATAACCCACAATACAAATTCTTACTTGTAATGCTAATAAATTTCAAATATAACACTATTTTAACATAAATACATTTCGGAAATGACTTACTAACTTAATTTAGAACGTTATACGTAAAAATTTGTATTTGTTGGTTATTTTCACTTCACTTCACCGTTGATTGTTTGTTTGTGTTTGATGTGCTCATTGTTTAATATTTTTCAGAGTAACTACTGTTGAATATTTAAAAAGTCAGTATAATTCACCATTTGTCAGCTTTCCGTGTGTTTACAAGTTACGTATTTGAATTGTTGTAAACGTTACTCGCTTTTACTAATGTTTGATCCGCATCAAATAGATAAAATCCTTTAAATGTAATATTTTGTCGTTTTTTTTTTGTTAAACAATATTTTATATTGTAAGTTAAGTATTACCGAGAAATATAATTTCAACAGAGATGTTACGTTCAACTAATCTTATACAGATGTTATTTTATATTTGGTAGTTTATGTTGTAATTTAATTTAATTAAAAAAAAAATGAAGCTTAAAAAGGATAACATTGGTTGTTGTCAATTGAATGATAATACATAATAATATAACGATGGACGTTTTTGTAACTGTTTGTAAGAGTTTTTATTTTTAATTATTTACGCACAAATAGACAGAAGCCATTATCAAATCGGTCCTATTTTCAAAAAGTTATCTCTGAAACTAATAATGGATAAAATAGTCATTTTAATTCATACTGTCTTCTTTCTAATGATATGGTGTTTTTTGCCAAATAAATTATTATTGATACCAAAATTAATCATAATGTTAATAAAAGTTTTGGCACAAATATCTAAAGCCATTATATCATTATTAAAAAGCCATATGAACTTTAAAATCATTTTTATCATTTTTAGTATATATAAAATTTTTCTAAATAATACCTGTTTTTTAATGGCCACTGTACAGAAAAGTACTCCACAGTGAAATTAAAACTTGATTACATTTAAAAATCACGGAGTTCTTCTGTATGTGTGAATTTTTATTGAACTGTCTATACTTCTAATTGGTGATTGTTCCAAAGATATTTAAAAAAAAAACATTTTATTAACGACTGAGATTTTGCAATTTTTACCCGTTTTTTGAGAGAGTGAGAGACAATGTAAGAGATTGAAAAAAAAAACGAAAGAGTGAGAGAAATGTTTTACAGGTATTTCTTAGGGTTTAGGTATTATAGCAAAAAATTGTTTACATTCGACTATAGCTCAATTGTGATCCAATGTGATATCTATTTTTTTTATATTTATCACTTAATAAACAAAAAAAAATTATTAACATAACCTGTTTTACGCACAACAAAAAAATTGTGCTTTTAACAAAAAAAAAAGTCAATCTTCGCTCACATAATAAGTGTTTTATATTTTTTTTACGTATAACGCTTACAATTTTGCTGCGCTTGACAAACAATATTGTATTTTGTATCTAGTAGATTTCCACATCAGACCAATTTTGTATTTAATTTAAATGTGGTGGTATTATTATTATAATCGGTGATAAATGGTATGATTGTGTTGGACTTGTTACGATTGGAAATTATTAGCATTGTATTTTTAACCAGTAAAAAAAAATTATGTATCCTACATAAACATAATTATTATATACCTAAATATATGTATAGTGAAAGTCATAATGTTAAAAAATGCAAAATAAAACAAAAATGATCAAAGTTCTTAAAATGCTTTCTTGTTGTTTCAATTTAGATGACTTACGTTTAATCCAACATTAATCATATCACTAAACCTATGTAGTATCGAAAATACTGAATAAAAAAAAATTGTATTAAATTTTTATTATATCCTTAATATCAGATAAGTTTCAAACAAATGTACGTAGTTGAAAATTTTTGGCTTTTCTTTCAATAAAATGTTTGCAACAGCTGACCTGAAATAATTTTTACGATTAAAATAGCCGCGCATGACAAAGATATCTAAAGCTTTATATTAATTAAATAAATAATTTAAGATTTTTGTATGACGAAATACTGAATATACAATTAAAATATTGTGCCACAAATTAATTATGCATGATAATCGCAATTATTCAAGGCAATCATCATCTTTTTTTTGTTACTGGGAAAAATATTATTATTATTAATTAGTGAAATTATTATGCTTTTATTATTAATAAATACGTGTGTTGCCTTTATATAGTGCTGTTTTATTTTTGTGCAAATACCTTATCGTGGGGGTGAAATAAAATAAATTTTCAGAGGAAACTTTTCTATATTGTGTAAAAATTTTACATTATTTTTTATTTTTGCAACATTTTTACAAAAAAAATTTTTTTTTTTCAAACATCAATTTGTTAAATATACCTAATTTATATTATAATAATTAAATTGTTTTATAACACATTTTCTAAAACTGATTATTTTTATCGTCAAAAGTGATTATTGCATATATGTATGTATGTAAAAAAAATTAAGAATATTATTTTACAAAAATTGTAATATTAAATTACATATTATATAGAGGAACTCTTATTAAATACATAAAATATTTCTAAACAAAAAAAAATCAAAAGAGGTAGTTAAAGGAAATATTATTTATTTTTTTTATAATTTTTCATTGTATTTTTTGCACAATTGCATCATTAGCGTTAAATACTGTTTTAATTTCTATACAATGTCACTTTTATATTGATACAGTGATTGTTAAACTGTAATTAAAAAGGAATTCAACAACTTGTCACCGCATTTTGTTGTACAGTACATAGTCTCATAATTATAATATATAAAACTGATACCTACCTACATATTTATACTATACAATTATTAGTTTTTCATAATATATGGTCGACCTGTACACTCTTTATAAGCGTAGAGTAGCTTCGGTTTAACTCGGCACGTCCACCGTCCGAGTTAAACCAGCTTCAGCACGCACACACTTGAGTATTTATAAAGGTTAAAAATTAACTTACACTACATATTACAATTATCAGTATGTCAGTCACACAGTAGCAAACGTAAGACGTAGACTTTCACCATATAATTTATTTAGATGTAGTATTTTATAATAGATAAATTATACGAGGTGTTACATCAGTTCAGATATGTTAGTACTGATGGGTAGCCGGCGGTGGTAAATGATGATGATAACTGCCGACGGCTGTGCCCGGTACACCGTTCTGAGTGGCACTCGGTGGCGGAGCACCGCGGTATGATCCGTACGAGGAGTCGTCAGATTGAGCAGATTGATTTCGCCGGGGCTGTGCCACGACCATTCCGTACATGCTTTCAGGTCTGCGTGTCATCTTCGAAGGCTCCTCTCTGGTGTCGTTACCGACCACGGCTCCGGTCGGATTTTGCCTCGGACCATAATTAGCCACGGCGGCTTCTCGTGCCGCAGAATTATTTGTGGGTCTCGTCACGTACGTGGACTCTCTGACTTGCATCTGATTGTGAGCGTTTTGGTTGTGGGCCAACAGTTGATCCATTCGGGGCGGGTATAGAGAACGTGCCGGAAGTAGAGGACCGGGTGGCGGAAGAGCTGCAGTCACGGCAGCTCCGGCAGCACCGGCAGCCCTCGGCGGCTTACTGTATACGGATTGGGAACGATGTAGATTGGCACGGGTCAACGGTGGTGATCTGCAATACAGCGAACGAGTCCCTCCGTACAATGATTCCACACGTTCCAATTTATTAGCCGCCGCCGCTCCTCCGGGATAGAGAGTGTTGCCGGTTAAAGTCGGACAATAACTTCCAATTCCTAGAAACAAATAATATTGAAACATTAGTGGGTATCATACAAGCAAATGATAGTTTTAAAACTTGAAGTGTGTAGTATACCTGGGGCATGTTGTACGGCCGTCGGTCTGTATGTGGAATATGCTGGAGTGTGAGCGTGATGGTGGTGCTTATGCTTGTCGAGGCGATCATAGGCGTCTTCGTCTGATTGGACGCTCGAGGAGTCAGGTTCTGGAGATTCCGGAGCGTTAGGACGACGAGCTGCAAGGACAAGGGCATGCAGGAGTGCTCCCGCTGCTCCACCTCCGGCTGGTCCAGCCCAGACTACCCACTGTTGTTCCCAACGGTTCAGGACGAAAGCAGGGCCCAAAGCTCTAGCCGGGTTCAACGATGGCATCTGAAGAGAAAAAAATGGTTTTGTTAAGTGGAGGTGCTTAGTATTTTAGTCCAATAGCAGCGGTGCCAACCTTTGGACCTCACGGACCACTAAACTCAAAATCTCGAATCCCACGGACCACTACCATGATTTTTTCCATAAAAGTAACATTCTTAATATGGAATGGTTATTACACATGTATTTGAATTCCAAGTTATTTGCAAAAAGTTAGATATCACCATATATATTCGTTATTCATTATGAAAACTGCCAGTTATGACGTATGGACGTGAAACTTGGATGCTAAATTCAAGAATTCTACGTTAGAATCAGTGCACACAGAGAAGCATGTAAAGATGTATGCTTGGTATGACGAGAAGAGATCGTAAGAGGAATACATGGGTAAGAAGTATGAGCAAAGTGGCAGATATAGCGGAATGTGTTAAATAGTTGAAGTGGTCACAGCGAGAGGAATGGATGGCAGATGGACGCGAGAAATACTGGAATGGTATTCGAGAGGATGTGAAAGAAAGCAAGGTAGACCGAGTGGACGATGGGCTGATGAATTGAGAAGAATGTGTGGAGTCCACTGGATGGAGATTGCTCAAAACAGACAGGAATGGTAGAGGATTGGCATTAGAGAACAGGCAGACAAACACTTGAAGCTATTATATAAGACTAGTGTAAGCCCATTGAATATCAACAGACGTAATTGATTACTTAACAATTTAGCAAAGTCGTGAACCTACTAAGGATTAATATTTTCAAATTATAGGAGGTCTCCCATCACTGGGGTTGGGTAAACGCGTTAACGCTAACTCACTCAACCTAGTGATCACAGGTTCAAATCCCACTCACGACGTTCGTGTTTATTTTAGCCTTTAATTGGGCTATTCTACATACATATATATAATAATTTATAAGGTACATTTGACCGATCTTGCAACCCATGTGGTTTTCCAACACATTCGCTATTTAATTTGTATTTTCAGTTATAGTTTGTTATTTGACCAATTTTTGTCGATACTTACATACATACATACATAAATCTACAATTTAAAAGTAAAGTGTATGCCTAGTAATTGATTAAGTTTCCTTCAGTGCTATATTCGAAATATTCAATAAAAAACAAATCATTTTTTATATGAAAATTATTTTTGTCAGGTGCTAAATGGTGTTCGTCAAGTATAAAATGGTTTTTGTCAAGTATATAATTAGTTTTGCCAAGTAATTACTTACTGGATGTTTGCCACACACTAATTGACATTAAAATTGATTAAAAATACAGTACAAAATCATACCATTATTAAAATATTACTAAGATTTTAACATGAACTTGTTATTATTCGGCGAATAAGCTTTGGTACGAATTGTAATTCCGCTAACTTCCATCCACCCGAAAATGTTAATTGAATTATGCAAATTTAATACCAGGTCGTTCGAATAACTTTACGGCTAATTTTTAAAAGGACCAATATTCAAAAAACATCCGTTCAATATTTTGGATCGAATAGTGAATAAAAAAATTTAAATATATGTAGTCACAAATGAAAACTGATATCGGAATGACGAAAAACACTTTTTTCACTCAACACACTGATTTCCTTCTTCGTGCGACTTTTTAATTGGTGAAATCGTGTCTTTCTTTTTTTATTACAAGTATTTTGCGAATGTATTTGCACGAGATTCAGAGACAGAGTCGTTGGCGAGCCGCTAATTAATTCCTCCAGTGGTTTTATTACAATAAATCTGAATAAAGTGCGCCAGCTGCCGTTCAGATAAACTTTTGCGGTTTCAGTTACGCACAGTGGTGGAACTACGTGCCACAAGATTCCGTAAAGCCCATTATGTCTAAATGCAAATATTTGCAAATCGTTGGGGTTTTTTTTTTTTGATAAAATGAAATAAATAAGACATTTATCACAGATTTTCGAAATATATGCATTGCATGTTTCCATTGAAGGTTTCCCAAGGATGAACATTTATTTGTTTGAGGCAAAGCAGATGTCTCTTTCCCGATTGTAAAAATGATTGCCCTAAGTCCCATAAAAATAGCAGATTTATTTATTTATTTATTTACAGTAACACCCGCTATGATATTATAACAGATTAACCAAATCTTCGTTATCTCTCGTGTAGAGATTCCTCTGCACTCTTTCTATTAGCAGAGAGTGTGTTACTTCTCTGGTACTCCATATTAAGGAATCACATTCGAATGCTGCGTCCACACCGACGAAGGGTTGCTATTGTGTGGATGTTCATATATCATCATCATTTTCAGCCGTTCACCATCCACTGCTGGATGAAGGCCTCTCCAATCCTCTTCCATTCTCGTCTGTCTTGAGCAATCTGCATCCATTTGACTCCACACATTCTTCTCAATTCATCAGCCCATCTTCCACTCGGTCTACCTTGCTTTCTCTCACATCCTCTCGGATTCCATTCCAGTACTTCTCGCGTCCATCTGCCATCCATTCTTCTTGCTAGTTCATATATCATCGGACGTAATTGTGTGGAGCCCGTTGAATAACACTTCCGTTGATATTCAACTAGTTTCTAATAATATTGAAAATCTTAAGATCATCAGCATATATCAAGAAACAAGAACCAGAAATCACCGTGTTGATATCATTAACAAACATCAAATACAGCAAGTTCGGAGTTCCGAGAAATTCTCAGAAAGTAATATACATACATTACTCGTCATCACGGGCACTTTGCTAGTCAAATAGCATAGACCAGCGTTTCCCAAACTGTGGGTCGCGAGCCGATCTTTAGTGGGTCGCGAAAAATTCAATGTGATTTTTTTTTTTAATTATTTAAAAAAGTAAAATATAAAAAATGGGAAAGTAAAAATAATATGCAACGAAATTTAAAAGAGGAAGACGGCACAACAGAGAATAGGACGCGTCCGAGCAAATTGCGTTGACATTTTGTGACGAAGCATCCCCATTTTAAAAACAAGCCACTAGAATTTTTTGAAAGACAACTGGAACAGCTTAAGTCGTCGAAATCGAAGCTTTCGCATTACACCAGCATTAATGAAAAATCTCTAACCTGATTAGTTTGCAAATCGCGCAAGCTAGTAAGCCGCACGCAATTGGCAAGACGTTAGTGCTACCACCAATAAAAGACACGGTTGCAATTATGTTTCATGATCAGAGCAAGAAAGAAGTATAAAAATCGAAACGATTTCGCTTATAATACGAATGTACGCAGAATCGATGAAACGGACAGAAGATGAGCTGATATCCAAAGAGTTATGAGTTAGTAACATTTTTATCATAGCAACTGGACGAGTCCACGGATGTACAAGTTTTATCCCAGCTGCTTGTTTTCGTTAATTATTAATTCAAAATAAATAAAACTCTGGCTATTTTTAAGTATAAAAACAGTAATAAAATAATTTTGCGAAAGTTTGTCCTTCTAAAACGTAGGTCGCGGTACTAAAAAGTTTCGAAAGCACTGGCATAGACATTCATTGATTTTTAGCTCGCGTTTCGTACGTACATACCAAGAGAGGTGTTCAAAATGTATCAAATCACTTTAGGCGTGTCACTTTTGACACAGACACTTAATGCAATAGGAGGTTGTACGTGTCAGGTTGTATGCAAATGCGATTTTAATGTCTTCATTAATTTTTGTGAGATCGTAATTAGCGTTCATCCTTAGCGCCCCGTCGGGATTCTGCGGTACCGATGACTATTCGTAAGGTCCCTAGGGCCCGCAGATGCTGCGATAATGATGATGATGATGATGATGATGATGTCGTGAAATTCCTGCCCTTGTCCGTGTGGACGGCAGGTGCTTTCACAGCGGCGAATCCAATGTGAAAAGTAAAAAAAAAGGGCACACGAAAATCGCATCTGGTTAACGCGAGATACGAGAGCACTTTCGGACATGTCGAGGATATTGTCTGGTTATATCTGGTCACTGGGTAGAATTAAGTGCAACTCAAAAGCAAGCGGTGAGTAAATTCAACGAAAGGAATTGATTAGTTTGAAAAATACTGTTGTGGAAATAATTACCGCGATAACTTTGACTCGTGGGTTCATGGAAAGATGTATGCTTGGTGGTACATGGGTAAGAAGTATGACCAAAGTGGGAGATTAGGAAAGAACGTGTGAAAAAGTTGGAGTGGACACATAGCGAGATCCGAGAGGATGTGAAAGAAAGCAAGGTAGACCGAGTGGAAGATGGGCTGATGAAGTGAGAAGAATGTGTGGAGTCGAGTGGATGCACATTGCTCAAGACAGATAGGAATAGAAGAGGATTGGAGAGGCCTTCCATCCAGCAGTGGATGGTGAACGGCTGAAAATGATAATGAAATCCAAATTGGTCGTCTCCTGTTATGCCGGCTCTTCATATAGTACGAGCGCTGACGAGCGGTGCCGAGCGCCTAGGTGTGGGTAAACATTCGCGCGAAGGCCAACGTTTTTTATAAACATTCGTGCGATGGCCAACGTTTTCGTAAACATTCCGAGCTTATCCGCAAAAATGGAGCATTCGCCGTGCTCGTCCGTCGCGAGCGCAACGATCGTGTTGCTAGTGGCGCCACCCTGGTGTCAACTAGCAAACGGCAGCGAAAGAAGTGTCGCATCACTGCCTACAAAAATGTCAATAGCAGGTCCCATATAGGTCAATAGCAGCAACAATAGCAGGTTTAGAGTAACAGAATTGGTCCACATGTTTCCGCGGGAAACTCATAAACGACACTGAATGTGGAGGGGGAAGGGTTCGTAAATTGATATACAATGGTTCGTCACCTTGCTAAATGTCTTGGAAGCTTGGCATTTTTGTAGGCAGACACTCGACACTTCGTTCGCTGCCGCTTGCTATTTGACACCAGAGTGGCGCCACTAGCGATACACTACGGCCAATATTTCACGAACATTCCACGAATATTCCACGAACATTTGCGCGACCAGTGAAGAGGCGGCATTAGAATTAGCCAATTTATCCAACTTGGGTGTTGAGGATTATTATGCCAATTAACTTATTCAATGAACAATGTTAGAGCATTGGCGTCATGGACGAAGGTTCAAATTAAGTTAAATCCCAAAACATTCTCCGTACAAAATCAGCACCAAATAACATTCTTCCTAGTTCATAACTATCAATTAATTGCATTGTCCTTATTTCCATTCCGTATCCACTAGAAAGCAACAGGAAATCACTCGTGTACATTTTATGTTTAGATTACACTCATCATCATCATCATCATTTTCAGCCGTTCACCATCCACTGCTGGATGAAGGCCTCTCCAATCCTCTTCCATTCTTGTCTGTCTTGAGCAATCTGCATCCACTTGACTCCACACATTCTTCTCAATTCGTCAGCCCATCTTCCACTTGGTCTACCTTGTTTTCTTTCACATCCTCTCGGATACCATTCTAGTACTTCTCGCGTCCATCTGCCATCCATTCTTCTCGCTATGTGTCCAGCCCATTGCCACTTCAACTTTTTCACCCGCACTGCTATATCTGCCACTTTGGTCATACTTCTTACCCATGTATTTCGTTTGCGATCTCTTCTTGTTATGCCAAGCATACATCTTTCCATGCTTCTCTGTGTGCACTGGATCTTTCGTAGCATTCTTGAATTTAGCGTCCAAGTTTCACATCCATACGTCATAACTGGCAGTACGCATTGGTCGTACGCCTTCTTTTTTTAAGCATAGCGGAATGTTGGATTTAAAAAACTATGTTCATTCTTCCAAAAGCACTCCACCCTAGTTTCATTCTTCGTTTTATTTCTTCTTCTTTACATCCAGTCATATTTACCAATTGTCCTAGGTATAAATAACTATCAACTATCTCTACAATATAATTATCTACTGTGACTACGTTTTGCGTGCAGAATTCATTAAACATAATTTTAGTTTTGTTAAAATTAATTTTTAAGCCTACTTTCATACTTTCGTTGCTTAATTCTGTTAATCTATTTTGTAAATCTACTGAATTACATGCAACTATAACTATATCGTCAGCGAATCTTAGATGGCTCAAATGTCTTCCGTTAATCTTGGCCCCTGATTTTTGCCATTCCAGCGACCTAAATATGTCCTCGAGCACCGCATTGAATAATTTAGGAGAAATGGTGTCTCCTTGCCTAACACCTTTCTCAATACCGAATTGCTCCGTGTCTTCAAAGAGACGAACTGAGGCTGTTGCCTTTTGTAGATGGCAGCTAGCAGGCTGACGTACGGTTGCGCAACGCCTTGTTTCTTAAGGGCATCCAGTACGGCTGTTTGACTGACTGAGTCAAACGCCTTCTCGTAGTCGATGAAACCTAAACATAGTGGTTGGCGATATTCGTTCGCGCGCTCAACCAATTCACTTACCACCTGAAGATGATCCATTGTGCTGAAATTGGCCCTGAACCCTGCTTGTTCCATGGATTGATTAGAATCGAGCGTTGCCTTGAGCCGCTGCGTTATTACCTTCGTGAAGATCTTGTAGACTGTGGAGAGTAAGCTAATGGGGCGGTAATTTTTTATATCCTCCTTGTCCCTTTCTTATAAATTAAAATTATGGACGCGTTGTTCCATAAATCCGGAACAGTTTGCTCTAGAATACATTTTGTAAATAATTTCGCTAAGATATTGTATAGAGGGCGGCCTCCACACTTTAGTAGGTCGATTTGGATGTTGTCGTCGCCGGGGTTTTACCATTTTTTGGAAGACTTGATCGCCTCTTCCACTTCACATGGTAATACTTCAGGAACTTCTCTATCGCTAGTGGCTATTGTAATGATGCTGCGGGGACTAGTTTCTTTATATAATTTAGAGTAGAAGTCGTAGACCGTTTCTAATATTTCCTTCTTATTTCTAATTATGCTTCCGTCCTCAGCCTTAATAGCTAACATTTTATTCTTTCCTAGAATTAGGCTACGTTTACATTTCTTATAACTAAGGTTTTTCTCAATGGTTAATTTAACCATGTTGACATTAAAATTTCGGACGTCACGTAAGACCTGCTTTTTTTATTTGTTTGTTTAATGCATCGTAATCTTTCTTGTCATTAATTCTATCTAGCTTTTTTTACGCTTAATCAGATCTTTGGTTGCGTCCGAAATTTTACTATTTTAATACCGTTGGCTATTCCGCCAATTTCCTTACCTGTTGTCATGAGAATAGAATTGATTTGCTCGTTTAGCTCATCAATCTCCATTCCCGTACTAAATTTATCGAATCTATTTTGTAGGCTTATTTCGAATTGGCGTTTATTGTTGCTAATTTTATTGAAGTCTAGCATCCTGTGGTCCTTTCTGATGAGTTTTGCCCTTTCAGATTGAACGTTTAGGGCTACTTTGGCGCGTACCATCCTGTGGTCGCTGCCTATATCCACCTTATCAAGGACAGAAACATCTTTGACCGCATTTAGAACATTCGACAGTATGAAATCGATTTCGTTTCTATCACCTTTAGGGCTTTCCCACGTCCACTTATTATCTAGCCTTTTCTTGAAAAAAAAGAGTTCGTTATATATAAATTATTCCGTTCCGCAAACTCAACTAATCTATCACCGCGTTCGTTCCTTTGGCCGGTACCAAAGTGACCGACTACTTTCTCCGAGTTTGCTTTTAATCCTATTTTAGCATTGAAATCTCCCATTATGATTTTGAAGTGATGACGGCTGGAATTCAATGCATCCTGGAATTTCTCGTAAAAGTCTTCGATGACGTCATCAGAATAGCTTGTTGTAGGCGCGTATACCTGAAAAAATTTGACAGGTGTACCTGTCTGAGATTCTTAATGTTAGATAGCATATTCGCTCCGAAATACTATTTATTTCTAGGACCTTATTTTCTATTTTCTTATTTATAATAAATCCTACTCCTCCGAATCTGCCGTTAGTGTTGCCGCGCCAATATAGGCAGTTACCTGTTTTGAGTATGACTTGGTTCTCTCCTTTTCGTCGAACTTCGCTTAGTCCCACGACGTCCCATTTGATGTTGGCTAAGTCATTCTCTAGTGCAATTACGCTGCCTTCACTCGAAAGTGTTCTCACATTGTAGGTACCTAAATAAAGAGGCTTTCGGTTTCTTACACATTCATTCGTCACCATTTTTACCTGATTGGAGGGTTGGGCAGTGTTCGCACCTCGTGGGCCCAGTACGTTAAGGTGCGAGAACGGTGACTTTGACTCATTGCAAGCCCTCGGACATACCTGGTCGTCGGTATTGAAATGGACCATACCGTTCAGTAGGTCCTTCTTGTAGAATTATGGGAGCCGGTGGAGCATACTAATTATTCACTTCACTATGGTTATTTAATTATTAAATTTATGACTTATTATCACAGGCAAACACTTTGGGTGCACATGCGGATTGAGGCAATGTAATTAATAAAAGCAAGCTGTTTTAACTAATTGTGGGTTATTGTTATTATTCAAATCAACACGTGTTCGTAAAATGCGTTTTCGGCAGAAAGTTTGGGATGTCGTAAAAATTATAGACCGTGACGCCGAGATTGAAAAGGGTCGAGCTGAGGGCAAAAAATCAACCAGATGTGAAACTTTTAGCACAACACAAAGAAACAAAGCTACCAAGTTTTACGAAATCTTTACTGTTAAAATGCGTTTTACGATAAAACCGCGATCTAAATAGACTGAAAAACTACACTGGTTGCGGTTAATTACACTACGCAAGTTGTTTGTTAAAATTTAATTGACTATGCGAGCAAAAGTTTCGATTTTAGGCGATTTTCGAGTGTGTCCGGTAGACACGTCTTATCCCGATCGCGGCCCTAACCGAACTCCCTAGATTACACTAAGCAACAAAAAAAAAAAAAACTACCGGAGCGCAGACTAGTCAATCTTTACTAAGTTTGATCCACTGAATCCGAATATGATAATGAAATTTGTTCCACTAATTCATTGTCTCTTAATTCTTTCCTCGCCAAAAGATAAAGGGGAATTACTGGAGACTACATTTTCCAAGACACTTCATTATGAAAAACGATAAAATATCAAAAGTGAAGCTCGTAATCATTAAGTATGCATTAAGAAACTACGTATATGGATAAAGTTAAAAAAAAATCCATACAAAATTAGCAGTGCGAAATTGGATTCCTTCACACATATTCATTATTTCTTATATTAAGATTTATTTCTTATACACATGTATATATGTACATAATTTCCAAGATAAATGCTAAAATGCAAGTGAAAGCAAAGTCATTTTATTTCATCATTATCCTCTTCCATTCCGGTCTGTCTTGAGCAATCTGCTTCCCCTTGACTCCACACAGTCTTCTCAATTCATCAGCCCATCTTCCACTCAGTCCACCTTGCTTTCTTTCACATCCTTTCGGATACCATTCCAGTATTTCTCGCGTCCATTCTTCTCGCTATGTGTCCACTCCAACTGTTTTACACGTTCTGCTGTATCTGCCATACTTCTTATCCATTTATTCCTCTTACGATCTCTTCTCAATATACCAAGCATATATATATGTATCTTTCCATGCTAGTCTGTGTGCACTGCATCTTGCATAACATTCTCGAATTAAGCATCCAAGTTTCACATACATACGTCATAATTGGCTGTACGGCATCGGTCGTATGCCTTCTTTTTTAAGCATAGCGGAATGTTGGATTTAAAAACTAAGTTCATTCTTGCAAAAGCACCCATTCCTAGTTGCATTCTTCTTCTTTACATCCGGTCATATTCACCAATTGTCCTAGGCATTTCACTTAGACCACTTAAATATTAGTTAATTGCACAATCGACCCAATCAAACCAACAGCTTCGTCTACTTTGGAGAATACACGTATAATAAATTAATAAATTCTGTGAGTGAGCAGAAGGAAGCCTCTTGGGTCGAAGGTAGGTATAATAAATACCTCTAGACCCAGGTAGGTCATCAGCACCAATTGTCACTGGTCGGCAAAAAGCACCTGCCGTTCAGGTATGCGGACATGGCATCCGCCGAAATCTTCAACGACAGAGACAGAACGAAATCCAAAAACCCCTAGTGCAAACGAGTGCAACGATGCAATAAAAAAGTGCATTCGATAAACTGCATTTCGGATCACGCGGCTCGATTATATGCAATACGTAGAGGAGTGGTGGATGTGCATAATATGTACTGATACTTATTTTTACGCAATAAATATTCGTATTTAATAAATATATAATTAAATTCAAAGCCTTCTAATTACTTAAGGCTGTATACACATACGAACTTTTCACCTTCTGCGACGAGTTTCAAGCTCGCAATTTTACCGATTAAAAATTCAGCACACTTCCAATTAACCCCTTTAAACGAAAACAAAAAAAAGTGGGGCCAGAACACTATCCCAATAAACGTGTTTCAATAGAAAATACTCAATATAAAATAGTATCAACAGTGGGAAAAAATCCCAAGTGAAAATACATACTTTTGACTTTTGATTTAAACTGGACGACTACTTAGACAGATCTGAAAGCTGAAAAGTACTACAAATGAAAGATAAAATACCCGACTGTAGATTTCAATATTCATTTTGAACAAAAAATTGACCGATTTTGAGACATCGAACGAACAACACCAAGAAATAGAAAAATCGCGTGATTTAAAAAACACATACATATATATCCGAATCTCGAGCCAATCAACATTTTTTATCACCAGATTCGTGTTCACTGGGCATAGATCTATAATAAAAGTCATATCTCGTCTAAGAAACATTTTAAAAGTCGTAATTTGTCGAACAGTGTAATTAGCATATCATCAAATTTGACCACAATATAAAAATCTACACGAGTTAAACTACCATTTTTAAATAAATGTATTGCTTTTTTTTAATAATAGAAAAGTTTTAGCCGATACAAAAGATTCGTCGACTTGTGGGGTAAATATACATATGTACGTATTATACATACAAGATGGTGAAACTATGTACATTCATTCAATTACAAAACGACCACTTGTCTTATAACGACAATCAGAATGCATTTTTAATTTGTATTACAAGATGCATGATGAGTGTATGTACATACATACATAGGACTGAAAGAAACCCTACCCTACTGATGCTATCTACCATAAATAATAAAATTGCATGATTTATCCACCACCGACTTCATTGTGAAATAAAATTATGTACTAATAAGTAGGAATCCAAAATTATGTACGTTATGCTTAAAAAATAAGGCATACGACCAATGCGTACTGCCAGTTATGACGTATGAATGTGAAATTTGGATGCTTTAATTCAAGAATGCTACGTAAGATCCATTGCACACAGAGAAGCATTGAAAGATGTACCTATGCTTGGTATAACAAGAAGAGATCGTAAGAGGAATACATGGGTTAGTAGCATGATCAAAGTGGCAGATATAGCAGAACGTGTGAAAAAGTTGGAAGTGGAATGGTATCCGAGAGGATGTGAAAGAAAGCAAGGTAGACCGAATGGAAGATGGGCTGATGAATTGAGAAGAATGTATGGAGTCAGTTGAGATAGTTGATAGGATGACCGGATGCAAAGTACATAGAAGAAATGAAACTAAGATGGAGTGCTTATGGAAGAATGAACATTGCATACGATCAATGCGTACTGTCGGTTATGATGCATGCATGTGAAACGTGAATGCTACGTAAGATCCAGTGCACACAGAGAAGCATTGAAAGATGTATGCTCGGTATAACGAGAAGAGATCGTAAGAGGAATACATGGGTAAGAAGTATGACCACAGTGGCAGATATAGTGGAACGAGAACACACAGCGAGAAGAATGGACGACAGATGGACGCGAGAAATACTGGAATGGTATCCGAGAGGATGTGAAAGAAAGCAAGGTAGACCGCATGGACGATGGGCTGATGAATTAAGAAGAATGTGTGGAGTCAACTTGATGCAGATTGCTTAAGACAGACAAGAATGAAAGAGAATTGGAGAGGCCTTCATCCAGCAGTGGATGGCGAACGGCTGAAAATGATGATGATGATATGTATGCTATAACAAGAAGAGGTTGTAAGAGGAATACATGGGTAAGAAGTACGACCAAAGTGGCAGATATAGCGGAACGTGTGAAAAAGTTGAAGTGGACACATAACGAGAAGAATGGATAGCAGATGGACGCGAATGCTGGAATGGTATCCGAGAGGATGTGAAAGAAAGCAAGGTAGTGGACGCAGATTGCTCAAGACAGACAGGAATCGAAGAGCATTGAAGGTGCCTTCATCCAGCAGTGGATGGTGAACGGCTGAAAATGATATCTTCAGTTAGTTGTCGTCTAAATACATCTCCTAACCTCTACCTCTCAGACAGGAGTGAGTTTTGTAATTGAATGAATGAGGTACTTGTACTGGGACGCCAGACGAAAAATTTAATCTCGATAGATTAATCAGACAGTTCATAGGTTAAACATGGATAAAGTAAATATAATACTTACAGAAACTAAAGTGCATGCTCCATATACAGCACCGATGGCCAAAGCTGGAGATGAGGTGGCACCAAAGGCAATCCTTGGTCTTTCAGCAGAGACGCAATGGGTCAAAACTACTATGAAAGTCAGAATGAATTCGACTCCGAAACGTTCCCACGAGGCCATGGCTGCTGGTTGTACCATTCCAGCTTGTAGATTACCCTGATATCCTGGCACGGTCACTCTGAAAGGACAAAAGTCGAAAATTAAATACAAAAAACAGTCACAAGTACACACGAGTCCAACTTTAGTTACCGTAGTCGTTGTAGGATTAAGAGGTAACGAGGGTAAAATGTTTGTTTGATAACTAGGCTTGGGCAACTGTAACTTTCGAGTAATTTGCTTGCCGTGTCAAATTTGGGGTTTTAAGTTTTTGATTTATTTTTAATGCTGTGTTTTGTATGGGGGGGAATTAGGTCAATAAGATGTTCGAGTATGTGCCGTTGTCAAAAAAGGTTCGCCGTCGCTGGAATTGTTGAATAATAAATGTCCTCTGTGTATTTTGACACGTTCCAACGGTCACGATATATTTATAAATTTAGTGTCAATATTTACAGTGAGAAAGGATTTTGGGTCACTTTTCGGTTGAAAATACACTCAGTTGAATGGACAAGTTTATAAAATAGAAATGGCTAACCGATCAATTGAACACATTAAACAGGGATTGGATATTAGTTTTAATGCGATCAGTTTATAGTAAAAAATAAACAGATTGAGAACTTCACAGTATAATTTTTGGAAAATATACTATGTATATAGGATGGAGTGCTTTTGGAAGAATGAACATTGTTTTTAAATCCAACATTCTGCTATACTTAAAAAAAAAAGGTAAAGGACTTGGGTCCAGTGCATACAGAGAAGCATGGAGAGATGTATGCTCGCTATAACTAGAAGAGATCGTAAGAGGAATACATGGGTAAGAAGTATGACCAAAGTGGCAGATACATAGTATAGCAGAACGTGTGAAAAAGTTGAAGTGGACACATAACGAGAAGAATGGATAGCAGATGGACGCGAATACTGGAATGGTATCCGAGAGGATGTGAAAGAAAGCAACGTAGACCGCATGGACGATGGCCTGATGAATTGAGAAGAATGTGTGGAGTCAAGTGGATGCAGATTGCTCAAGACAGACGAGAATGAAAGAGAATTGGTTAGGCCTTCATCCAGCAGTGGATGGCGAACGGCTGAAAATGATGATGATGATATGTATTATATAACAAGAAGAGGTTGTAAGAGGAATACATGGGTAAGAAGTATGACCAAAGTGGCATATATAGCAGAACGTGCGAAAAAGTTAAAGTGGACATATAACGAGAAGAATGGATAGCAGATGGACGCGAATACTGGAATGATATCCGAGAGGATGTGAAAGAAAGCAAGGTAGACCGAGTGGACGATGGGCTGATGAATTGAGAAGAATGTGTGGAGTCAAGTGGATGCAGATTGCTTGAAGAGGCCTTCATCCAGCAGTGGATGGTGAACGGCTGAAAATGATTACATTTAAAATTGTATCCATATATTTTTGTATACGAACTAATTAATTTATGTTGTTTTGATTGGACTTACGCCGTTCTGGCGTTCGATATTATTATTCGAATTGGGTGATTTATATCGCAACGTATTGAAATAGAATACTGATGAGACACTAATTCGAATTAATCGAACGGTAATTTGAAATTCAATCTCACCGTTTGTAAAACATTCAATTAATTATTATCATCGATCTAAAGTCTACGTACACATGCAGGAATGTTTTGGCATGAAAAGTTTTTGGAAATTGGATTTATATTAATGAAGCTACATATTACTTAATCGCTGCCACCAAATTGTTGGAAATAAACACTTATAGATGAAGTTTTTAATGTTATAAATTTATTATATGGCATATTATATACATACATATGTATGATGGAAATGATTGAAGCGTATAAATTAAGATTAAGAACTAGTGAGTTGAAATTTTCGTACCCTGTTGGAAATTTTTCTGCAAAGGACACATTAACCCAGAAAAGAACGTTTGCCAAAAGATAAGAAATGTGCGATAGAATGAATTTGAGCTGTTATCCGCTTCGAGATATTATTAAATTGCTTTTGTATGCGATTTGTCTTCTGCTCGTGATCGTTATAAAAGTTCACGTGTCCATTATATGGCTCGCTAATTCGCTTCCGATACTTATGTACTTTTTTATTACGAGTTTCTTCTCCTTTGAAATGCCATACATTCGTTAAAACACATAACGAGTCTATTCATACCGCACAGTGTTCCTTAAATTTTCAATATAATAAAATAATATATAAAAATATTTTTACAATCGCACGAATTTTATAACGCATCACAGATTGCATTTGTCGGAAATTGCGTTTTATATACATAATAGAAAAAAAGCGAAATTGGGTCAGTGATTTTAAGAGCAGAAGCTTTTTCGAATATTGTCGAACGCTACACTAAAGGCATAATAAATTTTCCTCTACATGACTCTACGTACAGAATGGAAAATTCATTTCAGCAATTTTCATACACTACTATACGGATTAAGCTAACTCGTTCTACATACATACATACATAAAAAATGTTATTTTATGACATTTAAATGGCAAAATAGCAATCCGACTATTGAAGTGTTTCTTTTTTGATAAACATTCATATTAGATTTAAGTATTACACATTGAAATATGACTATTTTTATGTTGTTTATACAATGCTCAAAATGGACAAGCGAAATGCAAAGTGTAGCACTTCATAAACTGAATCAATAGTGTGCTGAATATAATCCTTTATGTCTATTGCACAGGTTCCCAACATTTATCGAGTGGTGAACTCTTTTTATAAAAGTCAAGTGACCCACGACCCCTATACTATATTTGAAAAAGGCAAAAAATACTCGATGATGATTTGTTTCATTATCATCATCATAATTTTTCACAAATTCTACTCAATTCAATAGCCCATCGTCCACTCGGTGTGCTTTGCTTTCTTTCACATCCTCTCGAATAGCATTCCAGTATTTCTCGCGTTCATCTGCCACCCTTTTTATGCATTTTACCCATGTATTTCTCTATTCGTTATACGGAGCATACATCTTTACATGTTGCTCTGTGTGCACTGGATCTTACGTAGCATTCTTGAATTAAGAATCCAAGTTTCACAACCATACGTCATACGCATTATAGTCAATATTTTTTTTTTGTTTACTATTTCAGTTGGCGACCCCACAGAAAACCCTTCGCGACCCCATTTGGGGTCGCGACCCATAGATTGGGAACCCGTGGACTCTATTGGTTATTATCGTTATATTTATATTCTGATTGATAGTCCAGATACGTAACCACGTGACTACTAATATAGCGATCGTTGAAAAATCAATACTTAATACATTTTCCGTCACACATTCTGCAATATAATTTGTTATACGTCAAGTTTAAAGTCATTTTATGGCAAAGCTGTCGAATTTAATTCCTTTTAAGTTAAACTACTGTCTAAAACACACATCAAAGTACTATAAAACCCATACGGAGAATATTTGATTGTCACACAATCGGCTTTCGAGAACCTTTTACTTCCGGTTACGGGGCCATAGTACCGTCATGCGTATAAACTACGGTCAAATAATCGGCTTTATTGTTTCTTCCACTTTTGACGAATCCCAAATAAATAAAAAAAAAACTAAAATAGGAGTACCTATCGCTAACTAACCGGATTGAACTCGTGCGGGCTCCAATTATCACCAAACTTAATTAATACGGGTTTTTTTTATTTTATTTTGGCCTTTATTTGCCCCCGCTGAGTACGGCTCTCAAATAAAGATGTAATTTTAGGATCATTAAGGCGGCAATTTGTAGCATTTCATTGCAAATAAGAACTTGGTAGGTATGCGGGACAATTTTCTCCGGAAATTAATTTTCGTGTTGTCTACGATGAAGTGAAACGTAATTGATTACGTTTAGAATTTTCGTCAAATCACTTTTCATCAGTAATTTGTGTGTGGAATATTAAAAATGTAAGCAAAAATAATATTTTCACTTTCATTTCATTTTTTTAGACTGTTATTATTCATTTATATGACTTGTTTTTTTATTGAAAAGCGATCACTGGTACTGTATCTTATTCACACAATTTTTTGTTTTGATATACATAAATTGTAAATTTAGTGAGTAATTCATATTATTTTACTGACTGATTTTGAGAAATTGATCGTACAAATCTAAGAAATTAAATAATCGTGAATTTTTCGAGAACAAAGTTTTATTATCATACTCATGTTCAGTGGACGTAATCTATAAAAAAAAAAGTTGTATTCTATGGGTACAAAAAATTATTATACTCTGTTTTTAAGTGCAAATAAACTTTTTCAAACTTGTTATTGAAGTTGAAAATAAAAGGCCCCACTAACCCGAGCGAATAATTTGACGCTTGACCCATTCGCACCGATATAATTCGCATTGGTGCGAATCAACGACGATAGAGGGAGTCACTCGTTGACGTCAAGCGTCAAATTATTCGCTCGGGTTAGTGAGGGCTTATAAAACAATTAATCACTAGCTCCATGTATTATTAAACGTTTCTATTGGAATGTAAAACTGTTTATTTGTACTTTTTTTGCGACTGGCAATACTTTATCAGTCATTGACCGTAATTATGAGACAAAACTGCACGATAGAGAACTGAACGAAAAATGTCCCATCGCACTAAAGTATTCTATTATTATACATATATGTATGTGTATATAATAGCCGAAATCTGTTTGTCTGTCTGTCTGCTGATAACGCTCGCCACGGTTCATGATTTTTGACAACATAATATCTCAATAGGCTCGCAACTTTTTTACAACAAATTTAATATTATTTTTCAGTACGGGCGATGAGAAAGGCTCCGTTGATATTCAACGGGCTTACACTAGTATTACATAATACCCCGTACGATCATAGGAAGCACTTCTGCAAAGTACCTATTAGTCAAACGGTGTAGGAATGTACATACATACATACATATGAGTCGCCTAGTTCCAAATCCCGATAAGTCCATAAAACTCACTTGTTCGCAAACGCGGTTTTTCTGCTACAGACTTACAATTTGCTCGATGGCGTTTAAACTCATTTAAACTTAATTTTGTTGATATTAAACAAAATATTGAGATTAGAAACGTGGACTTATCGTTGTTTGTTTCTAAATATGGCTTTCATCAGCGTTTATCATAGTGCAATTGTCAGCTTTTGGAACTAACACTGATTTTCAATATTTTTTTACGGCGCACTTGGCGGTATTTGGAATAATTCAAGTATAAGGCATCGTTTGAAAACATTCTTAGAACCAGAAAATATTTTATCCTCGTTTTTTTTATTATATATTGTGGACTTATCGGGATTTGGAACTAGGCGACTCATATAAGGAATTATGAAAATATACCATCGGATCATAGGAAACACTTCTGCAAAGTTTGATTCCCTACCGATCGAATGGATTAATTGGTATGTATGCATGTATGTATGTATGTACGTGTGAGGAACAAACAGACTATAATTCAATTTTTAATGTGTATAGATTCCAATGGTAGGTGTTGTTTATTGTGCCGATCGGTTTCGTGTGTAATTACAGTTTTTGTATTTGGATTGGACGAAACCTGATTTGTGTGTTATCTCTGGTGTTGGTAAAGTGACGTCTGGGTGTGTTTGTGGTATATTCTCACGCTACCCAGTGTGGGAAAGATGCTCGCCTGGTGCCCCTCGCACTCGTCTCCCGATGACCAAACCTCTAATATCACCCATCCAACAAGTGACCTTTGCGTCTCCGAGAGCTAATGCTCTGTCCACGATACAATCTTTAACCGTGCGATATACTATAAGGTGGTCTAATCGAAATTCCCGAATGTTTGGAATTCTCTAGCACTCGCGGTAGAGTGGACTAATGGGACTCCAGCGGTGTGCCAAAAGTCATACGTAACAATAATTACATATTTATTTATTTATTTGACGCCTAAAAAGGCTTTTACAAGAAATAATATAAATAAAAAAGATACATACAAGAGTAATGTACATATGTATAAATAGAAACAAAAATATAAAAAATGACTATAAGAACAGTAAAATTTAATTGAACCGAGAAGAGAAACTCCTTAAAGAAAGCAGCTTTACCAAATGAATGCTCATGCAGAAATAATCCAAAAGATTCCCATACTCATTGCCGGTCCAAATCAACCTAGGAATAGGAGATTGTACATAATAGTTGGTGCATGAATTACCTTCATCAACAAACAATAATTGAGATCGTGTAAAACGTGCAGGAACCTTTAAACGTAAAAGAGACTCAATTAGAGAATTTACAATTTTATAAAAGAAGACCAAGTCATTCACAACTCTTCTATCAGATAATTTATGCATTTTCAAACTAAGAGAGTCATAACAGTTATTATCAATAAGATACATGAATTTATACATAATGAATCTTAAGAATTTATTTTGAATACATATGTATACAATTTGTAATAAAATCAATGCCCAACAATACTACATTGTTTTTTGACGAATTTTAATTTGATCAATTTGAAGTATCTCTCGTTTGTACCTACATACATACATACGTTTTTTTTTTTCGATAATTTTTGTATTCAATATCAAATGTTCAAACGATCTTCTCACGATTACGGCAAAAATTGACTGAGCTTATGTAAATATCACGAAACGTTTCTCAGAACCCACTCGATACACAATACAGGGCGTTCAATTTGTAGCGCAACCTAGTGCAGAAAATTTGCATGAAGGTTTTGCAACAAGTTTATTCACAAATACTCACTCCGAGATCAATCTTAATCTATCCCAATCGGATAGAGTATTGTGATCGTGCAAAAATTCGACCTTGAGATTTTGACTGATTTGTATCGGGTGTCATCCCTTGATTACGTTTTCATGTTTTTATGGAAAATGTCTGTGTATATTATATTATAAATGTACATATATGTATGTATAATAGCCGAAATCCGTCTGTCTGTGTGTCTGCTGACAACGCTCGCTGAGGAAAAATAATTAAAAAATCAGAAAGAGTGGGGGATCGAACCCAGGAGCGCAAGCTCGAGAGTAATCACGCTAACGCTATACGCTATCGCCCTTGGTCAATTTAGTCCTTTTTTTTTTTTTTTAAACATTACCTATACAAGGAATCGTGACTCGGCTTTACCTTCAAAAGGGATCGCGACTCTGCTAATAATACATAGATGACGCTATAAAAACTATTATTTTGTTTTGTGTTTTTTGATTTTTACAAAATTATAATTATTTTATATATAATAATTAATAATTATAATATAAATAGTAAAGTAAATAAAAAATCGATACTATCAATACTACGGGATTGCTATAATACATAGATGGCGCTATAAAAACTATTATATTTTTTTTTTTGTCACATACAACCGTGCGATCAATTAGTGGGGATCTCTATTGAAAAAGCGCTTTACGTAATTTAAAATTCAGCGGGCGTTGATATTCAACGGGCTTACACCAGTTTGTGTAGAATCGCTTATAACTCAAAAACCGTTTATCTTATTACGCTGAAACTTCGTATTTATATGTTTTTTACCAGCCATTACAATCTACAAGGCTTTCGAAAATTTTCGTCAAACGGAAGTGGTACTTCCCTTGAAAAATCACCTAATTATTTTATTTGAACTTCATTTATATACCTACAGAACAATTTATTTTATCACTAGATATGCTATGATAGGTTGCGGTATAAATTATTTATTGAACAGTCAGTACGTATAGATATTACTGAAGACATCGGATTTTCGAAGGGAAAACTTTGGCCGCTAATTCGATTTGTTGAACGTTGAGCTTTCGCCTTGACATTTCTCGGCCATTGTTTGATCCTCCTTCACAAAGGATAGTGATTTTCAATAACGGCGACATTCGAAAGGTAATCTCGGGGGTTGAATCTCGTCCTCTAACACTCCCTTTCCCACACTCTATACAACCCCTAATTGAAAGCCTTGGAGATTTTCTCAAACGGAAGCCTCTCATCCAAAGATTTTAAAGTTTGCTCTCTAGGAGCTTTCCGTTCTAATGATTTTTTTAAAATTCAACTGTACTTTCATGCACCGGACAAATCTCTCGTTTTTGCGTGACAGACCTAGGTATCTTATTATATAGTAAATTGTCTTTTAATTCCCTGTCAATAAGGCTTATAGGAATTTGGGATTCATAATGAGAGTATCCAGACCCTTCAAGTCCTTTGACACAGTGTCTTTACTATATAATGTATTTGTGAGAAGTCACCTGGAATTTGCTAGTACTATATATGGAACCCGTTTTACCAAGATTCCATTAATAAATTGGAAAAAATTAATAAGAAGTTCCATACGTACTCCATTTCCAGGTTTTGTCTTTCTTCTGCAAATTCCCGTGATTACGTCTCCCTGCAAACCAGGAGGACGCTCTCGGATCTCTGCTTTGTATTTAAACTTTTAAATAATTTATTAGATAGTCCTTACCTACTAAGTAGGATCCTTCTACATTGTCCCCCTAGACCTGTCAGAAATCCTCCATTGTTTCATTTGAATCTTTGTTCCACAAATTATTCACTAAACTCCTTCATTGATAGATCCTGCTAGTCATTTAACAAAATCCCGGCACATATTGATCCCTTTCTCTATTCTTTGCCCTCCTTTAAATTATCTTTGCTTAAGTTCCTTTCCAGCCCTAACTCCTAAGTTCCTTTCTTATTTTGATCTGTTGTTCGTTTGTAACTATTTTGGCTGTAGTGTATTGTGTGATATTAATATTATTTTGTATTTATATTTTATTGTATACTATAAGCTGCTTGTTGTTTAAAATAATCCATTTTGATTTAGAAACAGTCGGTTTCACAGTACGCATCGTATAGTTTAAATAGATGGTGCATATCCGGGGTTGGGCCGCGATAGCAGCAACGTCAAGGGGCGGGGTAGTGAAATAATGAATTTCTGCCCATTTTTTAAGTCGATATATAAATCAAGCGTTTGTTAAGAAAACGACGATCTTATCGACAAACTTTGTATGTATTATACTATTATACATAATAGTGTGCTTACGGAAAATAAACGATTTAGTTGTGGGGTAGTGAAATAAGTGTATTTATTTTTCAGACTTTCATGATATGAATAATTGTATTTATTTTTTTCTATAGATACAATTAATAGTTTTAAGCGTCTACAGAAACTAATTTTGTTTTTATACGAGAAAATATTAGAATTGCGTTTGCAACATCTTTTGTGGGATGAGGCCTTACAATTAGACACATATGACTTATTTGTTAAGATTTTTCCAGCAAAAGGAAAAAATAATATGCTACAAAATTATAGCTATAATAAATCAGAGACAAACAAATTAAATCCTAATAATCCGAAAATAATAAAAAAAAAGCCCACTTTATGATTTTGTGAAATAATCAAATTACATCGTTTCGTATTTAATTATTTATTAACCGTTTTGAATTAAAAAAATAGTGACAATTTTGTAAAATATACTGAAAAAGACATAACACGTTCAATAAATCGACCTGGATGTTTGGAAAGTCGAATCCGCGTCAATTCAATCCATCAATACGTCAATATGATAAGGTCGATAATATTGACCGTGTAAGGTGCCCAATAGGTTCTTAATAAAATAAATACCATCTCACGATTTTTATCACAATTCCTATTTATGCCCCCAAAAAAAAAAAAATCTTTTTGGATTTAGTCCACTTTTTCAGCGACCATTTTTCAAACATGCGCCTACCTACATTTCTCATAAAATTTGCAAACTTTGCACATTTCCTTCGTACAAAAATGACGGATTATCGCCATCAATTCGAACGAACGAACGATTTCGTTCTGTTTTTACATTTTTTTTTTTTTTTTTTGATCGAATTCAGTGGTACTTGGACTATTTATCACAATCGGTTTTTTTTTTTAAGCATTAACTCTTAACTTAAGAACATCTTTATAATATGACCCAGTATAGTGCCGTCCTAAGCCCACTTATATTACTGATTTATTTAAAAAAAAAATTTAGTGCATAAGGTTATTTTCTATTGTGTTGTGATAATTCTAAGGAAAAATTAAAAAAAAAAAAATGAATACTTTAGTAGTTACGTCACTTTATTATTCATTATTAATGTATACATATGACTATTCCAAACTTCAACCACTCTATTTGACAAGAATGAATCTCTAACAATCTTATTTGATGTTTCTTTTCCGAGTCTAAGAGTATGACCTCTTAGATGAGGGCTCTCATTGAACATAATGATGTTGGTCATTTCACATATGAATAATGATTATTTATTATTTTGAATACTTCAATTAAATCACCTCGTCTCCAATGTGGAGAGATTCAGTCTTTTCAATCTTTCATGATACGGTAGTGACCGAAGTAAATATTGGATACGTTATTTTTGGTAAGTATTGTTGATACTATTTCTCTGCGCATGCAGATACGTTAGATTTAATAGCTTAAAAAAGTCACTTTTGCATGAAGATACATTAATTTTGATATGAAAAATTGCAAGAATACACTCCCATAACCCCTAAAACACATTTCATTTTTGTAATTTTTGTCAGTTACGTTAAGTGGGCAGTATAGTTCTACATACTATCACACTGATGGATAGTGCCAGTGTAATGTTGGTCTTTAGAAGGCATTAGCGACACTCGAGAAGAATTTTAGTAGGAAAATGCAAGTTTTGGGTTCTCACGCTGGCACGAGCTGATGGCCAGGTCTCAAGCGAGGGCACCACAAAAACCTGAGGTCAAAGTTCATCGATGATCACGCGTTCGGGCCCTGGGAACTCGAGTGCGTGCACACCCAAATGTAACGAAAAATAGCATTCGGTTCACTTTTACACACACGCCAAACACCTGATCGTTTCGGTCTCTACCAGCCGCCACTTAAATGGTTAAGTTTGAGGGGAAATTGGGGGGGGGGGGTTGGGAGGGGCCGTTCCTGTCATTCCCGTAATCACATTCGATTAATTCCAGGCGTTTTGTTTAAAAATCTGTGCCTCCATTCTGAAAGGACCGATGGCAATAATTTAATACTGACAGGGATTTTCGATGAACCTACATATGTATCTAATATATAAAACACTTAAGTTTGTATGTACGTATGGGTCATTCGTCAATTACGAGGCGTTGCTCGGGTGCGATTAATAAAAACGACGAAGTACACACGATAGTAGATGTTTTCGGCAGATTTAAGTACGTACGTCCCCCCCCCTGACCCCACCCCTCCACATCCCCGCATCCCTCCTTTATTACCCGGCTTTGCCCGGGGTGTAATTAATATAATGTAATATAGTGTTTGTTTAGTAAATTATTTCGGGAGCCCAAAAAAAAGGCCGCCGGGGTAAGAAGGAGGGTTTGGGGGTTGGTAAGGGGCCGGCATTGCTTTTGGCTTGGCTTGAGGGGTCAAAAAAAGGCCGCCGGGGGGCTTGAGGGAGGTCTGGGGGGGGGGGGTGGTAAGGGGCCGGCATAGTTTTTCAAAGTCCAAAAAAGGCCGCCGGGGTAGGAGGGTGGTCTGGGGGGTGGTAAGGGCATTGCGGCATTGCTTTTCATGGCATAGTTTTCATGGCTTGGCTAAGGGAGTCCAAAATGGGGCCAGCGGGGCTTTTCACGAGTCCAAAATGGGGGGCCGCCGGGGCTTGAGGGACGTCTGGGGGGGGGGCATTGTTTGAGGGCCGGAATGGCTTTAGGGGGGTATCAAAAGTTGAAAAAAAAATGGGGGCAAAAAAAAAAAAGTTCACAAGTTCAAAAAAAGTTCCAAAAAAAAAAAAAAAAAAAAAAGTTAAAAAATATATTGATAGAAAAAAACTCGAAAAAACCTATAGTGACGTCATAGCGTTACTATACTCCCTAAAAGCTATGCCGGCCCCTTACCACCCCCAGACCCCCTCCTGCCCCGGCGGCCCCTTTTTTGGGCTCCCGAAATAATTTACTAAACAAACACTACATATATTACATTATATTAATTACACCCCGGCAAAGCCGGGTAATAAAGCTAGTTACATATAATGTTCATTTCAAACGATTCATGTGTAGTTTGATTTTCAAAGAGACAATGCAACTTAAATACTTTATAGTGATATATTATGAAATTGGTTCAAAATTTAATACGAGCCATTGCAGAACCGAGCCATGGAAATATATTGTACACAGAATGATTGATTATAGTGGCGTAGTATTTTGATAAATAATCCGAAAGGACGTACACCTACATACATATGTATGTACAGGTACAGGTAGAGTTAGATGTATGCGATCTAATCCAGAGTGGCGTGTATATGTACATACATATGTATGTATGAACATATACTGTAAAGAGAGCCATTGATTTTGAGGATATTAATGACAAAACATAAATTGTCCCCTACTACATACATAGGTATTTATAAAGCCAAAGTAGATTAAAGTGAAGTGTGCGAGTATGTGATTTATTCTATTTGACCCTAAGTATGTATGTATGTATGTTCGAAACTAAGACGCGCTAGGATTATTCAACATTGGAAAACTTTCGAAACATTTCAGAAAGCCATTTTGGCGAAAAACCCTTTCGGGTATTGTGTGTTTGAAAATTTGTTAATCTATAGTAGTAGTTTGTTGTACATGGGGATATTTATATGTATGTAGTGAGCTTTGGGTGAAATTTTCAACATACATAATATACAATAGTAGTATTTATAGTGTACGATATTCTCGGTTAGGTATTTAGTTTTGGTATTGGTGAAAATTTTGCATGATTTCGGTGTCCGTTCGCATTTCGCACACAGAATACGAATTTATCCCAGTGCGAATTTATCGAGGAGAAGGTATGTATAAGTAAGCGTAGATACCGTAGGATAAATTCTTCAAAACCGCATCGTGTAATTTATACAAAGCTTCCAAATATGATTATGACGATAATTTAACCCTTTCGCTGACAAAAAGTGTGCTTCAATATTACTCGGAGAGTGATTTTATATAATAACTCTATGAAATGTAGTTACATATTATACAGAGCGTCAAATGGAAAGTTAAAATTTATTTTCTAATGATTATAATGTGACTAAAAATTACACTGTTTGTTCTTTAATCCTTTAAGTTACATTGAAAAATAGTCTAATTAATTGTCCATTTTTTTCCCTGTGTTCCTTTTAAAATATAACATAAAACTGCTGGAGTATGGATTTTTTCTCAATTGACACTTTTCTATTACAAAAGTAAAGAGGCATCATTAGGAACAATTTTTAATACAAGATTTTTGCATAGGTTTCACTTAATAAAGTAGTAAATTATCAATGTGCCCGTTGATATTTCAACGGGAGTGACCTTCGGTACACGTGTGTGGCTTAGTTGAGCTTGTTGTGTTCCGGACGGACCAACAGACAAACCAACTAACTTAGTAGATGTATGTATGTACATATGTAGATATGCCCTCACACTTTAAAAATGTTCCGACTCTTAGTCTTAGGAGTCTGTAAACGAGCAACATTTTTCAGCAATATTAACAGCAATATTGCTCGACATCCATCCAGCAACATTTTATCGCAATATGTATCGCAGCAATGTGCTGCTCAATGATTGCCGGCAAGTAGTTGCTGTTTTATTATTAGCATCGACAATATGGCAACAACACTCGCCAACACACGGCCATACCAGCAATAGTGGAACAATAGTGTCGGGAAACACGACTATATTTCTGACCCACATCACCATATTGCAGTAATATTGCCGGCAATACATGTCGATCGTTTACAGGCACTTAAAGACACTCAGGTATAAAAATCCTAGTTGAAAATAAAAAAAAGGTCAATTCTTTGTTATTCGAGTCTCGAGTTCTGTCCATTCATTCCTACTATTGCGACAATTTTTGTCGACCGAAAAGTATGAAGGCGCATCTACAAATGTATTCTATATTGTTGTTGTACATAAATCTTTTAATATACTTTGTATGTACTTGGACTGATATGATTGACGATATTTGTTGGGGGGGGGGGCTCATGTGAGGGTCTTGAGGAGACAGGAGATGGAGGTGCTCTCCCCAATGCATATATGTCATCATTTTCAGCCGTTCACCATCCACTGCTGGATGAAGACCTCTCCAATCCTCTTCCATTCTTGTTTGTCTTGAGCAATCTGCATCCACTTGACTCCACACATTCTTCTCAATTCATCACCCCATCTTCCACTCGGTCTACCTTGCTTTCATTCACATCCTCTCGGGATACCATTCTGCTATATCTGCCACTTTGGTCATACTTCTTACGATCTCTTCTTGTTATACCAAGCATACATCTTTTCTGTGTGCACTGGATCTTGCGTTGCATTCTTGAATTTAGCGTCCAAGTTTCACATCCATACGTCATAACTGGCAGTACGCATTGGTCGTATGCCTTCTTTTTTAAACATAGCAGAATGTTCATTCTTCCAAAAGCACTTCATCCTAGTTCACCAAATTGTCCTAGGTATAAATAACTATCAACTATCTCCACAATATGATTATCTACTGTGACTACGCTTCGCGTGCAAAATTGTATCCAGCTCATTGCTACTTCAACTTTTTTACACGTCTGCCACTTTGGTCATACTTCTTACCCATGTATTTCTTTTGCTATCTCTTCTTGTTATGCCAAGCATACATCTTTCCACGCTTCTCTGTGTGCACTGGATCTTTCGTAGCACTCTCGAATTTAGCGTCCAAGTTTCACATCCATACGTCATAACTGGCAGTACGCATTGGTCGTATGCCTTCTTTTTTAAACATAGCAGAATGTTCATTCTTCCAAAAGCACTTCATCCTAGTTCACCAAATTGTCCTAGGTATAAATAACTATCAACTATCTCCACAATATGATTATCTACTGTGACTACGCTTCGCGTGCAAAATTGTATCCAGCTCATTGCTACTTCAACTTTTTTACACGTCTGCCACTTTGGTCATACTTCTTACCCATGTATTTCTTTTGCGATCTCTTCTTGTTATGCCAAGCATACATCTTTCCACGCTTCTCTGTGTGCACTGGATCTTTCGTAGCACTCTCGAATTTAGCGTCCAAGTTTCACATCCATACGTCATAACCGGCAGTACGCATTGGTCGTATGCCTTCTTTTTTTTATGTATGTATATATAATTGACGATCGAAAATTGGCGACGATACGACAAAAGTTAAACCAGGATATATAACTTCGGATACCACTTAATTAAAACCTAGTCTGAAACGTAGATGGGATAAAAGATAACCGAACATTTCGGATGGTATCGTTAAAGGGTTAAACACGATTTGAGCACGTTCATTTTATAAAGTGGGATGATTAGGTTTACGTTCAAAGGCGAGCGAGGCCACGTTGTTTGATTAATTAACTAAAACCTATACACTGGATACATAGGTATATACATTGTATGTACTACATGTACATACATGTACTAGATGTTTTCTGAAACGAACGAAGGCTTTCGACGTGACAAAAAAAGGGGAAAAGAGAGTAAAAATGCAACGCACGTAAGGAATTCTTTGAAATATTAACCGTAACGGTTTCTATTTCGTTATGTATTGTATGGTTGTATACATAGTTAGAGGGGAGCAAACTCCGGTTCTATTTACTAGATAGGAATGTTTATAAAATGTTGACGATGGCATCTCTCCGGCCATGGGAACGATCGTGGAGCAAATGAAGTCCCAGAGATCCGCATCTCGGAAAGGATTCCTCCAGGCAAAGTCCTAAAACCCCACTATCCGAGTTGTGCTCCACTGTAATAATATCCGGCATTTGCTCGGCGGTAAGTATGCATAATCCAGCAGAGGAAAAGCCGAGACGTTTCCACACAGAGACTGGCTATCGTATTGCTGAATTTTCCCCTTTAACCCCCTCTATCCCACCAGCAAAAGTGTATTTGAAAGTATGAAATTCAAGCAAAGTGTAAAAGAAGCATTTTATACAATGTACATATGAGTCGCCTAGTTCCAAATCCCGATAAGTCCACAATATGCATATATTAAAAACGAGGATAAAATATTTTCTGGTTCTAAGAATGTTTTCAAACGATGCCTTATACTTGAATTATTCCAAATACCGTCAAGTGCGCCGAAAAAAATATTGAAAATCAGTGTTAGTTCCAAAAACTGACAATTGCACTATGGCTGATAAAAACCATATTTAGAAACAAACAACGATAAGTCCATGTTTTTAATCTCAATATTTTGTTTAATATCAACAAAATTAAGTTTAAATGAGTTAAAACGCCATCAAGCAAATAAGTCTGTAGCAGAAAAACCGCGTTTGCGAACAAGTGAGTTTTATGGACTTGAATTTGGAACTAGGCGACTCAACTGTTGAATATGACCGGATGTAAAGACAAGAAATATCCAACATGCTTAAAAAATAAGGCATACGACCAATTCGTACTGCCATTTATGACGTATGGAATGCTACGTAAGATCCGGTGCACACAGAGAAGCATGGAAAGATGTATGTTCGGTATAACGAGAAGAGATCGTGAGAGGAATACACGGGTAAGAAGTATGACCAAAGTGGCAGATATAGCAGAACGTGTGTAAAAGTTGGAGTAGACGCATAACGAGAAGAATGGATAGCAGATGGACGCGAATACTGGAATGGTATCCGAGAGGATGTGAAAGAAAGCAAGGTAGACCGAGTGGACGATGGGCTGATGAATTGAGAGGAATGTGTGGAGTCAAGTGGATGCAGATTGCTCAAGACAGACAGGAATGAAAGATAATTGGTTAGGCCTTCATCCAGCAGTGGATGGCAAACGGCTGAAAATGATGATGATGATATGTATGTTATAACAAGAATAGGTTGTAAGAGGAATACATGGGTAAGAAGTATGACCAAAGTGGCAGATACATATAGCAGAACGTGTGAAAAAGTTGGAGTGGACACATAACGAGAAGAATGGATGGCAGATGGACGAGAATACTGGAATGGTATCCGAGAGGATGTGAAAGAAAGCAAGGTAGACCGAGTGATGTAGACGGGCTGATGAATTGAGAAGAATGTGTGCAGTCAAGTGGATGCAGATTGCTCAAGACAGACAGGAATGGAGAGGCCTCCATCAAAGTAAGAAGCGTAGTATATTTTGCACTTTGCTTGATCGTTTTATATAATGCGAGATTTCACAGTTTGCCTGCAACATTATACATTTTGTATGCAAGGTAAAAAACAAACAGGTGTATCTCAGTATACTCTCTGGCAATTAAGTACGTTTCGTTTGTTGTATCCGAGAATGGAAGAGGATTGGAGAAGCCTTCATCCAGCAGTGGATGGTGAACGGCTCAAAATGAATTTTTTTAAATGGAAATACTATTTAAACTGCTTAGTTATGATCTTGTGATACTACATGTGTATGTAGTAGTCGTGAGAGAATTAATTTAATATCAATGATTCGCAAATTGGAATTTTTGTCATTCCGTAAATTCAATACATTGATTTCAAATCAATAAGAGCGTTAAATACATTATATATTCCTCGCAGAACGCAATATACCTACATAGAAATAAAAAATTAAATAATTCAATAAAAATATCAAATGAAAAAGGGGGTCAGTGGAGTGGTATGATACATTTTTTTTTTTTATTCGAGCTTTAGAAGACAAAAAATTCCAAACGTTGTTGCAACAAAATCTCATCGTTTTCCCGAGGGAACGTAATTAAATAATCTCGCGATAGAGATTCTCAAAATATTTCATTAAGAATTTTGAGGCAAAGCGAAATGAAAAAAATATAAAAAAAACGAACGGTTCGGGTCGGTCGTGTTCCCACAGGAAATTTTTGATCGTTCAGGTATTCTATGTGCAACTCTCGCTCTATGTATATATGTATGTACGTGAGGGGAAAATTTCACGTTGATAACGACTAGATGTTTCAGAATTGTGGAATATTGTAATATTTTCAGCGAGCAAAGATTCGACATTCAACCTATCCATGTACATTTCAGTGGTATATAAAAATATACACGCAATTTTAGCTATGATTTAAGTTTAGTCAGCTTAGGTGATTAATTTTATTATTATAATAATAAACATTAGAAAATCTTACTGTAGAGACAGTTGATGGTTATTTATACCCAGGACAATTGGTGAATATGACTGTTTGTAAAGGAGAAGACATAAAACTAGGATGCAGTGCTTTTGGAAGGATGAACATTCTGCTATGCTTAAAAAAGAAGGCATACGACCAATGCGTACTGCCAGTTATGACGTATGGATGTGAAACGTGGATGCTACGTAAGATCCAATGCACACACAGAACCATGGAAAGATGTATGCTCGGTATAACATGATACATGGGTAAGAAGTGTGACTATAGTGGCAAATATCGCAGAACGTGTGAAAAAGTTATGGTATCCTAGAGGATGTGAAAGAAAGCAAGGTAGAGCGATCGGACGATGGGCTGATGATTTAAGAAGAATGTGTGGCGTCAACTGGATGCAGTTTGCTCAAGACAGATAGGAATGGAAGAGGATTGGAGAGGCCTTGATCCAAAAGTGGATGGTGAATTATAAACATGTAATTGATCTATGTACATACGTATAGGTATGTATATAAATTGATGAAATACTCTAACAAAAGTTTAGCTACACCTGAAGACGTAATGCATATCTATACCAATTTCAGTCACAAATATCATTCGAATTACAAAACTTCGGACATCTTCTTATATATAATAGCCGAAATCCGTCTGTCTGTCTGTCTGCTGATGACGCTCGCTGAGGAAAAATTATTTAAAAAACCACCAGAACGAGTGGGGGATCGAACCCACGACCGCAAGCTCGAGAGTCATCACGCTAACGCTATACTCTATCGCCCTTGGGTCGGTTTAGTCCTTTTTTTTTAAAACATATCGTGACTTGGCTTTACCTACAAAAGGGATCGTGATTCTGCTAATAATACATAGATGGCACTATAGAAACTATTATTTTTTGATTATAATTATTATACATATATATAATAATTAATAATTATAATATAAATAGTAAAGTAAAAAAAAATTTTTTTTTGATTGGGTATCGATAGCGTTCAATTAGTGGGGATTGCTATAATACATAGATGGCACAATAAAAACTTTTTTTTTTTTTTTTTTTCGATCAATTAGTGGGGATCTCAATTAAAAAAGCGCTTCACGATATTTAAAATTCAGCGGGCGTTGATATTCAACGGTTGTTGTAATATAAACAGTCAAATACAGAATCCTCTTGGAATAACATATATCAAAAGCAGATAAATTTTAATAAAACGATGATAAATAATTAATATCACCAAAACGGCAATTTTAGTGAAATACAAAAATTGACTTTCACGAGTGAAACTATCGAATGTCATACATACGTGCATTTATATACGATTGTGTGTGTGTGTGCACTGGACAAAATACGAAAACAATAAAGCATTAAAAATATTTATGCGTTTTTTGGGCGTTTCGAATTGGCGATAAATTCGCAGCAAGTGCTGCGTGAAGCGATGGACCGGAAAAATTCACGGTTGGCATTTTAGGGGATAGAAGAGGGGTGTGAGGAGTGAGGGGGGAAAAAGGAAGAGGAGGAGGAAAAGGGGGATGTGGATGTTTTCACCAATTTTCCGGTATTTTCCACCGTTTGTGTGCACTTGCGCGTAAAGAAAACTGGACATTTTTGCTAGACTAAAAATAAGGCATACCATGTATAGCTCAGTTGTACAAGGGCCACAGTCAAATTTTGCGTGTAACTTCATAAAACTATCATGGCAGAATAACGTACAATAAAATAATTGTAAAAAACAGATTTGAGACTAATATGAAAAGTGTACCAACCGACAGTCTAAACTCAAAAGTCACAGGTTCCCAAAACCTTTATCGAGCGGCGACCCCTTTTTTAAAAAAGCAAAGTGATCCGTTTAAAAATTAAAATTGCATTCATCATCATTTTCAGCCGTTCACCATCCACTGCTGGATGAAGTCCTCACCAATCCTCTTCCATTCCTGTCTGTCTTGAGCAATCTGCATCCACTTGACTCAACACATTCTTCTCAATTCATCAGCCCATCTTACACACACACGGTCTATCTTGCTTTCTTTCACATCCACTCGCATACCATTATGCTATATCTGCTACTTTGGTCATACTTCTTATCCATGTATTCCTCTTACAATCTCTACTTGTTATACCGAGCATACATCTTTTGATGCTTCTGTGTGCACTGGATTTTGCGTAGTATACGTCATAACTGACAGAAAATTGTATTATTGTGAAAAATTTTCTTTAGTTTACTGTTACAATAAGCGACCCCACAGATATCCTTCGCGACCCCATTTGGGGTCGCGGTTGGGAACCCATTTTCTAAATAAAAAAATTAAACCGATTCCTTTTGCGGTACGTTTTCCTCAACAATAAAATTGAAAGTAAGTAAGCTTGTAACGTGAAAACGTTCGTAAAATATTTGTAGTCTAGATTTTTGGAGACTAGACCTGCGGGCGCCAACCTTTCATAATTTTTTTTCCATAAAAATAACATTCTAATGGTAATAACTAGAGACCGGTCAGAATTGGCATGAACGTAGGCTGCAGGTACAGAACAGAAACCGGTTTGCAGGGCCGTATGGGAAATTGTCGTCAAAGCTGAAATATAGGCGAGAAGTATGAAGGAGCGGGAGCGGCTTGCAAAAGCTGATGTCATCGAAAAAACCCACTTTTCGAGTTTTACGACTTACTTCGCGGTCCAAATTATAATCGTTTCCAGGATTTCATGAACTTATTTGTTAAGACGTACATAGTTCGTTGCTAAGCATGGTGATGGAATCCTGGAAACTTGCCTGGAGCCTTGACGACAATTTCCAATACGGCCCTGCAAACCGGTTTCTGTACCTGCAGCCTACGTTCATGCCAATTCTGACCGGTCTCTAGTAATAACATTTGCACTCCAAATTATTTGCAAAAAGTTGGATATCACCGTACAATGATAGAAAAAATTATTTCATCATGCCAAACTGCCAGTTATGACGTATGGATGTGAAACTTGGATGCTAAATTCAAGAATGCTACGTAAGATCCAGTGCACACAGAGAAGCATTGAAAGATGTACATGTGCTCGGTATAACATGAAGAGATCGTAAGAAGTATGACCAAAGTGGCAGATATAGCGGAACGTGTGAAAAAGTTGAAGTGGACACATAAAACTGGAATGGTATTCGAGAGGATGTGAAAGAAAGCAAGGTAGACCGATTGGAAGATGGATGGAGTCAAGTGGGTGCAGATTGCTCAAAACAGACAGGAATGGTAGAGGATTGTAGACCAAAATTCACACGCAGACCACCGGTTGGTGACCGCTGCACTAGACAATTCGACATTGGTCCTTTTGGAACCGAGCCACATCTCGCAGCGTTAAATACGAGCAAAGTGTTGCAGTGTCACAAGTGGCACTCGTGTCACGAAGCATAAATTAACATAACCCATTCCCCCTAACCACCCCACGAAAACATGGGGGGTTTCACCGAGATGATAATAATAATAGTTAAAAAAAAAACCGCACTTGTTTGTGTTGGGGATGATGTGCGAGGGGGTGATAAACAGCGACGTGGTGTAATCGTGCAGAAGGGCATATATCCATATATCCATATATATATATATACAGGGTGTGACGTGCGAATTTATATTAATAAACCCATCCCCTAACCGAAAAACAAGTCTAAAGTCGAATAAATCGAACGGGGCAATATAATTACACCTCTCCGAGAAAACTTATCTAATAAAGTTAATTGCATCTCTGGGTCAAAGTTGGAAAATAAACTTAAAATAAAATAAAAATAAATGGAATAAAGCGGAGCATTTATTATTCCGACTACGTCAGCTAATTAAACTTCTGCTATGCTTAAAAAAGAAAGCATAAGACCAATGCGTACTTCCAGTTATGACGTATGGATGTGCTAAATTCAAGAATGTTACGCAAAATCCACAGTGCACACAGAGAAGCATCGAAAGATGTATGCTCGGTTATAACACGAAGAGATCGTAAGAGGAATACATGGGTATGAAGTGAACAAAGTGGGAGATATAGCGTAATGGTATGCGAGAGGATGTGAAAGAATAGACCGATCGGACGATGGGCTGATGAATTAAGAAGAATGTGTGGCGTCATGTGGATGCAGTTTGCTCAAGACAGACATGAATGGAAGAGGATTCATCCAGCAGTGGGTGGTGAATTATAAACATGTAATAGATCTATATACATACATATATTAATTGATGAAATACTCTAACAAAAGTTTAGTTTGACAGCTACACATTATTTCTGTACCAATTTCAGTCACAAATATCAATCGAATTACAAAACTTTGGACATTGTAATATAAACAGTCAAATACAGAATCCTCTTGGAATACATTAAAAGCAGATAAATTTCAGTAAAACGATTAATTGCATCTCTGGGTCAAAGTTGGAAAATAAACTTAAAATAAAATAAAAAAAAATTGGAATAAAGCGGAGCATTTATTATTCCGAATACGTCAGCTAATTAAACTTTACTCAATATATATGTATATATTTTTTTTATATCTGCTGTATAAAAGTAACTCTTTAGAGTCGGCGACACTCAAACGGTAGTATCGTTATTTTTTTTAACTCTACAGGCTTCAATAAATAACCGACTGTTTACTACAAGCGTAACTTTCAGATGGTGCTGTATATTAGTGGCGACACTCGTAAATCATACGCGTAACATGATTGTGCATAAAATACACAATCCATTGTCGTTGCATTTGCGATGCATTTTTTTATCCGATTATGTCCAATCTGTTCCTATTTACATACATAGATGCAGTTTTTTTTATATGCGATGATTTTGCATATAAGACAATCGTTTTCACTGTTCTGATATATGAGCCGTATTTTCGGTTCAATTTATAAAAAAAGCTAAGCTGCTTACGATTGTATGTACTATTTATTCAATACTTGAATTTTTAGAATTGTCAAAAAACTGCATCTTTAAAAAATCTCACTGTCCAAAAAAAAAGAGCAATTTTAAACAAAGTATTATGTTCTATACATTTCCATGCTTTGTTCTAAGAATCAAAGATACAAATAAAAACAATAGTTAACTTAGTTTATTAAAAGACAACATGGTCCAAACAACATCAATATAATTTGTCTAATGACAGTAAGCTGTTTTTTCATAGTAAAAAAAATAGGTTTAATACCCTTTTTAGATTAGAATATATTAATGCAAATCCTTGCGAATAAAAGTATCAAAAAAAAATGGTAAAAAACGTTCACCTAGATTTTTCAGTAAACAGAAATGCAAAACGACAAAAAGTCAGAATATGTAGACCAATGCGTACTGCCAGTTATGACGTATGGATGTGAAACTTGCATGCTAAATTCAAGAATGCTACGTAAGATCCAGTGCACACCGAAAAGATGTATGCTTGGTATAACGAGAATAGATCGTAAGAGGAATACATGGGTAAGAAGTATGACCAAAGTGGCAGATATATAGCAGAACGTGAAAAAAAGTTGAAGTAGCAATGGGTTGGATAGAATTTTGCACGCAAAGCGTAGTCACAGTAGATAATCATATTGTGGAGATAGTTGATAGTTATTTACACCTAGGACAATTTGGTGAACTAGGATGGAGTGCTTTTGGAAGAATGAACATTCCGCTATGTTTAAAAAAGAAGGCATACGACCAATGCGTACTGCCAGTTATGACGTATGGATGTGAAACGTGTCTGCTAAATTACGCAAAATCCAGTGCACACAGAGAAGCATCGAAAGATGTATGCTTGGTATAACGAGAAGAGATCGTAAGAGGAATACATGGGTAAGAAGTATGACCAAAGTGGCAGATATATAGCAGAACGTGTAAAAAAGTTGAAGTAGCAATGGGCTGGATACAATTTTGCACGCAAAGCGTAGTCACAGTAGATAATCATATTGTGGAGATAGTTGATAGTTATTTGAGCCTAGGACAATTTGGTGAACTAAGATGAAGTGCTTTTGGAAGAATGAACATTCCGCTATGTTTAAAAAAGAAGGCATACGACCAATGCGTAATGGACGCGAGAAATACTGAAATGGTATCCGAGAGGATGTGAATGAAAGCAAGGTAGACCGAGCGGCAGATGGGCTGATGAATTGAGAAGAATGTGTGGAGTCGAGTGGATGCAGAGGAGCGGCCTTCATCCAGCAGTGGATGGTGAACGATTTACGCTTAATACCAGCAAGTACGTCGTGCAAATTTATTAAATTATCATCACGGTATGGTTTAAGGGCGTAACTGATGTCGGTTTAACGGGGTGAAAAATTGTGTCTGCTAAGCGGCCCAAAAGTTTCACCGGAACGAGTGATAGATGAGACTTGGGAAAAACTCCAGAGCGAGTTTTCAAGGAAACAAAAAAAAATGGTTTTTAATTTCATTTTTAATTTCACCTCCTGACGGAACGTTTGCCAGAGAGCGTTTTTAATTATATATTATTTTATTTTTCGGCGTGTGATTCTTCGAATCGCGAAATGTGGCGTTATATACTCTCCCTACATCCCCTAGGTAGATTGGCCTGGTAACGAGCGGACAATTGAATTTAATTCCGGCCATTTTTTTTTACACTTTCAGAGGGGGAAGAGAACTGTACCATTGTGGTTGGAGAGGGCGGTCTCTCGTATCGGACAAAAACGATCCTCTGTCTGTCCTTCCACTTGTGGCCTGCTGTTCATTATACTATTATATTATACATCTCATACCCGAAACGAACAATCGACGCACACGAGTGTATATTTTACGAAAAGCTCGAATGAAAGAATGAAGTACGTGCCTGAATTCACGTTCCTCTAGCTGAAAATACTAATTGAAAATTAAAATTTCAATCAAAAAATATTCACAATTTTATACCTAAACTTAGCTCTGGGATATTTATGATATTTCTATTGTCACTGATATTTAACCTGCAATTTTTATTTTATTTATTTAATATTAGGTAACAAACAGCTCATAGAGTATAATATAAAATACACAATAATATTAATTTCACATAATACACTACAGCCAAAATAGTTACAAACAAACAACAGAACTTAGGAGTTAATTAGTGGAACAAAGATTCAAAGATTTCTGACACATCTAGGGGGACATTGCAGAAGGATCCTACTTAGTAGGTAATGGCTATCTGATAAATTATTTAAAAGCTTAAATACAAAGCAGAGATCCGAGACCGTCCTCCTGGATTGCAGAAAGACGTAATCACGGAAATTTGCAGAAGATGAAGAAAGACGAAACCTGGAAATGGAGTACGTATGGAACTTCTTATTAATTTTTTACAATTTAGTAATGGAATCTTGGTAAAACGGGTTCCATATAGTACTAGCAAATTCCAGGTGACTTCTCACAAATATATATGAGATCCGAGACTGTCCTCCTGGGTTGCAGAAAGACGTAATCACGGAAATTTGCAGAAGATGAAGAAAGACGAAACCTGGAAATGGAGTACGTATGGAACTTCTTATTAATTTTTTACAATTTAGTAATGGAATCTTGGTAAAACGGGTTCCATATAGTACTAGCAAATTCCAGGTGACTTCTCACAAATATATATGAGATCCGAGACTGTCCTCCTGGGTTGCAGAAAGACGTAATCACGGAAATTTGCAGAAGATGAAGAAAGACGAAACCTGGAAATGGAGTACGTATGGAACTTCTTATTAATTTTTTGCAATTTATTAATGGAATCTTGGTAAAACGGGTTCCATATAGCACTAGCAAATTCCAGGTAACTTCTCACAAATATATATACATATGTACTGGATACTCTCATTATGAATTCCAATTGTGTTGATTTATTTATTTCACTGCTCCGTTTTTCGTATGAAATTTGAACAATCGTCCGATTATTACTATACTATCCTCTTTGGATGCTTCGTTTGATTATATTAAAATAATCAAATATTATACAAAATTAGTTAGGTTTTCAGAAATTTAGCTCAAGGTCATTTTGAGTTGGATCAAGGTCGTTTTCAGTCGATTCAAAGTCATTTTTAGTCGATGCAAGGTCGTTTTAGTTGGCTCAAAGTCATTTTCAGCCGGTCCAAGGTAGTTTTTAGTCGGTTAAAGGTCATTTTTAGTTGCTTGAAGGTCATCGCCAAAAATTCAAAGGTCATCTTTTATCCATTTTGTCGCATTGAAGTGTATTAAAACGGATTGAAACGTTCAAAGTAAAAAATCACATTGTACAGTAGAGCAATCAAACGATACGGGTCGTTCAGTGGGAAAAACTGTCATTTTTTTTACATCGTACGAAAGTTTGTACATAAAACTATGTACGAATCAGACGCATTTAAAAAGCAAACATTAAGTTTACAGGGTTTCTCAAACTATGTGTAAACGGAGTGTGTACGTAAGTGTTCCGTGAAAAATTATCAAAATTAATATGCAATTTGCGCCAGCCCTGGGTTTTTTCCGATCACACTCTTATTATTATACTCAATTATAACTATCTACTCTATAAAATAATGTTCCATTAAAATTTTAAGATTTGCGAAGTGTTCCGTTGTAGGAAATGTTTGAAAAACCCAGGATTAAGCAATGAAGTAAGTGTATTTTTAACAAGTGAATAATTTTCGGATTATTAATTACAGTACTGTACATACATATGTATGTATATGAAACAACATATTATAACAGTTACATTTATACAGTATAAGGCTAATTAATATACGATCTGACGTGCAGATTAGACATTATTGAATGGAAATTGTGCTAACTAAGTACCATAATATACTACATACATAGCAAAATGGTACATCTCTCATTGAATAATCCAACAGTGTGTGTGCTCGACGAACTACACAATCGTATTACGAAAAGCCTTCCAAGTGTAAATCAAAAACGACACTACATACATATGTATGTAGATATTGTACAATAGATCAACTCAATAATACAGAATGTATTCCATTCGTATGAATAAAGAGACAATTGTCTCGTTGCGAGCCATCTGTTTGGCGAAATTTGCGACAGGGGTTTCTAATTGTAGGGTCGCGAGAACATCAACCCCTGACCCAGAGGTCAGCGACTCTGCAAAACCCCCTGCTGATTTTGGAACCCTTTTTCGGTATGATGCAATGATCTGTCAGAGACAAAAAGCGAAAACGCAGAGTGTTGTTTCTAATTTATTGGTGGTACAAACGTTTGGGGGTATTCGCGGAGAAATAATGAATGTAATAATTTAAATGTCATTTTTAGGTACAGACATATGTACTATTGCCTTGTTTGGGTACATTTTTTATGATATTAGAAGAAATGCCTAGTTATTTTATACAATGCCTTAGGCAAAGTATGAAATAAATTAATTTAGCTGCCCGAATCAATTTTTATCTCACGTTCTGTTTAATCTAAGATTCGCTGACGACTTAGTTATAGTTGCATGTGACTAGATTTACAAAATATGTTTAAATGAATTTTGCACGCAAAGCGTAGTCACAGTAGATAATCATATTGTTGTGATAGTTGATAGTTATTTATACCTAGGACAATTGGTGAATATGACCGGATGTAAAGAAGTAGAATGAAGGCATACGACCAATGCGTACTGCCAGTTATGACGTATGGATGGCAGATGGACGCGAGAAATACTGGAATGGTATCCGAGAGGATGTGAAAGAAAGCAAGGTAGACCGGGTGGAGGATGGGCTGATGAATTGAGATGAATGTGTGCAGTCAAATGGATGCAGATTGCACAAGACAGACGGGAACGGACGAAGATTGGAAAGGTCTTCATCCAGCACTAGATGGTGAACAACTGAAAATGACGATGATGATAAGTAATGTAAGGAAAGATACTCTGCAGTGATGAAAGCATTGCCTTCTGGAAAGGAAGAAGAGAAAGAGTTTGGATTTTGGATTGTGGAAGGAATTTGGATTGTGCAAAGAATTTGGAATTTTTGGATTGTGCAAAGTTCGTAAAACTGTCTCACAATTAAGTTAGATAGTTTTAAATCCAACATTCCGCTATGCTTAAAAAAAAGGCATACTACCAATGCGTACTGCCAGTTATGACGTATGGATGTGAAACTTGGATGCTAAATTCAAGCATGCTACGTAAGATCCAGCGCACATAGATAAGCATGGAAAGATGTATGGATGGCAGATGGACGCGAGAAATACTGGAATGGTATACGAGAGGATGTGAAAGAAAGCAAGGTAGACCGAGTGGAAGATTGAATTGAGATGAATGTGTGGAGTCAAGTGGATGCAGATTGCTCCAGACAGATAGGAACGCACTGGGATTAGAAAGGTTTTCAACCAGCAGTAGATGGTGAACTGCTGAAAATGACAATGATGATAAGTAAAGTAACTAATGGGAGATACTCTGCAATGATGAAAGCATTGCCTTCTAGAAATGAAGAAGGGAGAGAGTTAAAGAACTATGGTTTTGTTGCCAGGAAGAATTTTTTTGGAAAGACGTATGCTTGGTATAACAAGAAGAGATCACAAGAGGAATACATGGATAAGAAGTATGACCAAAGTGGTAGATATCGTGGAACGCGAACACATAGTGAGAAGAATGTATGGCAGATGGACGCGATGTGAAAGAAAGCAAGGTAGACCGAGTGGACGACAAGTGGATGCAGATTGCTCAAGCAGATTGCAGATTACGCATACGACCAACGCGCACTGCCAGTTATGACGTGCGGATGCTAAATTCAAGCATGCTACGTAAGATCCAGTGCCAACAGAAAGAAGGAAGGTTTTCACACGTCTAAATGTCTATACATCCCTCATCAACGATGGATATTACTTGTATTGATAAAAAAAAAGCGTTTTTGCTATCATTTCCAAATCCAATTTTTCAGAATGTCTTTCATGAAAATACACTCGGTCAAATTTGAAAATAATGAATCTGCAGATTTCAATCTTCACTTTATTTAGAGCGAGCTTATCAAACGATCAGGGGTGGCGACGAAAATATTTACGTCGTAAAATTACCCTACTTCTCCCTACTTTTTTTTTTATTTTCCCACGAGGTGCGAATTTTCCACAGTTTTTCCGGCCAAGGTACATTTTCCACTGTACTGTCGGCAATAAAGTTCGTGTTTCTTTCTTGGCTCGTAATTAACTGTGTGTTGAACAAAAAGGTCTCGACTGGAGAAGTGCTTTGCAAGGAAATGGGTCGCACAGACCCTTGGGGAAGGGTTAGCTTTTCATATGCTAATACAACCTCGCTAAAGCGACCATTTTCCCTCGGTTTTCCCTCGCTTTTCCGCGACCATGGCGTTTGCGTATTGTAATTTAGCGACGAAGCGAGACTCGACTCGAAAAGCAAAGCAAAAAAAATCAAATCGTTTTTTTTTTTGCATACATACGAGACCTAACTCTACACCCGAGCGCTTGTCAATCAACGAAAATGCTATCAATAAATTTTTGAATATGATAGACGACCGAGGAATCGAATTTCGCGCTTGAATTATTATTATTTCGAATTACCAAAATCTCCACAAATGATTAAAAATATCACTTTCACACACTTGCGCATAAATACGTACCAATTTTCTAAATATCTTAATTTAAAATTGTTATTTCTGTATTTTACGGATTTTTTACGGTTCACCAGGATTGTGTCTTTGGTACACTTTTTTTTATCTTCATACATAATTAGACATAAATATATGGATACAATTTTAACTGTAAGGCCTCTCCAATCCACTTCCATTCCTGTACGTCTTGAGCAATCTTCTCAAGTCATCAGCCCATCTTCCATTCGGTCCATCTAGCTTTCTTTCACATCCTCTCGGATACCATTATGCCATATCTGCCACTTTGGTCATACTTCTTACCATACTTCATACCTCTTACGATCTCTACTTGTTATTCCAAGCATACATCTTTCGATGCTTCTCTGTTTGCACTGGATTTTGCGTAGCATACGTCATAACTGACAGAAAATTGTATTATAGTATCCGCCCCCCATATGTATCCGCCACTGCCTCTGCATCCACTTGACTCCACACATTCTTCTCAATTCATCAGCCCATCTTCCATTCGGTCTATCTAGCTTTCTTTCACATCCTCTCGGATACCATTATGCTATATTTGCCACTTTGGTAATATTTCTTCTCCATGTACATATTCCTCTTACGATCTCTACTTGTTATTCCAAGCATCTTTCGATGCTTCTCTGTTTGCACTGGATTTTGCGTAGCATACGTCATAACTGACAGAAAATTGTATTATAGTATCCGCCCCCCATATGTATCCGCCACTGCCTCTGCATCCACTTGACTCCACACATTCTTCTCAATTCATCAGCCCATCTTCCATTCGGTCTACCTTGCTTTCTTTCACATCCTCTCGATACTATTCCAGTATTTCTCGCGTTCATATGCCATTCATTCTTCTCGCCGTGTCCACTTCCAACTATTTCACACGTTCCGCTATATCTGCCACTTTGGTCATGCTTCTTACCCATGTATTCCTCTTACGATCTCTTCTTGTTATACCAAGCTGTGCACTGGACCTTACGTAGCATTCTTGAATTTAGCGTCCAAGTTTCACATCCATACGTCACAATTGGCTTCTTGACTATGTTCTATGTTCTAAAAAAACTATGTTCATTCTTCGTTTTATTTCTTCTTCTTTACAACCAGTCATATTCATCAATTGTTCTAGGTATAAATAACTATCAACTATCTCTACGTTTTTCGTGCAAAATTCATTAAACATATTTAAGTTTTATTCAAATTAATTTTTAATGCTACTTTCATACTTTCGTTGCTTAATTCTGCTAATCTAATTAATATAAAAAAAAACAAATAGTAAAATGAAAGCAATTGAAGTGTATAGAGAAAAAGTGAGGTTTTTAATGAAATTTCATCATAATAAAGTATATGGCATTAAAAATATTTATAATACCTTTTTTTTGTAGACATTCGGTTTATATTTCAATTTCATTACGACCGTTTATAAACGTATGTACATATATTGAGATTTACACTCCAAAAAAAGGGTATAGATACGTTTCGTTATTTATTTGAACTCAACACTTTTTCATCTACAAATTACGGACATTAGTAATTTTCTCACGCACGTTCGCTCACTCGAAAACAAAAAAAAAAATATTACATAAACACATAATTGGTTATACAATTTACAAACGAGTTTGTTTATCATCCATCCATATATACACACACAATTTAGGGACTCTTTTTTTTTTTTTTTTTTAAACGTCTCTGTATATTGATATTCTAAAGTATATAAACAAACACTCGTTACAGTTGTGTTGACTTCTCGTGGGGATGGAGAAAATTTTACACGATTTTAAGGGTTGTAAATAAATTTCGGTGGATGTTCGAAAACCCTCGTAACCAATTAAGTGAAAATAATGAATTCGATGGCAAAGGCGTGGGGTGGGGCCCACGATTAAGGCTCGCTATCGCACATCCTTATGAATTATGTTGTTATCCTCCAAAAGTGAGAGAGATAGAGAGAGTGTGGTGGGGCCCTCACTTTATTGTTATGCGAAATCGGCCCCCAGATTAATTGGGGGCCCCGAGTCCTTGCAGATTCTATCTGCTCAACCCCTATCCGGTCCCCCGCATGCGTCCAAGCTTCATTAGCTTCGGTTTAAGTACGACTACACCCTAATTACGCACAATTTGTGTTCGAAGGATGTACGTATGTACATACGTATAGTAAGGAGCTTAGGTATGTCGCCGCTTGGTCTCTCGGACGCGTTTACATTGTGACGATTTTAAACGGTCACTTTTTCCAGGTTATGTTATGATGTCTAGAGCGGGAGTTCTTAAGCTTTTATGAACTGTGGAGTCAAAATTAGATGGAAGTTACGTATCCTCTATTGAAAATTTACATACATTCCTCCTAGTCTTTAATGATTTTTTTAATATTAAAAAATGCACCGCAGTGCGAAATTTTTCTTACATTATTTTTTGAGATATCTACTAACGAATTTATTTATTTATTAGTGTAAGCCCGTTGAATATCAACGCCCGCTGAATTTTAAATTACGTAAAGCGCTTTTTTAATAGAGATCCCCACTAATTGATCGCACGGTTGTAAGTGACAAAAAAAATAAATAAAAGTTTTTATAGCGCCATCTTTGTATTATAGCAATCCCGTAGTATCGATAGTATCGATTTTTTTTTTTTACTTTACTATTTATATTATAATTATTAATTATTATATATATAATAATTATAATTTTGTAAGTGATTTTGTAAAAATCAAAAAACAAAAAAATAAATAATAGTTTTTATAGCGTCATCTATGTAGTCACGATCCATTGTATAGGTAATGTATTAAAAAAAAGGACTAAATTGACCAAGGGCGATAGCGAATAGCATTAGTGCGAGTTCTCTCGAGCCTGGGGTCATGGGTTCGATCCCCACTCGTTCTGGTGGTTTTTTTTAATAATTTTTCCTCAGCGAGCGTCATCAGCAGACAGACAGACAGACGGATTTCGGCTATTATATATAAGATATAATTGTACAGAGGGGCAGTTATAAGGATGCCAGGAATCTATCAATTTTTTTTATATTTCTGAGAACTTCTGGCAGGCCATTATATTCAACAACATCCCTGTACAAGAGACTTCTACTGAATCTACTTAATTTTAAATTCTATTAACTTATTCTTACCCCTTGTATTATGACTATGTATATTATACTCTCATATTAAATATTTTGGTAATAAATTCTTATCTAATTTAAAAACATATACTAACATGCACATTCATCCAATTCATTCATCATATATTTTATACTAGTTAATCTATTGACATCATTGAGTTTTCATGTTTAAAGGCGCTCACACACCAATGCGAATTATATCGGTGCGGACGACGATAGAGGCGAAAGTTTGAGGGAGCGATTTCGCTAAGGTGTGTGAGCGCCTTATGTTTTAAAACGTTGAATATAATATACAGCAGTATTTAATTAAATTCTATCAAATATTCATTTCCTGTTGTAAATTCAAAGTGAAAATGTTAAAACGATTTTCTGAAATGCGTTCTATGAACCACAAAAAACCAAAAGTCCCCAATGTCAAAGTTAAAGTCCCTGGTCTAGACTTTATAGTCAACAGATTCCCAACCTTTTTCGAGTGGCGACCTCGATATATTTGAAAAAGGCAAAATATTATATTCAAACACCAAGACACCGATTGAAAATGAAAATTGCATCATAGTCAATACTTTTTTTTTAGTTTACTGTTTCAGTTGGCGACCCCACAGTAAACCCTCCGCGACCCCATTTGGGGTCGCGACCCATAGGTTGGGAACCCGTGCTAGAGAATCGTCGAATTTTTTTTCTATCAAATTAAGTTTTTACCATATAACTATGTAGGTTTTATCATTTTTTTAACCAAGATACTTTACATACTTTTTTGTGTCCTATTTCCATCCAGCTTATAAAATTATATTATAAACTAGTTTGAGAAGATGATGAATGCACTTTTGTAAACTACATAGTTAAGCTGATGACGATAGTACCATTAGCGTCAGAAAATTAGCAAGTGCACAATAACCTGAGTATATTACGCTCGCTAATAACGCATTGAATATTAATATTTTCAATGAAAATATTAATTCTATTGTACGATTTCGAAGAATATTTAACGATGCATATTTTTGATTATTTTTTAGGTATAAAAAAACATCAAAGGAATTTAATATAAAGAATATTGTCACAGGTATAATTTGTTTGTTTTGATTTGATTTTTGAAATGTTTATGCGATTTACATACGTTGTGCGGAATTTAATTTAACATGCTGCGATGAAAGTACCATATAAATAAATATAATTCTGAACTTTATGTTTGAAATGAGATTTATACAGCGAACACACGGAGGTTTTCTTGTCGTATGTCGTATTACGATTATTATCACTAGAATATTGCCCGTTGACGATCAAATTGTGTTTATTATTGTCAAATGAGTGGTTTAACAATAGCAGTAACGAATTTTGAATGAAAACAAGTCAAAAAATCGAGCGATCTCGACGGATGGACACACTTTGGACTTAATTTATCAAAATCAACGGTATATCACATACGAAAAGAATGAAAACAACGTTTTTAAAGATTAAAAAACAAAAAAAAAGTTTGTAAGTACCTGACTGATGATAAATCTGCACGGTTTGTATGCATAACATTTGCGTCAAATTATCCAACTCTCGACTATAGTTGAAAAATAAATTAAGTATACAATTAAAACGACACAGTATCCTCTTTTGATTGTAGTTTAAATGTATCCCTTAAACTCCTCCCTTCAGACAGGGGAGCTTTTTTTAACTGTACGATGAACGCCACACTGTATTTATAACTATGGTCACTTTGAAACAGCACAGAAGGTGATTTGTTATCGATTCGACTTACGTCCTTTGGCTACGGGTCAAATTTGAAGTGTCAGTACCTCTGGGTACTGCTGCCGTATCGGTAAGGCACGCGAGCCAAATCCTACAGGTACTTAAAAGAGTACCACACAAAATGGTTCACACGGCCGAAACTAGAAGAGCGCGTGGGACACGAGTCCACTCGTGGGAACCACTATTTGTGTTTCTGACATTCATATTATAACGTATACTTATCCATTTTTATCCAAAAAGCTAGATGATGGTTCAGTGGTTTGAGCGTCTACCGTATATTGAAAGTTTTCAACCTAAAATATCGCCATTGGCAAGATATGGACATTACTTAATATTCAGATCAGCTGTTTCCTGCTAGAATTCGCCAATTTATTTAACTTGATTGTGAGACAGTTTTACGAACTTTGAAAAAGTCCTTCTTGGCTACAAAATCATAGTCCATTAATTCTCTCCCTTCTTCCGTTACAGGAAAGCAATGCTTTCATCACTGCAGAGTATCTTTCATTAGTTACTTTATTCCAATTCTCTTCCATTCCTGTCTGTCTTGAGCAATCTGCACCCACTTGACTCAACACATTCTTCTCAATTCATCAGCCCATCTTTCATTTGGTCTACCTTGCTTTCTTTCACATCCTCTCCGATACTATTCCAGTATTTATCGCATCCATCTGCCATCCATTTTCTCGCTGTGTGTTCTCGTTCCACTATATCTACCACTTTGGTCATACTTCTTAATCATGTATTCCTCTTACGATCTCTTCTTGTTATACCAAGCATACATCTTTCCATGTTTTTCTGTGTGCACTGAATCTTACGCAGCATTCTGGATTTTAGCATCCAAGTTTCACATCCATACGTCATAACTGGCCGTACGCATTAGTCGTATGCCTTCTTTTTTTAGCATAGCGGAATATTGGATTTAAAAACTATGTCCATTTATCCAAAAGCACTCCATCCTAGTTTCATTCCTTCTTCCACCATCTTAACCTTACTTAACATAACCCAAACCTAATCTAAAGTAACTCAACGTCCTAATATACATAACTAATATAATCATTTTGGGCCGTTCACCATCCACTGCTGGATGAAGGTCTCTCCGATCCTCTTCCATTCCTATCTGTCTTGAGCAATCTGCATCCACTTGACTCCACACATTCTTCTCAATTCATCAGCCCATCGTCCACTTGGTCAACCTTGCTTTCTTTCACATCCTCTCGAATACCATTCCAGTATTTCTCGCGTTCATCTGCCATCTATTCTTCTCGCTATGTGTCCACTTCAACTTTTTCACACATTCTGCTGTATCTGCCACTTTTTACCCATGTATACCTCTTACGATCCCTTCTTGTTATACCAACCATACATATTTCCACGCTTCTATGTGTGCATTGGATCTTACGTAGCATTCTTGAGTTTAGCGTCCAAGTTTCACATCCATACGTCATAACTGGCAGTACGCATTGGTCGTATGCCTTCTTTTTTAAGCATAGCGGAATGTTAATTCTTCAAAAAGCACTGCATCCTAGTGTCATTCTTTGTTTTATTTATTTTTCTTTACATCCGGTCATATTATTCACCAATTGTCCTAGGTATAAATAACTATGTATCAACTATTTCGAAAATATGATTATCTACTGTGACTACGCTTTGCACTTTACTTATGACAGGCAGTAAAAAGTTTGTAAAATAATAAAGAGGCAAAGCTTACTATTAAATACATCACCTTCAGAAGAAAACTTATCCATTTATACATGTTTTACAAACAACGGAAACACACCCGAGTATTTTTCGTGTTACTTTGGATTCTTGGTGTTCTCTCTTTCTCTCTAGATTTAATTAATTATGCTAACGTGCAAAACGAAATATGGAAAATGGTATGTACTAGAATATTACGTTTTCCATTTGAATAATAATAAACCGGTGCAATTAGTCGTAATTTCAGCGGCTTTTTAAATAACTGCGTTGTCACGCGTCCACAATGAAACATATTTTTGTACAAGAGACCGAGAGAAATGTTGGGGGAAGCCAACACGCAACTTTATCACTGTAAAAAGTTTGATAGAGAATAATAAAAATGCGATTCATGCGGAAGATTTGATACGTCAATGCGGGCTTTTACCTATTACGTCTATTTATGTACATACATATGTATATAGTACCTACTTGTGTATTGCCCGTTGATAATTTCAACGAGTGTTCGTCTGTTTTATCAAATTTCGAACGTTCCTAATAGATAGATAGATAAATAGACTTCTAACTATTATATACATACATATGTATATACTGTACGTACTACATACATACATATATATATATCCATACGTCATAAACGTACGGCTAGTTATGACGTATGGATGTGAAACTTGGATGCTACGTAAGATCCAGTGCACACAGAGAAGCATGGAAAGATGTATGCTTGGTATAATATCGCGAATCTTTTAAATACAACGGAATATTTTTGTTTCGACTAGCTTGCCAATTCAGATTTGCACAATACATATAAAGAGTTTGACATTTTAAATGTCAAACTCTGATCTGTAAACTGTGATCTAGTGGAAGTTGGGCTGATGAATTGAGAATGTGTGGAGTCGAGTGGATGCAGATTGCTCAAGACAGACAGGAATGGAAGAGGATTGGAGAGGCCTTCATCCAGCAGTGGATGGTGAACGGCTGATGAGTCTTTTTGGGTCATTGAATTCATGTCTGTCTGTTAATCTAAGATTAATCTGTTCTTTCTATTTTTTATTATACCTATACACAGTTTTGACGAATCGGGACTTAACTTTGCAGAAAGGGCCATTTCCTATAATATCGCGAATATTTTCCTTTCGACTAGCTTGCCAATTCAGATTTGCACAATACATATAAAGAGTTTGACATTTTAAATGTCAAACTCTGATCTGTAAACTGTGATCTAGTGGAAGATGGGCTGATGAATTGAGAATGTGTGGAGTCGAGTGGATGCAGATTGCTCAAGACAGACAGGAATGGACCAGGATTGGAGAGGCCTTTGTCCAGCAGTGGATGGTGAACAGTTGAAAATGATATACATACATATAACAACCAAAATAGCCAGGCAATTGAAAAATGTACAAGGCTTCATAAATTGATATGGAAATAGCGCGCGTGAAAAACTAAATGGTTCAAATTGTTTTTGAGGATCAGTATTATTTAAAATGATTAGGGATTTGCTTGTTGATATAATATTCGTTTACTTAATGAAGCTTTCGGCTTTCTTTTGCTAAGCTATTTCCTAGTAAGTACGTAGTACGGATCGGTCAAAATCCAATCTTCAAATACACACAACGCGATACGTGTAATTTCTATAATCCTCGCAAATTTTTTTTGTTTGTCTTTGATCGTGACCACGAAGAGTGCAGATTTAAACGACCAAGCAGGAGGGTACCTACCATCGAAAGACGTCCTCGTTATTTGCTTTATTGCCGGGTATTTTATTACACGGCTCGCCATCGGATCTAATTAGCGTTTGAAGATCTGTCGAAAAACGTGGGAACCTCCCCCACTATGTATGTACTTGCGATCAGGCCACGAATCGTTCGAATCATGAGAACTTGGGGGGATAATAATTAGTTTGGGCACGATCAGAGCCCCAATGGTGGTCGTGGGAGACCCGAGTTTGGTCTTCGGTTTGGTGTTGTTTATCCCTCGCATAATCCACAGTCGTGGAAAAATCCCATGGAAAAGTCCCAGAGGGACTAAATCCCAGTCGTTGTCCTGCTGGGAACCGATTGTGCGAGGGGACCAATGTGTTTGCATTGGTCCCGTGTGTTTGCCTACTCCAAATATGGTTCACTTTTTTTTTTAATTTTATTTTTATTGTTGTTTTTCTTTCACCTACGCACAAATTGGAACGTGTAGGCGTGAGAGAATTGTGCGATTTGACGGCAGTGGTTCTCAATCGTATTTAAGTGATGCGCGTTTTATGTATCAAAATCAATACAATCGTCAGATTGAGGTTAGGTGAAGTCAGGTTAAGGGTAGTTGAGTAAGATTCAAAAAACAGACTTTCAAACTGTGGGTTTGCGACCCATCGGTGGGTCGCAAAATAAATAAAATTTATTTATTTATTTTATATAATATTAGCTAATTTAACTTACATCTATTACATATTTATAACAACTACATAAATCAATTACACATTATACACTATACTTATACATAACTACTATCTCTCACATAGGTGTCTCCTCACACTTTTCAAGAATGCAGCTATTGTCTTAGAAGACTTGACGCACTCCGGGAGGGCATTATACATTAATACACCCCTGTGATTTCCTTACTTTACCTACAACTAGTCGGTTCTTATTTCTCGTAGAATAACTATGAATATCACTATTTCTAATGATATAGTTCTCAAAATAACTTATGTATGATCTAACTTATAAACAAAAGACAATGTGCTTAATTTTAAACAATTTCGGAATAAAACCGGAATGGTCACTTCCTCTATTGTTTAACATTGTCAATGAAGATATTTTAAAAGAATTAAAAGTCGAAATATTGTAACATCTCACTTCTCTATCCCAAAGAAATTTGCCTTTTTGGATAAAAAAATCCATCTGATTTTGAAAGTCCCGAATCAATAATTGAGTTAAACTTTGATCCTGAATTTCTGCACCTTATTAGTTAATTTACACTGAAGAATGATTTTCAGCAATAAAATTGTTCATTATTTTGGATTTAGGTTAAGGGATAATTTCCACTTTTAAGTAAAAAAGCAATCTTTATACTTGTATTATTCTAGGAGTTTCCACTTTATCACAATTAAAAGCAAAGTTTCTAATCGATAACTAGTTTCATCCATAAATGGGCATATACCATGTGTCAATAGTAAATAAAGGAACATAATGAACGAGAGTTTGTGTTTGATATATTATATATATAATAACCGAAATCCGTCTATCTGTCTGTCTGCTGATAACGCTCGCTGGGGAAAAATTATTAAAAAACCACCAGCACGAGTGGGGATCGAACCCACGACCTCAGGCTCGGGAAGAACGTCGTTAGACCAATCTGCTAAAACCAGTTGTCGGTTGGGTCCTTTTTTTTTTTTTAACATATCGTTACTCGGATTTACCTACAAAAGGGATCGTGATTCTGCTAATAATACATAGATGACACTATAGAAACTATTATTTTTTTTTTTTTTTTTGATTTTTACAAAATCACTTAAAAAATTATAATTATTATATAAATAGAAAAGTAAAAAAAAAAAAATTTTTGAGTGGGTATCGGGGATCGATCGATTTGGGTAATGGGAATCTCTATTACGATATTTAAAATTCGTTTTACGCTTTACGATATTTAAAATTCAGCGGGCGTTGATATTCAACGGGCTTACACTAGTTATTATATAGGCATACTGGGTCGCAATACAAAATGCAGTTCTTTCAGTGAGTCGTAGTAAAAAAATGTTTAAAAAAACCTGACCTAACCTAACCTCAACTAAACTAACATAGCCTTAACTAAAGGTTAAGTAAGGTTAAGTAAGGTTACGCGAGGTTTGGTTAGGTTAGGTGAGTTAAAAGTCACATTTAAACTGTTTCTTGTTTAAAAAAACATACTACATACATATATAGATAAGGTTAAAAGGTCGACAGTAAACAACAGTTTCAGAAAGTCGGTTAGTGTGTAATTAAGCCTACGCAATTCTAGTTTATTGGATTTGATTTCCACATCTCCGTGTAAGCATTACATACATAAATAATATGAAAGTAGACATAGCATATAATTCACTTTGACATTGGCCCTTATAGAACCGAGTCGCATACATATAAATATAGTACAGTTTGCAAGCGCGAATAATAAGCGCTTTGTCGAAATTTCAGCAGGCATTTCATAAAAAAATTAAAACTCTGAAATCCTTTGTTTGAACGTTTTTTTTTTCAGAATGAAAAAAAACTACATACATCTACAATATCATTCCACTGATATATTTATGCATTTTTTTTCGAATATAGTCGATATATGTATATTTCGATCAGTCGTCGTTAAACTATCTAATGTGTCACGTTTGTTCTGGAACTTTTTAACGACACACACACACACAAAGTTCAGTTCTTAATTAAGTTACGGGACGTAAATGGGTCGCTATTGTGACCGCACGTGCACGTTTGTATGTACACTAATATATTATGTGTAGGATGCGAAGGGGTTAAGTCACCCCTAATTATTAGGCAAGTTGGATTCTTCTCGCATGCTCTGTCAACCCCTTGTCGCCCCACCCATAACGGTTCTCACGGATCCTAAGGGAATTAACCGCCATTTTTATAGCCAATTTCGATTTTATCCGTTCCCAATACGAAAGAATGGCATTGTTAAAAATAAATTTCCTTATATAGTGCTGATAAAGTTTATTTATATGCCTTCGCTTTAAATGGACAATTAAATTCCTAGGTTATTTTTGTTTAAACTCTTCGGCGCGATTCGTTTTAATATGAGTAATGACTTTTATCGAAGTCAAAACCTTAACCAACCTCCTAAAGTACTAACTACCTTTTGATTAAAGCAATATTAACGGAAAGTACTAAAGCCATCTAAGATTCGCTGACGACATATTCATAGTTGCATGGCATAGTATAAAAGTAGCATTACAAATTAATTTTAATAAAACTAATATTATATTTAATGAATTTTGCACGCAAAACGTAGTCACTGTAGATTATTTATGTATACCTAGGACAATTGGTGAATATGACTGGTTGTAAAGAATTAGAAATAAAACGAAGAATGAAACTAGGATGGAGTGCTTTTGGAAGGATGAACATTGTTTTTAAATCCAACATTCCGCTATGCTTAAAAAAGAAGGCATACGACCAATGCGTACTGCCAGTTATGACGTATGGATGTGAAACGTGGATGCTAAATTCAAGAATGTTTATCCGAGAGGATTTGAGAGAAAAATGTGTGGAGTTAACTGGATGCAAATTGCCCAAGACAGACAGGAATGGAAGAGGATTGGAGAGGCTTTCATCCGGCAGTGGATGGTGAACGGTTGAAAATGATGATGATGATGATAGATAGAATATTAAAATACCAATGTTTATGTAAAAACGAGGACTAAATTACGATTTCTGTTGTTGTTTCAGTGTTAAAATAGATCTTACATTATATCATTATTTGTATAGTCTATTGTATATTATATAGCATCTGTCACATATTATATTTCAATTAATGTATGTTACAGCTTTCAAATATTACAATCATTTATTTTTAGTATAAAACTATTAATTTAAGCAAGGTCACATTCGACAGATAGGTACACCACTAGTGACGATAAAATACAGTGTTAGAAAAAGGCAGAGTTAAATTTTTTACGCTCTTTGCACGTTTCCATTGATAATTTTTAATTTGAAGAAGCGGATTTACCTTTCACAACCATTGGTGTTTTAATAGAAAACTGCAGAGAACTAAGAGCGATATTACACTGAGCAACCACACCAACAATCAGATTTTTTTTTGACGGTGGCGAGCATCTTATTACATTGCACCACTTTTACTTGACCAGCTACCTGCTCATCTCATAATCTTTATACAAAAAAAATAGGTCTAGGAAGCTATACGAAAACTAGGTACTGTAGTATGTAGACGTAGACAATATATAAAATTCAACCTCTCATATTTCTTTCTGAATTTCATTGTTTTCGAAACAATTGCGTTGCGTTGACAATTGAGTACGACGATGCAAAAAAAAGGTCAGACAAGGGTTTTTGGTGAAGGTTTTTTCGTCGAACATTGACTTCCAAGAAATTTTTATGCAACTGAGAATCGCATCGTGTAATACGTAGCATCTAAACCTGTATATCTATCTGGTCGTCGAGGTTCAAAATCTGGTGTTCCGTTTGGTTGCTCAGTGTAATATCACCCTTAGAGCGATATTACACTTAGCCACTCCACAATGTTCGACGAAAAAAACCTTCACCAAAAAACTTTTTCTGACCATTTTTTGCATCGTCGTACTCAATTGTAAACGCAACGCAACGTCAACGCAATTGTTTCGAAAACAATGAAATTCAGAAAGAAATACGAGAGGTTGAATTTTATATATTGTCTACGTCTACATACTACTACATAGTTTTCGTATAGCTTCCTAGACCTATTTTTTTTTTGTATGAAGATTATGAGATGAGCAGGTAGCTTGGTGAGTGAAAAGTGGTGCAATGTAATAAGATGCTCGCCACCGCCAAAAAAAATCTGGTGCTGGTGTTGTTGCTCAGTGTAATATCGCTCTTACGCATTACTTAAATAGCTTTGCCCTTTTCCAGCACCAAGCGAGCTTCCTCTCTAGAAATATTGTAAGGTTGCTGATGGTGTGTGTACCTACTCTGGGTTGAGATATCATTTTGTAACTGGATATTTAGAATTTCGACATTGAGGGTTTCCAGAACCTAGCTACTACATATTTCTAATTAATAATTTGAGAATCGCTGGGGTGAAATTAAGCGGCCGTACGAATGTACACAGTATCTTTTAGAGATAGAGAGCGATCGTCGAACAATAGTCGAGTGTATTTACGATGGTATTAAATCGAGTACAGAGAAGGGGTAAAGGGTTGGTGGGGGGTACTAACGCATTTACCCTTCATGTGTAAAATGAACATAATAGAGCACCCCCATAGAAGCTAATAAAATTTAAGTGAGATATCAATTTGGCGTGAAGTGTGCGCCCCCGACACTTTGTATGTGTGTGTCTATTCGTAATTGTGTTATATTATACATTATAACAAACTGTGGGTCGCGACACAAAACGACCGTAAAGTTGGGCCAAAGTGGCGTTTTTACCATTTTTTTTTTCCCGGTATGAAACTATGTAGGTATACTTTTGATGTAATCGTACAGTTTTATTGACTTTGGTATGTGGAGAGTATGATTAGACCTCGTCATGGATGGTGTATTTGATATGATTTTTTATCCTTAAAATTGTAAATTTTAATTGATTGAGAACCACTGAAAATATGTAACTAAAAATTAATTAATATTTACATATATGCATAAGTAAATTCAGTTTACATTAAAACAAAAAAAAAATCATCAAAATGTTAAGAGTTAGTGATTTCATAGAGGAATTAACGCAATTGGTTGATTAAGATAATTTTCATTCACAGGTACATATAAAGCAGTGGCAGTGACGTTTTTCAAGCCAATGAGCCAAATTGAAAAAATTTAAAACCATTTTCCGCTCGAATTAGTACGTTTAGATAAAATAAAAAAAATATTGAGATAGAAAACCAATCCTTATAAACGTGATGAAATTATAAAAACTGGACAAATAAACGCCAAATAGCACAAGAAAAAAAAGTGTAAAAAAAATTATATTTTTGACTTTAAAAATTCGCTAGATAATTAATTATAAGTATTTCAAAGCAATAAAAAATCAGAATCAATGGGAAAAATATCAAACTATTGATTTTAATACTCACTTTGAGCACAACAACAATACTATATTTTGAGTGATAGACCGCAAAAGCTAAAAAAATGGATATTTTTTACATTTTTTAAATCGCGAATATCTCATAAACGAGAGCATTGTAACAAAAATCATTATCGGATTCTATTTCAGTGGGTCAACATTTTGTTGTTTCACGCAAAACGTTGGATGACAGCGAGATCCGCAGGTTTAATTACAAAGAGCCGCATGCGGTTTATAACATTGTTTTTTTTTTTAATTAATAAGGACTTTTACTTGATGTGACGTATATTTCTGTTAAATAATTTTAAGGTTAATTGAATACAAAACTTTACTTCAGGTAGATTTAAATGTATTAAATGAAATATACATTAAATGAATAAACTATAATTACCTGTCAAATAAAATACAACACTGAAACGTTTGAATTGAAGCTAATACTATAAAATACAATGATATTGCATAAAAATTGGCAATAAATTCCGGTCAACTAAATTACACCTGAACTAAATCTAAATAAAATGAAAGCACAAACAAAAATTTTCCATTATACATAATAAGATGTTTTTACAATTGCCGCATCGAACGCATCAACAGTCTCACAGCACACAAATACAAAACGCACTACAAACGAAAGCGTACAATCAACGATGAATGAAATTTTCAAACAGTTGTTCCATAAATCGTATCCTTCTGTTTGAAAAAAATAAAATGAAAAATAAAAAAAAAGCGACACGTGTCGGCCCCATAACGTTAATTTGGCCGCTTCATGGCGTTCAATATAATTATATATACTCGGGTTTTAAAGTTCTTTCCCCATAATTCTCGTCGACTGTGACGTTTTGGGTCAACGGTAAATCGTCGACCAACCCCTTAAATTCCACCCCATCCCCATCGTGGAATTAGATAATAAAACGCCGGGACACTTGTTCTCGGCAGTGAAGAGGTTAAATCGGCAACATGTGTCAAGTGCATTAGGCCTCGGTGCAAGCAAGGGTGAAACCGGAATTAATTTCTAATTCAATAAATATTCAACCCCCTAATATATAACCCCCCCTATCGGATTTTTTAAACTAACCGCATTCAAAAGCACAATGTAGTGTTTTTTTTTCGCATGCGAAATTCGATCGTTAAATCATACGCTTTTAGATTGCAATAATTCGAGCCCGTTGTATAACTTGTACGAGTGTAGCTTTAATTCTGAAAGAGTACAACAGTTCAACTGAAATAGTAACCGGTGTTATGTGGGTGCAAATTTCATACATTTTTAAATGTCAAACTCTTTATATGTATTGTGCAAATCTGAATTGGCAAGCTAGTTGAAAGAAAAATATTCCGTTGTACTTAAAAGATTCGCGATATCGTAGGAAATGACTCTTTCTGCAAAGTTAAGTCACGATTCCTCAAAACTGTGTACCTATAGGTATAAGAAAAAATAAAGACATTACTGAAAGAACAGACAGACATGAATTCAATGACCCAAAATGACTCATCAACGGTTCGCCATCCACTGCTGGATGAAAGCCTCTCAAATCCACTTCAATTCCTGTCTGTTTTGAGCAATCTGCATCCACTTGATTCCACACATTCTTCTCAATTCATCAGCTCATCGTCCACTCGGTCTACCTTGCTTTCTTTCACATCCACAACATCCATTTTACGCTACCCATAATATTTATGATTACTTTTTTTCTGTGAATGAATACGCAGGTTACGCACTTGCTGCTTCTAAATATGTGTTAAATTTTGTCTACATCTTAACCTTACCTAACATAATACAAACCTAATCTAAAGTAACCCAACGTCCCAATATAACTAATATAATCATTTTGAGCCGTTCACCATCCACTGCTGGATGAAAGCCTCTCAATCCACTTCAATTCCTGTCTGTTTTGCGCAATCTGCATCCACTTGATTCCACACATTCTTCTCAATTCATCAGCCCATCGTCCAATCGGTCTACCTTGCCTTTCTTTCACATCCTCAACATCGTGATATAATAGTATTACTCGAAGTTATCCATTTTACGCTACCCATAATATTTATGATTACTTTTTTTTCTGTGAATGAATACGCAGGTTACGCACTTGCTGCTTCTAAATATGTGTTAAATTTTGTCTACATCTTAACCTTACCTAACATAATCCAAACCTAATCTAAAGTAACCCAACGTCCTAATATAACTAATATAAACATTTTGAGCCGTTCACCATCCACTGCTGGATGAAAGCCTCTCAATCCACTTCAATTCCTGTCTGTTTGGAGCAATCTGCATCCACTTGATTCCACACATTCTTCTCAATTCATTAGCTCATCGTCCACTCGGTCTACCTTGCTTTCTTTCACATCCACAACATCGTGATATAATAGTATTATTCGATTTTTACGCTACCCATAAGATTTATGGTTACTTTTTTCTGTGAATGAATAGAACTGATGATCTTTCCTAAAGGAAGGTTACGCACTTGCTGCTTCTAAATATGAGATAAAATTTGTCTACATCTAGAGCTATGAGAGGTATTTTGAATGTTGGTAGGCTAAAAAGTATTAGAAGTACATATGTTATGTCCCGGAGTGCGTCAAGTATTCTAAGACCGTAGATGTATTCTTGAAAAGTGTAATTGATTTATGTAGTTGTTATAAATATGTAATAGATGTAAGTTAAATTAGCTAATTAGCTTTTATTATATAAAATAAATAAATAAATCTTAACCTTACCTAACATAGCCCAAACCTAATCTAAAGTAACCCAACGTTATAATATACATAACTAATATAATCATTTTGAGCCGTTCACCATCCACTGCTGGATGAAAGCCTCTCCAATCCACTTCAATTCCTGTCTGTTTTGAGCAATCTGCATCCACTTGATTCCACACATTCTTCTCAATACATCAACGCATCTTCCATTCGATCTACCTTGCTTTCTTTCACACCATCTGCCACTTTGGGTCATACTTCTTACCCATGTACATATACCCCTTACGATCTCTTCTCGTTATACCAACCATACATCTTTCCACGCTTCTCTGTGTACATTGGATCTTACGTAGCATTCTTGAGTTTAGCGTCCTAGTTTCATACGTCATAACTGGCAGTACGCATTGGTCGTATGCCTTCCTTTTTAAGCATACCAAAATTTAAGGTTTATATTTTGGGAAACAAACAACACATATTACATAATATAAAATCGGTGGATTTACCATGTAATTGAGTTGAATTAGAGTTTAACGACCGTATGAGAGTGCGTATGTCGATTTAAAATTTTGTTTTGTATCAATATATGTATGTACATACATAACGAGCGATAATGTTGCGAATGTTGAATAAAGGGGGGGGGGGGGGTGACTTTAGTGTTTATTTAAACTTTGAATGGCAATTTTGAAGAGGGTTAATATGCGGTTGGGGTGGGCGTGTAATGGATCGTGGCGAATTGTGAACCGCATCTGATATTGATGTGTATAAAATATTAGAAAAACGATTGAAATTTATTGTAATACTGTAGGTACATGTGATAGTAGATAGATCACGATGTATATAATATTATCTTGATTTTAAAATTTTAAGTAATTTACATACATATGTACATATGTACATAGGTATCGTATGCACACTCAAACTAATCTAGCATAGTTATATCGTTTATTGTCGATTTAGTATGGTGATAAATCGTCACAAGCAAGTGTTTGAGTGCCGAAAGTGATTCATTACTTACATACATACGTCCTTTATCTCTAGTCCAGTGCTTCCTAAACTTTTTAGTACCGCAACCCACGTTTTAAAAGGACAAACTTTAGTTTTAATGGACGTGATGGGGGGGGGGGGGGGTGTATTTAAATTATTTTTAATACTGTTTTTATACATTAAAATATCCAGAGTAAATAGCTTATAATTAACGAAAACAAGCCGCTGGGATAAATCTTGTACATTCGTGGATTTTTTTGAGAAACAATTATTTTAGAAGGCTTAAGCGGACTTTACACGGTCATTAATTGAAAGTAATGACAGTATTATTGATCAATATTGATGGAATGACGGCAAGTTATGTATGAGCCGGATATTTTGATATCGGAACATCAGTATTGGCGAGTGAAGGGGGGATACTGTCATTGTTTTTATACTTAAAAATATTCCGATTAAATAACTTATAACTAACGAAAACAAGCAGCTGGGATAAATCTTGTACATTCGTGGACTCGTTCAGTTGCAATGAGAAAAATATCACTAACTCACTAACTCTAAAAATGTCTCACTAACTCTTTGGATCAGCTCATCTTCTGCCCACTGGGTCATTTCATCGATTTTGCGTGCAATCGTATTATAAGCGAAATCGCTTCGACTTCTATACTTCTTTCTTGCTCTTATCATCAAACATATTTCCAACCGTGCATTTTATTGGTGGTAGCACTAAAGTCTTGCCAATTGTGTGCGGCTTACTAGCTTGCGCGATTTGCAAACTAATCCGGTTAGAGGCGTGGGGAGATTTTTCATTAATGCTGGTGTAATGCGAAAGCTTCGATTTCGGCGACATAAGCTGTTCCAGTTGTCTTTAAAAAAATTCTAGTGGCTTGTTTTTATCCTATTATCTGTTGTGCCGTCTTGTTTTTTTTTTTTAAATTTTGTTGCATATTATTATTATTTTACTTTTAAAATAATTAAAAAAAAATCACATTATTTAGAGTGTGAATTTTGAACTTCGAATTTTTCGCGACCCACTATATATCGGCTCGCGACCTACATATAAGTGGCGACCCACAGTTTGGGAAACGCTGCTCTAGCCTAATGTAGCCCCTAGGTCTTAGTACAAGAATAAGAAGAAGTACGAGCGTAATAAAGCGTGGCATCGTCGCTTTTCCCTTTGAAGTGTCGACACTAACGCCATGTCAATTTTCCACGAAGATGGATTGGATGGGAGAGGGAAAATGCGCGGATTATCCCCCTTTCACTTTTCCTTACTGATTTTGGCGTTGTTTTCCATTACCAAAACCATCAGTTGGTCAGACGAAACATTCCCAACGGAAAAACTCATTCTATATAGTATATTTCTGTACATTCGAAGTGAAGATTTGGTTGCGTCTTATACGGAGGAGAGTCCCTAAGCTTCGTCTGATTTATTTCTCGTCTTCTCGAAGACGCCATTTAAGCCGGAATAAATTGAACTTCCAAATTCCAATATCACAACGCGAGAAATATACTATGATATAAGCTGCAAGTACATACATAGTCGACGTATCCGCGGGCAACATTGGAGTTTCTATTTTTCTTTATGCATACAATATTACATACATACATATGTAGGTAATACAATATCTGTAGAAATGTATATCTGAACTAGCAATCTAAACAATATGTTTCTATTCCAAATTTCAATACTCAATACGTGTCGAATATTTCATCAGTCGAAGTCACCAAAGAAAACTTTGTATGGTAGCTACTAGAAGAAAAAAAAAATTGCACTTAAGTGCCCCGTAAGACCCGCAGGATCATTGGAAGTGTCTATGCAATAATATAATAATATATATAATCGCCCTAGTCCGTCTGTCTGTGTGTCTGTCTGCTGATAACGCTCGCCAATGTAAATAATTAAAAAAAACCAGAACGTCGCGCGAGTGGGATTTGAACCCAGTATCACCGATTCAGAACACTGAGCGCTTACGCGGTGAGCCAAACCAGACAATAATGGGCTGGCTTCAACTTGACTATTAATATAATAAAAAATTGTTACATTGTTATTATAACGCGCCATCTCTGCAACAACTATAAAAACATTTTTATTTATTATTTTTCAGTACGGGTGATTTACTGTCTGTGTGTCTGTCTGTTGATAACGCTCGCAGTTCGGGACAGTGAGCGCTAACGCTATGATCCAAACGGATGCGATGACGAACCTGCTACGATTTGACAATGTCAATTGTCAATAGGCTCGCGATTTTAGCTAAATTTTTACGTTGTTGTATTATAACGCGCCATCTATGCAACAACTATAAAAAATATTAAAAACCCACACAAACATTCGTTGTTATTCAACGGACTTACACTGTGTAGTTTATGTATAAAGAACAAACATGCAAGAATTCTATATGTTTCATTAAATTAAGAAATTCGAATCTTTGGCTCAATTTTTAAATGGCTAATGTCAAATTTTCAGCGTATCGTTCTTTTAATTTACATTTTAATATGCTTTGAATATAGTAAATTACATTTGACTCGTCCAATCCTGTAGACTTTTCGATAAGAGTCTCAAGGAGGATACAAAGGAATTATATATAATGAAGATTGATCCAACGAAAGTGCGTACGTATCTAATAATAAGTAATAAGTGTGCGAAGTGCACTTAAATAGTTCCAGGATTGATTGTATTATATATGTAGGTATTAAAGAGATAATATTAATTAAGATAATTTTCAATGCTGATTACCTAACGGAAAATTAATAATATTAGGAAGTTATGTAATAAGATGTATGTATATCACTCCCTGAACTTTTTCATCACACCCACCTACATATATGCCTACAAAATATCTCATGCATGACTAAAACGAATGTTTTCAACCCGGTAAACAGATCCATCATACGATTTTGTTACCCCCGGCTAAAGGACATTGAACTTTTTCATTAGTATGTACAGACATATGTACTTAAAAATAATTTAAAATATGTAAAAAAAAGTGTAAAATGTTTTCAATTATACGCTTAAACGTATCCGTTTGACGCTAATAATAAATAAACAAAGGAAATGAAATTACTTTCTTTCTTTGTTTTTTTTAGCACCTTTCTTCTCAAATGAACCTCGGCTTAAAAGCCGCTAATGGCCCACCTAAATCATTGCTATGTGTGTTTTATTTGCGAAATATTCGTTTTATTTAATTTTTTTTTTCCCTGGAATAATGTACACATTCACCTTCGCGTTTTATGATACGCACAAATTTAATTATTTCAAATGGACGTGGATATTTCTTCATTTCAATTATATTAGTCTAGTGTACGTGTACACGTACAGTATGTATGCACGTAGCACGAAAGCGAATTATGTAGAAGCTTTCTTGGAATTATTACTTTAATTAAAAACTTGAAATGGGAATTTACAACACTTATCAATATGACTTATTTGCACAATATATTATGAAATCGACTATAATAAATTAAAATTAGAAGAACAACACGCTATTGAGAAAAACGAATAATACTAATGATGTTCATATTGATTTAAAAAAAAAAAAAAACAATAGCTACACTCTATAGATAAAATATTTTAATCTAATGTAATTTGACTATTTTACTATATTTTAATAGCCACTGTAGATAAGCATATTGTACATAGAGGTATTTGATAGTTATTTATACTTAGGACAATTGGTGAATATGACAGGTTGTAAAGAAGAAGAAATAAAAATAAGAATGAAGTGCTTTTGGAAGAATGAACATTGTTGTCAAATTCGACCAATGCGTACTGCCAGTTATGACATATGTGTGTAAAACGTGGATGCTAAATTCAAGAATGTTACGCAAGATTCAGTGCACACAGAGAAGATGTGTGCTCGGTATAACGAGAAGAGATCGTAAGAGGAATACATGGGTAAGAAGCGTGACCAAGTGGCAGATGGACGCGAATACTGGAATGGTATCCGAGAGGATGTGAAAGAAAGCAAGGTAGACCGATGTGAACGATGGGCTGATGAATTGAGAAGAATGTGTGGAGTCAAGTGGATGCAGATTGCTCAAGACAGACAAGAATGGAAGAGGATTGGAGAGGCCTTCATCCAGCAGTGGATGGTGAAAATGATGACATATATGCATTGGGGAGAGCACCTCCACCTCGTGTCTCCTCAAGACCCTCACATGAGGCCCCCCCCCCCCAAATATCAGTCCAAGTACATACAAAGTATATTAAAAGATTTATGTACAACAACAATATAGAATACATAGATATGCCCCTTCATACTTTTCGGTCGACGAAAATTGTCGCAATAGTAGTAATGAATGGACAGAACTCGAGACAGAATGGACAGAACTCGGAAGATGATTGGAGAGGCCTTCATCTTAAGTCACCTATAAATAAGTCTATCTATAAATTAAATAACAGGAAAAACATTTCATTGGTAAACCGAATTTACAATACACTTGTAATGTTGCAATTTCGTTGGGACAATTTAACCATTAGCAATATTACAATGATAGAGAAACGTTGTAAATGTGCTTAATGCCCGTTTCTACCTAGTTTAGTTAATCGATTGAATCACTACAGAGACTGCATACTTCACTGGAACCATTTCGCTTTAAAAGTAAAACGTCGAAGTAGGGTTTTATGTGCAAGCCTACGAGTGAAAACTTTTAGAGGATTTTTTGTGAAATAGGAGGCTGTCGCTGTCGCCACCATAAAAACCTTTAATTTACCGAATATTTATGAGGCAAAGTGCTCTATTGAGAGGGTGGAGGCAGTATAGGGGTTAAAGTCCCCACAACTGCTGGGACATCGTTCTTCCTGGGGGTAGATAGGGTCGAGAGACGGGTCACGGAATAAATTAACACTATCACCACTCGAGAGTTTTCCCCATGATTGCCTTGTCAGTGCTATTAACATGAACTTCATAATCAGCTACATATATATAATGTTGAAGTAAGATCACCCATTTTATGTACATATGTATGTATATCGAAGTATAGGTACAGAGAGTGTCGTTAAAGAAAATGGTTACACAAAAGTGTATACCTCCGGAACTGACAGTAGAAAGAGTAGTTTGAAGTTCATTTCATTCTGTTTCTTATTGTCATCATTTTCAACCGTTCACCATCCACTGCTGGATGAAGGCCTCTCAAAACCACATCCTTTCCTGTCTGTCTGGAGCAATCTGCATCCACTTGATTCCACACATTCTTCTCAATTCATGAGCCCATCTTCCACTCGGTCTACTTTACCATTCCAGTATTCGCGTCCATCTTCCATCCATTCTTCTCGCTATGTGTCCACTCTCCAGCTTTTTATCACGTGCCACTTTGGTCATACTTCTTACCCATGTATTCCATGCTTCTCTGTGTGCATTGGATCTTGCGTAGAATTCTTGAATTTAGCCTCCAAGTTTCACATCCATACGTCATAACTGGCAGTACGCATTGGTCGTATGCCTTATTTTTTAAGCATAACGGAATGTTGGATTTAAAAAAACTATGTTCATTCGTCCAAAAGTACTCCATCCTAGTTTCATTCCTTCTTCCTTCGCAACCAGTCATATGCACCAATTGTCCTAAGTTTAAATAACTATCAATTTCTTATTGTAGTTTGGCATAAAACCACCATATTATTAGAAAAATAACAGAATGAACTTTCAAATGATTCATATTTGTTGTTTGATGAGAAGATATACAATTTTGAAAACAACACTGTTTTTTTTTTTTTTTTGCCCTTCCTCGTGTAATCCAATGAAACAATTCAGGTGAATGATCGTTTTCAATACACATATAAACATGTGGGGTGATCAATAAGGTTCGTTTTTATTGATTTAAATGCGAGTGTGCAGATGGAAAAAAAAACTGGGTACATCTGTTTCAATTACAGCCGGGTTTTTAGTGATGTATCGCCACCGATAAATCCCACCCAGGACCCAGGACAATAACGCTAGATTAATTGCTTAAAATTTAAAAAATGCGATCAAATAATACACTGGTAGTTGAAAAAGAGACAATTTTCTTTTTGAAAAAGTGGGACAAAAAATTTATCTATATATACCTCTATACATATGTACATATGAGTCGCCTAGTGCCAAATCCCGATAAGTCCACAATATATAAAAAAAAAACGAGGATAAAATATTTTCTGGTTCTAAGAATGTTTTCAAACGATGCCGTATACTTGAATTATTCCAAATACCGCCACGTGCGCCGTAAAAAAATATTGAAAATCAGTGTTAGTTCCAAAAACTGACAATTGCACTATAATAAAAGCTGATAAAAGCCATATTTAGAAACAAACAACGATAAGTCCATTAATCTAATCTCAATATTTTGTTTAATATCAACAAAATTAAGTTTAAATGAGTTTAAACGCCATCGAGCAAAAAAACCGTGTTTGCGAACAAGTGAGTTTTATGGACTTATCGGGATTTGGAACTAGGCGACTCATATGTACGTATGTACATATGAACATACATATGTATGTCATAAAAGTGGGGTGTCGTGTTATTAAACTGTTTCCGTTCTCGTAACTTGACATTTAGATTTAAAGAATACAATATACGGAGTATTATTATGTGCGAACATATGGAGCAGTGTTTCTCAGTGTATTTTTAAACTGTTGAACGACACAGTGACATAAAATTATTGTCTTCAAATATTGCGTGTGTGATTTGGAACTTTTCAATAAGAAGCAATTCTATGTATGTATGTATCATCCACTGCTGGATGAAGGCCTCTCCAATCCTCTTACATTCTTGAGCAATCTGCATCCACTTGACTCCACACATTCTTCTCAATTCATCAGCCCATCGTCCAATCAGTCTACCTTGTTTTCGTTCACATCCTCTCGGATACCATTCCAGTAATTTCTCGCGTCCATTCTTCTCGCTATGTGTCCACTCCAACTTTTGTACACGTTCTGCTATATCTGCCACTTTGGTCATACTTCTTACCCATGTATTCCATTTGCGATCTCTTCTTGTTATAACCAAGCATACATCTTTCCATGCTTCTCTGTGTGAATTGTATCTTACGTAGCATTCTTCAAGTTTCACATCCATACGTCATAACTGGCAGTACGCATTGGTCGTATGCCTTCTTTTGTAAGCACTAGGCAGTATAAGTTGTACGAATTGCGGTTTAATTTAATTAGAACAATTCAACGGGTACAATTTGATCGGAAAGTTTAACGTACGAATTTGAAACTTTACAATCAGTGTAACATGTACATACATATGTATGTACATGTCGAAAGAACCAAATTGCAAAGAAATTTCCACGAAAGTGGCAGGAAAATGGTTGCTTTTATACATTACGTAAGCGTGTGATCGTAAAAATCAATATCCTCATAAAAGACAAGAGTCTCGTATGTAAATTTCGGTGGATAATTGAAGAGTGGACCACCACTTTGTAAAGGAAACTGAGGATGGCGTGTCTGAAGTGGGTGGCAGATGTTGCACGTCGTCTCCTTTGAACCACATAGTTCAGCCGTTGGAAACCGGCGGTTCCGTAGCCGCACGCGGCTCTTTGTACGAAAAAAAATGCGGCTCTAATATCGTAGTAAAATAGCTCGAAGCTCCCCATTTAATACAATAGAAAAAAAAGGTGAAATATGAAAGCTTTCAGATGTTAACCCTTAATAAATTGTTCAAAAGTTGAATAGTAAGACTAAAATATGATGTATTCCAGATATCAAGGGCTTACTCGGGGAATCTGAGCAAGATTTAGAGCTTACTTTGTGAGATTTTCAATTTATTTGTTGATTCTACTTATATGTGCGAATCGATATTCCCCACAGTGGTTCAGACTTGAAGTCAATCACTTATTATTGGAAAAGTGCTTATTTCTTTCAATTTCATATCGAAAATATCAAAACTTTGTGCAAATTATGAAACCTTCATACACTTACTTCAATAAAAAAAAATTACATGCATTACATTTATGCTAAGTTTTTAGTAGAAATGAGCTAAGAACCATTGGAATAATAGTGTATTATGATGTCCACGATAGACATTTTCATTAATTTCGCATCTAAAGCTTAGTAGCTAGTCAACCCGATACAAAAATTTGTGTCAAGTGTCGAATGGTGTAATCATGACAAGTGTGCGCACCACAGCATTTAGCTATTCGCCCGTTGAGTGTTGAGTGGAGTTTACTGTGTCGAATGGCGCTGCAGTCGTGCCAAGTGTGCGCAGTACAAATCCTCGCTGCAACAAACCGATGTCGTCCCATTCGCACCGATATAATTCGCATTGGTGCGAACCGACGACGATAGAGGGCGTCAGTTTGACGCAGCGATTTCGCTATGGTGTGTGAGCGCCTTAAGTGTGTATCAAAGCCTAACTGTTAGTAGACCACATTCATCATAATTTTCAGCCGTTCACCATCCACTGCTGGATGAAGGCTTTTCCAATCCTCTTCCATTCCTGTCTGTCTTGAGCAATCTGCACCCACTTGACACCACACATTATTATCAATTCATCAGCTCATCTATGTACATCACTCGGTCTACCTTGCTTTCTTTCACATCCTCTCGGATACCATTCTAGTATTTCTCGCGTCCATTTGCCATCCATATTTCTCGCTATGAGTCCACTTCAACTTTTTCACGCGTTCTGCTATATCTGCCACTTTGGTCATACTTCTTACCCATGTATTCCTCTTACGATCTCTTCTTCCACTCGGTCTACCTTGCTTTCTTTCACATCCTCTCGGATACCAATCCAGTATTTCTCGCGTCCATCTGCCATCCATTCTTCTCGCAATGTGTCCAGCCCATTGCCACTTCAACTTTTTCACGCGTACTGCTATGTATATCTGCCACTTTGGTCATACTTCTTACACATGTATTTCTTTTGCCAAATCTTCTTGTTATATCAAGCATACATCTTTCCATGATTGCGTAGCATTCTTGAATTCAACATCCATGCGTCATAACTGGCAGTACGCATTGGTCGTATGCCTTCTTTTTTAAGCATAGCATAATGTTCATTATTCCAAAATCACTCCATCCTGGTTTTATTTCTTCTTCTTTACATCCAGTCATATTCACCAACTGCCCTAGGTATATGTAGATAACTATCAACTGTCTACAATATGATTATCTACCGTGACTACGCTTTCATACTTTCGTTGCTTAATTCTTTTAACCTATTTTGTAAATATACTGGGTTACATGCAATGTCGTCAGCGAATCTTAGATTTATTTATTTTATATAATAATAGCTAATTAGCTAATTTAACTTGCATCTATTACATATTTATAACAACTACATACATAAATCAATTAGACATTATACACTATACTTATACATAACTACTATCTCTCACAGAGGTGTCTCTTCACACTTTTCAAGAATGTATCTATTGTCTTAGAAGACTTGACGCACTCCGGGAGGGCATTATACATTAATTATTATTAATTTATTTATACACACTATGATTGGAATTTTAGCTTTAAAAAGGTTCCCTACCACTGAATACAGTCACTGTATGTGTGGGGAACACCTTTATCAAAATGTGTGGGTGCGCAAGTCTTGCACGTGTGCAAGGACCTACCTGCAAGCAACCCCTGTCCTTTTTTTTTTTTTTACATTATACTTTTTTTTTAACCAAAGATGGCACAAGAAGGTTTTCAGCCGAATGGGGGAGTATATAGTCTTTCGAAATCTCCGTTCAACATCTGCCACCACACCATGAGCTTTCAACTACAGAGGCGAGCTTTTAAAACTGTGCAAAGTTTACCGCAACAACGCACGGTAAAAGCTCTCGCTAAGAATATACGTATGTACACAGATGGTCGGTTGGAATAAAAATCAACAATGGCTCGATTCAAACTCGTGTAATTGTACTAGTTTAGATTTAATTAGGCTTTTTTTAATTTATTTTAGCTCAGACGGCAAACTACACCGTAATTAAGAAACTCTGGCAATGTTGAATTTCAATTAAGGGGATGTTAGATGTAATCGTCGAATCTGGAAAGTTTCGTTTTTATTATTTTCAGGCCAACAGCCGGCGCAACAGTGGATTCGTTTGCCTAATCACATTTTCAGTCTAGACTTTTGCAAAATGTCGGATGAAAATTCGACGAATCTCAATGGGCTCTTCGTTGGAAATTTACAAGGATGTTGAATTGAACATTCGTGCATATTTTTACGATACTATCGATTGAAGCGTTTCGTATTTAATAGGAGTAAAATGAATAAAATATACTTTTCTCCGGGTTATGTAACTGAAAAATTAATCGGAATAGAATAAGTAATGATACGACATTGATTTCGTGAGAATTTTTATACATTTTTCAGTCAGTATGTATAAGAATAAGTTTTTAAATCCAACATTCCGCTATGCTTGAAAAATAGGGCATACGACCAATGCGTACTGCTAGTTATGACGTATGTATGTGAACGCTAAATTCAAGATCCTGTGCACACAGAGAAGCATTGAAAGATGTATGCTTGGTATAACAAGAAGAGATCGTAAGAGGAATAGCGAGAAGAATGGATGGAAGATGGACGCGAATACTGGAATGGTATCCGAGAGGATGTGAAAGAAAGCAAGGTAGACCGAGTGGACGTATGGATGTGAAACTTGGATGCTAAATTCAAGAGTGCTACGTAAGATGAAGTGCACACAGAGAAGCATGGAAAGATGTATGTCTACAGGAATATAGGAATACACGACTAAAGTGGCAAATATAGCAGAACGTGTGAAAAAGTTATGGTGTTCGAGAGGATGTGAAAGAAAGCAAGGTAGACCGAGTGGACGTTGGGGTGATGAATTGAGAAGAATGTGTGGAGTCAAGTGGGTGCAGATTGCTCAAGACATACATGAATGGAAGAGGATTGGAGAGGCCTTCATCCAACAGCGGATGGTGAACGGTTGAAAATGATGAAATTGAGGTTTAAAAAAAATACTGACCAAATAAATAATCACAGAATAATATTTTATGTTTATTTTCATATAAAGACATTGTTAGAATGTATATTTTAATTTTAATTTGTGGGTTAATTGATTATTTTGAACTTTCCATTCAATTTTAAATTAGTTTTTGACTCATTTGATGCTTTATAAGATTTGTATTAAAATTAATTAACGGTTTAAATCACAGTAAGATAAATTTTGTATTACTTTTTACTGCAAATTATTCAAGTAAAAGTCATTGAGCAAGCCTGCACAGTCCTAGTGTAAGTTTCTATAATATTATAAGTACTAAAAAAAAAAAGCACATCCTTTCCTTGCAATTAAATAAGCGGGACCCTCTTTTCTATTTTAGACAAAGACGAATACAAAGTCTATAGATAAAGACGAAACTCACACATACAGGATAAGTAATAGTTAAATCGGGGGGGATGGATTTCCAACTACTAAAACTAAAACCAAAACAATACAAACGATTCACTGTATTTTATAATAACTTTCTAACGCGAGGGATTGAAAATACAAATTTGAAATTTAATAAATCGTGAACAATTCCGTTCGAGTGTAACGAAATTAAACCGAAAGCGAAACGTTTTCACAGATATTAAATTTCCCGTGAAGGCTAAAAGTGTATATTGAAACGAAAGCGAAAATGAATAATAAATACAGCTTTTAACTATTGATACGCGTATAATATATACATGCAAGTACACAATACATACATATATATATATTATACAAGTTCGAAAACGAAACTTCACTTTCCACAATCAGAACGAATTATATAAAATTAATTAAAACGGCAATAAATTTAATGGCAGCCGGAGCGGGGAAGCGTTTATCAATTTGTATTCATATTTATTTATTATGCTTCGAATTTTGATAGCAATGGCGAAATAGCATTACGTTTCCGGAATTAAAGGTAGTATATTTAATAATAATTTCACATTCACTTGAACACACACAGTAAAATATGACTATGAAAAAACGATGTAGTCGTTTTTGGTCCTCGCACGAGAAATAATTAAATATGGCGATCACTTATTCTTAAATTGTATTCTGAATCCGAATTCGCACAATGAATGAAAACGTAACGGAAATTCAATTCGATGAAAGGAAACTAAATTTTATACCATTCGGAAATTAAGTGTAAAAAAATGCGTAAATTATACAGAGAAGAGACAATAGAAGTATCTTACTTAAAAGATTGACAGACGAGGCAACAAATAACACGTTTTATTAAAAGAATTGAGAACAAGACTAAATAGAGAGTATGTATGCAATTTTTTTATTTAAAGAAAGTATAATTAGATAGATTTTTAGTACAATTGGGTTATAATATTGCCCGTTGACAGTTTAAACGTGTTTATTGTTGACACCTGAGTGACAAACAATAGCTATAACTAAAATTAATCATCATTTTCAGCAGTTCACCATCCACTGCTGGATGAAGGCCTAGCAAATCCTCTTCCATTCCTGTCTGTCTTGAGCAATCTGCATCCACTTGACTGCCCACATTCTTCTCAATTCATCACCCCAACGTCCACTCGGTCTACCTTGCTTTCTTTCACATCCTCTCGTCCTTCACGTCCATCTTCCATCCATTATTCTGGCCATGTGTTTAATTCAACTTTTATCACACGTTATATCTGCCATTTCGGTCATGCTTGTTATACCTAGCATACATCTTTCCATGCTTCTCTGTGTGCACTGGATCTCACGTAGCATTCTTGAATTTATATATCATACGTCATAACTGGCAGTACGCATTGGTCGTATGCCTTCTTTTTTAAGCATAGCATATTCATTCTTCCAAAAGCACTCCATACTTCGTTTGATTTCATCTTCTTTGCCACTTGGTCATGCTTCTTACCCATTTATTCCTGTTACGATCTCTTCTAGTTATACCGAGCACATATCTTTCCATGCTTCTCTGTGTGCACTGAATCTCACGTAGCATTCTTGAATTTGTATATCATACGTCATAACTGGCAGTACGCATCGGTCGTTTGCCTTCTTTTTTAGGCATAGCGAAATATTGGATTTAACAACAATGTTCATTCTTCCAAAAGCACTTCATCCTAGTTTTATTTCTTCTTCTTTACAACCAGTGATATTCACCAATTGTCCTAGGTATAAATAACTATCAACTGTTAATCTATTTTGTAAATCTAATGAGTCACATGCAACTATATTTTAGTAGATATATGTACCTAGAGCTCAAACAAACTCGTCAAAGTTGTTGAAAGCTTGATGTAAATTTTATGGATTGCAGTTTTAGAAGCTTTGATCTATCCCGTTGAAGACAGCTGGCGGCGATAACGAATCGAGAAGTGCACAAAAAATGCATCGGAATCTGGTGCATCTGCCGCTCCTTGTGTATGCGCCACCGCACAAGAGGAAGTTTCGTAAATTTGAGATAAATGTTCAGGTTTTAAAAGTACCAAAGTCATAGATATAGAATAACTATAGAATAATAATAAATGTTATTCTATATCTATGACCAAAGTAATATTTTTCCGCGAAATGTGTTTCGTCAATGTCTACACTATCATAAAATTATTGAACATGTCAGTGTACACATTTGACATAAGATCGTTGACATGTGTGAGTATCGTATTACATTTAATTATACATTCGAAGATGATACTGTGGATGATGTCACCTGTCGTATAATATTGCTCGTCAGTTCTCTCTAGGTACATATGTATAGTGAAAATTTAATATCAAAACGATGAAAGCTTGCACAGGTGAATATTGCGCTACATTTGGAATACGCTCTAATGATATTTTGCGGCAAAGGAAATTGTCAGTTTTCGTCGTGTGCGAATTATCAAATTAGACACTTATCAATTCGTATTTAGTTTAGAGAGTTAGACGATCATAGTTTGAAATTCACGTAACGCGAATTTTGACACTTTTGTTGTTAATAAAAATTTAACTGCACAGCTTAGTGGATAGGTTTTATTTGACATTTTATATTAATTGTAGAAAAACTGTCGCGAAAGGTCGTTTTGAAGGCAAGAAATTTAACAAAGCAAAGTCGTACATTTCAGTACCAATTTCAATCACAAATATCTTTTAAAGGACAAAAGTTAGGACATTGTAATAAAAACAGTCAAATACAAAATCCTCTCGAGATAGTTAAAATAAATAAACGATTCACTCAAAGTCATTTTCAAAGGATGAAGGTCCGACTCCACACATTCTTCTCAAATCATTAGCCCATCGTCCACTCGGTCTACCTTGCTTTCTATCACATCCTCGTACTACTATATCTGCCACTTTGGTTATACTTCTTACCAATGTATTCCTCTTACTATCTCTTCTCGTTATATCGAGCATACGCTTTTCTGTGTGCACTGGATCTTACGTAACGTTTCAGATCCATGCGTCATAACTGGCAGTACGCATCGGTCGAATGCCTTCATTTTTAAGCATAGTATAATGTTCGTTGTTCCAAAAGCAATCCATTCTAGTTTTATTTCTTCTTCTTTACAACCAGTTATATTCACCAATTGTCCTAGGTATAAATAACTATCAACTATCTCTACTATACAGTATCTATATTTTATTTATTTACACAATTTAAGCAGATGGATTTTAGGTAGAAGCAATTCATGAAAGCAAAGGCAAGGTGTTGGTTTTTTTTTAATATTATTGTACCCAAAAACAGGCAGGTGTGTTTAGAAGTCGCGTGTTCGACAACAGCACGTGTTCCCGAAGGATTTCAATTTTTCTTGCTTCCATTTTCCTGTTTGGTTGTAAATAAAAAGGGAACAAATTGTCGAACAATACAGAACGTTGACCGTTCCTCAATAATTTAGCACAGGCGCTTTCCGACTGGAAAATGCAACTGATTTATGTATATCATGCATAGCAAATAGCAGTCAAATATAATAATAATGTTTTAAGTTGAGTGAATTTCATGCTTTTGGTTACTTTAAGTTGTATTGAAAATGGTTAACAATGACTATAATGAATGTATGTACATACCTACTAAATAACACTGAGCAACAAAAAAAATACACAGAGCGGAAATTTGTCAATCTTTACCAAGTTTGACCCACTGAATTCGAATCCGATAATTATTTTTGTTGATATCCTCTCGTTTATGAGATATTCGCAATTTTTTTGGCTTTTGCGGTCTATAACTCAAAATATGGTATCACCGTGCTCAAAGTGAGTATTGAAATCAATAGTCAAATATATTTTCTATTGATTGTGATTTATTATTGCTTTAAAATACTTATAATTAATTATCTAGCGAATTTTTAAAGTCAAAAATATAGTTTTTTATACATATTTTTTCCCGTGCTATTCGCTAGATAATTGGCTAGATAATTATATATATATATATATATAGATATCTCATAAACGAGAGCATCTCAACAAAAATCATTATCGGATTCGAATTCAGTGGGTTAAACTTAGTAAAGATTGACCAATCTTCGCTCTGGGTTTTAAAAAACGTGATTTTTTTGTTGCTCAGTGTAATTATACAAATTTGCTTTAGTTCATTAATTATGTGCATACATACATACATATTAACATAATTTTGACTTGACTTACTTGTTAATACATTACATAAATAAAATATAAAGCTTTGAGCGAATTTTAAACTTCAAAACCGTATAAAACCTTCAAAGTCAAAACTTGGCTTATCCGCTAACTACATAGTTTTATACCTGGTTGTTATATTTTAACGGAAATTTTCAATGTAAAAAAAATGTACAGCAACACAAGAGTGACTTTCGGAAGCTTTGGCATTTTCATCAACTTTTCTGATGAGGGAAACCTTACATCCTGAAAACAACGTACCAAGCTAATTCTCAAACTATGTAATCTACACATTTGCTAAAAAATACTAGCAATTTAATAAAAATACTGACCGAATAAACGCATGCAAAATTCACAACAACATCAACAAACACACAACATTGTTAAATAATGCAATGTTGTATAAAAAACGGCTCATAATGGAATTTTTAAAACGTTCGTCGACACACGCTCGGCAATTATGTAGTGCGAATAATAAAATTTTCGTAAATTGGCACGCGTATGTCCACACTGTGCAGTTAATAATAATAATTAATCCTTACTGTATGAATGAATTAATTAATCCTTGTTGATGAAATAAATTCCGGTCAAAGATGTACTTGACACGTAATTAACACGACGAGGGGTGAGAATAAAACATGGGAAAAAAAAAAGCCAACGCAAATTCCGGTCGAGAGAAAAGGGGGTGGTGGTGGGTGAAACCGTAAAAATAATATTTTACGAGGGTTATTTCGCAACGAGAGCAAAGTAACGGCGTTATTGTGTTAACGGCGTAAGCCTTCGTAATATTACTAGTGAAATTGCATAAACGTCTACTCCTACAAAATATTATTGAATTTTAAATCTATTTTAAAGAAAATAAAATTCTCGTCTGTTTGTTCCGTACAAGTTTCTACGTTGTTTGACTAATCGGAGCCCAACTTTTCAGAAGTACTTCCTTAAGATCCTGGGGGTCTTATTGGGTACTCGAGTGCAAAAAAAAATAATACTTTCGAGCATTTTCCATACAAAGTTTGGCTTGGATGACTTTTTGATTAATGAAATATGTAGTATTTCCAGTCGAAATAGTTTTTTGAGAAAAATTCAATACATACAAACTATTTCACGGGTTTCCAACCTATGGGACGCGACCCCAATTGGGGTCGCTAAGGGTTTTATTTGGGGTCACCATAGATTGGCCTTAGCGCCCGAAAAATTACATACAAAAAGGGCATGCAAAAATGCATGCCTTGCATGCATTTTTTTTGTGCGACTTCTTTTTTTTGAGAATTCCCCGCACTTTAGACCCCCCGCAACCCCCCGTTGCTTCTGACGCTTTGTCCAGGCAAATTTGTTTGGAATGGCATATCTATGGTATTGTATATCTATGGGGTCACCAAATGACTATGTATGTATAATCCAATTTTCATTTTAAATCGGTGTCTTGATTTTATTGTTATATAATACAGTAGCTAAAGCTAATTACATAATCCTTAACTAAGCACCTATACAGAGATGTTTTTTTAAGATTGCCAGGCGATTTAAATATCAATAGTTTTGGAATATCTAATTCCATCCGACAGTCTACATATTATACTGCAAAACACCTCTGTACAAGATGCTTCTCCTATTTCTATTTATTCTAACATTTTTGATGTTTAAATACATAATATATCGGAGTCTCGGGGTCGCCTGTGCAGTCTACCAAACAACGGAACGTGTGTACAGTGATTTGATAGCCCGTGAAGCTTACATATGGCCATAATACGCGGCGGTTAGGTTAGGTTGACAGTTCAAGATATGACGATCGTGTATGGTGTGCTGCGGTCGCAGCGGTCGCCAACCTTTCAGACCTCACGGATCACTAAACTCAAAATTTCGAATCGCGCGGATCATTACCACGATTTTTTCCATAAAAGTAACATTCTAAATATGAAATAGTGATTACACTTCTATGTATTTGCACTCGTTATTTGCAAAAAATTGGATATCACCTTATAATTATAGAAAAATTATAATAAATTAACGATATATTCATTATTCAATATGAAAAATGCGGAGCATTAAAATTCTTTCGCAGACCACCGATTGGCGACCGCTGCTGTAGTGTGTATGGCGCGCTGCAAATCAAGATGCTGGCATCTTAGCAGTAGGATTATGGCGCAAATATTTAATTCACACCAACTCCTGGCGCTGCTCACTTGTCATTCGCTATGCATTTCAACAGTAAGTAGGTGAGTGAGTACATTTTATATGTACTTTTTGAACCATGATACAGCTACTGATATATTATGTACATAGAATATGTATGAGACTATTTCCGAGAGATAAAATACTAATAAAATGTTATTTTTTACTTGAACAACACAAATTTTACGTAGTTGTTTTCACGTGCATGAAACTATGTATGTATGTACATAAGTACGTGGCATTTTTTTGCTTCGGAAAAACGCAGCTTTTTCAATGGAAATTTCCAGGTTTTCTGTTATTTTTGCACAGCGACGTCTTTCATCTTGTGGCTGTTTTCTTTCTCTTTGAGAAATTGTTGATTTGCGAGATAGCAAAGTCAACATTTGAAGTGCGTACTTTGTCTAAAGCACCGATGCGATGTCTTAAAAGGGCACTCTCGAGCAAACGTGCCTATTTTTTTTATTTTTCGCTTTACAAAAACACGAATCTGTATACGAAGTGTATTTAATTTTGATCAAAAGTTAGCATTTTTCGATTTTCGTTTGATTTTTTTTCCGTTGATTGTAATTGTAATGGTAAATCTGTAGAGCTTCACACGTACATACCTACTATGTACATTATTTATACTAATGCAAATATTGTTTCAGAGCCGATTAAGTTTTCTCTCTCGGATTTATATCCATTTCGCTTTGTTGACTGAGATAAATGTCTGAATAATAATACTTTGAAAATTATTCCAGTGCGAGCTTTCCGATCTGCGACTCCCATTGTCAATCTATTGTTGTATCAAAACCTTTCCCAAAATGTGACTCTGACAATTCGCTATCGTACTAACAGTCAATCTTGCGAATATCATTGTTTAAAATTTACGTATTTTGAAACTCTTTGCTTTAAAAAAATTGACTAATGAAAAATATGGATAAAACTTTTTTTCAAAAGTCATTTAGGTTATTGAATTCAAAACTATTTTTCCCAGTTATGCACAGAGCAAGTAATTCAATTAAGATAGTTGGCTGGATATCTGAGATACTCCACACGTAACGGGGTAAAATAATTGGTGTCAGCGGTGGGATTTTAAGTGAAAATATGAGCACGTACTCTTAAGCAATGTAGCAACTAAAAAACAATTAATTGAGTCGCCTAGTTCCAAATCCCGATAAGTCCACAATATATAAAAAACGAGGATAAAATATTTTCTGGTTCTAAGAATGTTTTCAAACGATGCCTTATACTTGAATTATTCCAAATACCGCCAAGTGCACCGTAAAAAATATTGAAAATCAGTGTTAGTTCCAAAAACTGACAATTGCACTATGATAAAAGCTGATAAAAGCCATATTTAGAAACAAACAACGATAAGTCCATGTTTCTAATCTCAATATTTTGTTTAATATCAACAAAATTAAGTTTAAATGAGTTTAAACGCCATCGAGCAAATAAGTCTGCAGCAGAAAAACCGCGTTTGCGAACAAGTGAGTTTTATGGACTTATCGGGATTTGGAACTAGGCGACTCAATTATAAATATGTATACTTCTTCCAATGTAAATACTGTAACTGACCGTCAGTTGCAAACGAGTCTATTTTCCAATCGAAGAAAGTAATATATTCAGTAATTCACTTAAAATTTAACATCAGTCCTTTGAGAATCGAGCGAAATTATCATCAAACGTTCAAGTTTAATGTGTGTATGTATATTTACGAAAATTTTAACACCAACGAAATGCAACAAAACAAAAATGAGCAAACACTCCTTTTGTTGTGGCGAAACGGGCGAATCGTGCTTTTGTAAACTTAAATAAGTAAGTTTAAACGTATTTTCAAAACACTGGCGTAATCTTTAAAGTAGCAGAAAAGTGAGATAAGACTTTACACGTGTACAAATCCCACTCGGAATTAATAAGTTATGCACACAAAGTATGTAAGAGACATGCCAAAACGCAAGACGATTAAAGGTACATGCGAGTAAAAGCTTCGAATATAATTTCAGAGAAAAGTGGGTAAATATGTACATATATACATACCATCACCGAGGGGGCAATCGAGTTTATGGTATATCTATATATGTATATATATATATTATATAATACATATGTGTGTATATTTTGCTCGTTAGGGTTCGGAAACATTCCCCGGGAATTCGGTAACGATTCTTTTAATTAAACTCTCACACGATGTACAACATGACGCTCGAATCTCGTTTTTCTCCCAGAATATTATTGTCCAACATTTATAAAATACATACTAAAAAGTCAACCTTAGAGAAGTTTAATTTAATTGTTCCGAACTCTATTGGTAACATAAAATTCTGGCCATTCTATAAAGTAGGCATCCTTAGTTTACTATGTAAGTTCTCATACGTTCATTTTTTTAACAATCACATTATTATTGCATAGTAATTACTATATATCATCATCATTTTCAGCCGTTCACCATCCACTGCTGGATGAAGGCCTCTCCAATCCTCTTTCATTCTTGTCTGTCTTGAGCAATCCACATCCATTTGACACCAGAAATTCTTCTCAATTCATCAGCCCATCGTCCACTCGGTCTACCTTGCTTTCTTTCACATCCTCTCGTATACCAATCCAGTAAATCTCGCATCTGCCACTTAGGTCATACTTCGTACACATGTATTCCTCTTACGATCTCTTCTCGTTATAACGAGCATACATCGTTCCATGCTTCTTTGTGTGCACTGGATCTTGTGTAACATTCTTGAATTTAGCATCCACGTTTCACATCCATACGTCATAACTGGCAGTACGCATTGGTCGAATGCCTTATTTTTTAAACATAACGGAATGTTGGATTTAAAAACAATGTTCATTCTTCTCAATTCATCAGCTCATCTTCCACTCGGTCTATCTTGCTTTCTTTCACATCTTCTCGGATACCATTCCTTACGTACTTATTAGTCAACTTCAACTTTTTTTTGCGTTTTGCTATATCTGCCACTTTGGTCATACTTCTTACCCATGTATTCCTCTTACGATCTCTTCTTTCACCATACACTGTTGGATAAAGGCCTCTCTAATCCTTTTACATTCCTGTCTGTCTTGAGCAATCTGCATCCACTTGACTCCAAACATTCTTCTCAATTCATCATCCCATCTTCCACTCGGTCAACCTCGCTTTCTTTCACATCCTCTCGGATACCATTCCAGTATTTTTCGCGTCCATCTGCCATCCATTCTTCTCGCTATGTATCCACTTCAACTTTTTCACACGTTCTGCTATATCTGCCACTTTGGTCACACTTCTTACCCATGTATTCCTCTTACGATCTCTTTTTGTTATACCAAATTACTATATATAAAAGCGAAATTTTTCTCTTGATCTTGATCTACAACACGCCATACACGCTACAAGTCAATATCTCGAGCTACAAAGTTGGCTAAAGCTGTGTATTATGGCTATACATACTAGTGTAAGCCCGTTGAATATCAACGGAGCTGAAAAATACTATTACATTTAATAGTTTTTATAGTTGTTGCATAGATGGCGCGTTATAATACAACAACGTAACAATTTAGCAAAGTCGCGAGCCTATTTTGGATCATAGCGTAAGCGCTCACTGTTCCAAACTGGTGATCTCGGGGTTCAAATCCCACTCGCGCGCGGACGGTTCGTATTTTTTAATTATTTACCTCAGCGAGCGTTATCAGCAGACAGACACACACACACACAGACAGACAGACGGAATAGGGCTATTATTATATATATAATAGGCTTCACGGGCTGTCAAATTACTGTATTGTACAGTGTACACCTATTACGTTGCTTAACAAAAGGAAATTCGTTAGTAAAATAATACGAAGGCGTAAGCGAAGCTTTTGATACAGATTACAAATACGTATGTCAATAATTCTAATAATAAAAATTAAACCAAATTAAAGCCAATTGAAAACACACTGAAAAAGTAAGTAATTGAGGCAAATATTTGACGGTAGAAAATCAGTTCCTAGAAATAAGGTTTAATTATATTTCAAACGGCAAAGATACATAAAAACGTATTTTTTCATAATCTGTTCTAAAAATACATCACATCTGCCGTAGAAAAATGGACAGAAAAAGCAATTATAAAAAATATATGATTTTTTGTGCCGTTTTACGTCAGTCGTAAGCGTATTATGAAAAATTGCCTTTTTGCGCTTAAATAATATACATATGTATGTACGCAAGTTCGTTACGGATGAAAATGTGTGCAGCAGATGTCGACGACTCGGGAGAATGATAGAGGACTTGTTGAAGAAGAAAAATGTACACGCACTTCAAGAACACCCTATATATATTATATATAAATCATCATCATTTTCAGCCGTTCACCATCCACTGCAGGCCTCTCCAATCCTCTTCCATTCTTGTCTGTCTTGAGCAATCTGCATCCACTTGACTCCACACATTCTTCTCAATTCATCAGCCCATCTTCCACTCGGTCTACCTTGCTTTCTTTTACATCCTCTCGGATACCATTCCAGTACTTCTCCAATTCTTCTTGCTATGTGTCCAGCCCATTGCCACATCAACTTTTTCACCCTTACTGCTATATCTGCCACTTTGGTCATACTTCTAACCCATGTATTTCTTTTGCGATCTCTTCTTGTTATGCCAAGCACACATATTTCCATGCTTCTCTGTGTGCACTGGATCTTTCGTAGCATTCTCGAATTTAGCGTCCAAGTTTCACACCCATACGTCATAACTGGCAGTACGCATTGGTCGTACGCCTTCTTTTTTAAGCATAGCGGAATGTTGGATTTAAAAACTATGTTCATTCTTCCAAAAGCACTCCATCCTAGTTTCATTTCTTCTTCTTTACATCCAGTCATATTCACCAACTGCCCTAGGTATAAATAACTATCAACTATCTCTACAATATGGTTATCTACTGTGACTACGTTTTGCGTGCAAAATTCATTATACATAATTTTAGTTTTATTAAAATTAATTTTTAGGCCTACTTTCATACTCTCGTTGCTTAATTCTGTTAACCTATTTTGTAAATATACTTAGTATTATATTTATGTATGTATTTAGATCGCGTGAGATTCGGCGTAAACTAAACTTGATTTAACGACGATTAACCGAAGGAAGATGGTACTTTACCTACTAGCGAAATGTTTAGAAACCGGATTTAACTTAACTCTGGCGAAATGTTACTTGCGTTAATTTCGCACCGGAAAAGTGGGAACACTCCTCTGCCTCTCCGGTTGTGGTAATTAAAAGTTTGCTGTTTCGGCAACACAAGAATTTCGAAAACAATTCGACAATGAGGAGATGGCTCCGCTGCTAAGACGGGCACAATTAAAACTTAAATCTTTATGAAGCGAAAGCTATAAATCAAGACAATAAGGAGACAGCAGGGGGGTTCGGAAAGTGTCTCCAAAAGTAAAGTTTCGAAGTAAACGCAACCAAATAAATGCTGGACAAATCGTCCGCAATGTGTTTTTCACTTATATTCGCTCTCCATAAATTATATGCTAACGTTTTGACTTGAATTTGTTGTATGTATGTATGTATGTACAATACATTGCTTACTAGACAGATCTAATTATAGTATCTAATTCTAGATAATCAATTTGCATATTCTTGCTTTCATACACAAGTAAGTTTATATCTAAATTTTGAATATATTAAATCAATCAGTCCGAGTTGGATTGTGATTTTAAGCAACTTTTGATGTATGAAAATAGGAGTATTTTAAATGTCAATAGATTAACTAGTATATAAGATATGTGTACGTTGAATGAATTGAATTGGATGAAATGAAATGAAACATTAAAAGTGTATATATTTTAAAATTACATAAGAATTTATTACCAAAATATTTAATATATGAGTCGCCTAGTTCCAAATCCCGATAAGTCCATAAAACTCACTTGTTCGCAAACGCGGTTTTTCTGCCACAGACTTATTTGCTTGATGGCGTTTAAACTCATTTAAACTTAATTTTGTTGATATTAAACAAAATATTGAGATTAGAAACATGGACCTCTCGTTGTTTGTTTCTAAATATGGCTTTTATCATAGTGCAATTGTCGATTTTTGGAACTAACACTGATTTTCAATATTTTTTTACGGCGCACTTGGCGGTATTTGGAATAATTCAAGTATAAGGCATCGTTTGAAAACATTCTTAGAACCAGAAAATATTTTATCCTCGTTTTTTATATATTGTGGACTTATCGGGATTTGGAACTAGGCGACTCATATGTACACATGTACATAGTCATAATACAAGGGGTAAGAATAAGTTAATAGAATTTAAAATTAAGTAGATCCAGGAGAAGTGCTAGTAGATAATAAGTTTATATTGTAATTTTAGCTTTAAGTAATGTTTTTGTAATTAACTTTAAGCTATCTTAAATAAATTCATTAAAATCAGATATCTTAAAAAATAATGTAAGAAAAATTTCGCCTGCGTTGCATTTTCTGATATAAAAAAAATCATTAAAGACTAGGAGGAATGTAAATTTTCAATAGAGGATACGTAACTTCCATCTGATTTTTAATAATGTTTAATAAGAGGGTATAATATATGTACATAGTCATAATACTAAGGGGTAAGAACAAGTTAATATTTAGGAATTTAAAATTAAATAGATCCAGAAGAAGTATCTTGTACAGGTGTGTTGTTGAATAATAATGACCTGCCAGAAGTTGTCAGAAATATAAATAAAATTGATAGTTTCCTGGCAGCCTTGTACAAGTGCTAGTAGATTTATAGTAGTTAGTAGTTTATTTTGTAATTTTAACTTTAAATAGTGTTTGTTTGTAATTAGCTTTTTAAGCCATCTTAAATAAATAACAGACTATGTATATTCGCTCCAAAGTCTATAAACTATTAAAGTGTTTTTAGTATGAATTGAGTGATATTTTTTTTTTGAATATATTAGCTTTGAGTATTTTTCGTACACATTCAAAGGCGCTTTGCTTTGATATCACATTTCTTATAGTTTTCTATATTTAAAAGTCAGTTATTCAACTCAATTAGGCTTTTCTACAGTGTAGAGAGAGGTTGGGCTAATTGAAAACATACAAAAAATTTGTATTTCTAATTGAAATTAGCTACTTTTCAATCAAGATTGTTCACGACGATGCAGAGAGCGGATGCGCTCGGTCGGTCGCATTATTAAACTTTACAATGAAGATAAAATACGGTACTTGCCAACTTTTCACATTTTCAACGAGTCTTGAGAGACCGAAAGTCGACAGGAAAAAAAAAGTTTCATGAAGCTAAACCGCGTGAGAATCACGAGATGAAAAAAAAAATAGTAAAAATGTCATCTCGACAGCGACATCTGGCTGTCATCATTTTTATACCGACTACTTTCTACCCAACACTCTTTTTATACATAATAATATAACAAAGCAGTGTCCATGTGCAAAAGGACAAACTCGATGTCAACAAACTCGAAATGTTACAAAGTACACGACATGTGCGCTCGCTTGGTTTAATCAATCAAGTCAAATGTGTCATTCTAACAAAATGTCATTCGTTCATTTAATAAATGTTATACGCAATGGCGAAGAAATAAAACGAAGAGTGAAACTAGGATGGAGTGCTTTTGGAAGAATTGTTTTTAAATCCAACATTGTGCCATGATTAAAAAATAAGGCATACGACCAATGCGTACTGCCAGTTATGACGTATGGATGTGAAACGAAGATGCTAAATACGCAAGATCCATGTATGCATGTAAGATGTATGCTCGGTATAGCGAGATGAGATCGTAAGAGGAATACATGGATAAGAAGTATGCTTGATATAACAAGAAGATTTGGCAAAAGAAATACATGGGTAAGAAGTGTGACCAAAGTGGCAGATATGTATAGCAGTACGCGTGAAAAAGTTGAAGTGGCAATGGGCTGGACACATAGCAAGAAGAATGGATGGCAGATGGATGCGAGAAATACTGGAATGGTATCCGAGAGGATGTGAAAGAAAGCAAGGTAGACCGAGTGGAAGAAGAGATCGTAAGAGGAATACATGGGTAAGAAGTATGACCAAAGTGGTAGATATAGCAGAACATGTGAAAAAGTTGACGTGGCCACATAGCGAGAAGAGTGAATGGCAGATGGACGCGAATACTGGAATGGTATCCGAGAGGATGTGAAAGAAAGCAAAGTAGACCGAGTGGAAGGTGGGCTGATGAATCGAGAAAAATGTGTGGAGTCAAGTGGATGCAGATTGCTCAAGACAGATAGGAATGGAAGAGGATTAAAGAGGCCTTCATCCAGCAGTGGATGGTGAATGAATGAATATGTATTTGAAGTATGTACATATGTACATAGATGATAAAAATAAATCAACCTTTTAGGGCACTATTTTGAATACCTTTCATTTCGGACATTAAATAATCTATATATATATTTTTAAGCGCGTAAAATAAATTCAATTTAATAAAAAAAAACTACAAAAACCTCCATATACTGTGAAAGGGCAAAAAATTCAATGAAAACTACAAAAGGCTAGTTGATGTGATTTCAGTGATCTCCACACTATGTGAACGAAAAGTATAGATTTTCAACCGAAATTGTGTAATATAATATATTCAGAATAAATTGATTGTGAAATAGTATCGAATGCGAAAACAGGAAAAAAATTGTTTACATCACAAAGAAAACGGATCGATTCGAGACGAATCCATACACTCTGCAGAGCGGAAAATTCGGAAAATTCTAAGGGGAGTAGCGATCCAACAAATACGAAGGAAATTATTTGAAAGGGTTTCCTTTTATACACCGATATACCCAATGTGCATATGTATAGGTATGTATATTTATACAAAAACGCACTCTCTCAAAATTAAGAATGATTATGAAATCACAAGTAAGTATAATAATAAATTTCATTCTCATTTCGGAACTTTTCATTTGGGAAATTTGTTCGCGAGCGTAATTGCGCGGGCAAGTGTGAAATTTGCCAAAAAGGAGGAAAATTCACTTTTCAAAGGACCTTTCTTTTGACCCTCGTCTTGGTGTGAAGTGTGACTCAAACAAAGAAAATTATGTGAAAATTTGCCGACGCACGATGATATCACAAATTTTCCCCCGGAACGAGAAATAGAAATTACATTAATTTCTCATATGATTTTTGATTATATTGTATCTAATTTATGTACATACATATGTATGTATATGTATTCAAAATGTGCTACTGCTGCATTTGAATAGTTCGTATACATACATATGTATGTATGAATATTACGGTTATGAAGAGCTGTATCTGACATTTCAAATTACATGTACATACATATGTATGTATGTATAATAACGATGTTGAATATTGAAATCCTAGCAAGAGCTCGCGATTAATAATAAAAAATCTCGTATAATATTATACCATATAAGGATTAAAAATCGTTCGATACAAAATCTTTAGTCGCTTATGTATGTATAATGTGCAAAAGAATTTATAATACAAAAAATAGACACCTTCAAAGGTCGTATTTTGAAAAAAAAACCAATGATTTTGTGGGAAAATTAAAAAAACAGACATTTTTATTCAATAACACTGAGCAACAAAAAATCACGTTTTTTAAAACCCAGAGCGGAGATTATTAAATCTTTACTAAATTTGACCCACTGAATTCGAATCTGATAATGATTTTTGTTGAAATGCTTTCGTTTATGAGCTATTCGCGATTTAAAAAATGTAAAAAATATCCATTTTTTTGGCTTTTGCGGTCTATAACTCAAAATATAGTATCGCTGTGCTCAAAGTGAGTATTGAAATCAATAGTCAAATATTTTTCCTATTGATTTTGATTTTTTTTTGCTTTGAAATACTTATAATTAATTATCTACCGAATTTTTAAAGTCAAAAATATATATTTTTTTACACATTTTTTTCTCGTGCTATTGGCGTTTATTTGGCGAGTTTTTTTTATTTAACCTCGTTTATAAGGATTGGTTCTCTATCTCAATATTTTTTTTATTTTATCTAAACGTACTAATTTGAGCAGAAAATGATTTTAAATGACGTTCTCGGCGTGTCGTTTATCGTTCCATAAAGACGTTCGCGCGCTCTCTTTCGCGCGTAGTAGTTTAGATAAAATAAAAAAATACTGAGATAGAAAACCAATCCTCATAAACGTGCTAAAATAAAACATTCTCTAAACAAACGCTAAATAACACGGGGAAAAAATGTGTAAAAAAAATATATGTTTTTGACTTTAAAAATTCGTTAGATAATTAATTATAAGTATTTCAAAGCAATAAAAATCAAAATCAATAGGAAAAATAGCTGACTATTGATTTCAATACTCACTTTGAGCACAGCAATACTATATTTTGAGTTATAGGCCGCAAAAGCCAAAAAAATGGATATTTTTTACATTTTTTAAATCGCGAATATCTCATAAACGAGAGCATTTCCATAAAAATCATTATCGGATTCGAATTCAGTGGGTCAAACTTAGTAAAGATTGTCCAATCTCCGCTCCGAGTATTTTTTTTGTTGCTCAGTGTTATTAGATTTTTAAAATTATTCCATGTTTAAATACTGTTTTTAAAGTATTTGCTGACTAAGTAGGTATGCAAGCGTCGAAGTAAAGAACACGACTAACTATTCCAATGTTAAAATTATTATATCTATATGTACATACATATGTAATAGCCCTATTCCGTCTGTCTGTCTGTGTGTGTGTGTGTGTGTGTGTGTCTGTCTGCTGATAACGCTCGCCTCGGTAAATAATTAGAAAATCAGAACTTCGCGCGAGTGGGATTTGAACCCGGTATCACCAGTTCGAAACAGTTTTCTCATTGCAACTGGACGAGTCCACGGATGTACAAGTTATTTAATATTTATATATATAAAAATTAATGTTTGTTTGTCCGTCTGTCTGTCTCTTTGTCTCTTATAGGCTCCTAAATCACTCAACCGATCGCGATGAAACTTTCAGGACTTATTGTGATCATGCCGGGGATGGTTCCTGTGAAAAAAAATCGGGAAAAAACGGGAACGGGAACGGGAACGGGCCTGCTCACGCGTCAGATAACGTACTAGGAACGGGAACGGGATCGGGCATTGCAACGCATGCCGGGTCAGCTAGTAATAAATAAAACTCTGGATATTTTTAAATATAAAAACAGTATTAAAAATAGTTTAAATTTGTCCTTCTAAAACGTGGGTCGCGGTACTAAAAAGTTTAGTAAGCACTGTACTAGACCATTGCTTCTAGGATTTTAAACGATTATATAATCAAATGACGTATAATTCAATCTATGCATAAAAATATATAAATGTGAATATAGCTGTTTTAATTATCATCATCGTTCGTTATTAGAGGCGGTAGAATGCAATTAACTTGATTTATATTCAAAGTGACTTTTCTCGGTTTCCGGACGAAAGCTCTACCTGTCAATTTCCCGGGAAACCGAATCCCCCCACCGGAACTTCGCAACGAGAATACGAAATTGTGCAAAAGCTCAGTCAAAAATCGAGCAAACGGGGTTCAAGTCGCGAGGGGTGTGTGCTATTCTTTATATATCTTTTTTTAGCGCTTTCATCCCGACCGGAAGGAAGTCGAATGTTGAAGCTCATCGAGAAGGGAAGGAAGTTGGTTGGAATAGAGGATGATTTATTGCGACGACCTCATCTCTACTCTTCTCTTCTCGTTGCCAATATCGAACTATGGTAACGGTCCAAAGTTTGCACTATCGGAACATACCCACTCCAAGACTATGCGGGTCATTCCACGTTACACAACTTTTAGTGGATAACTTTTATTATACCTATAATTATAAACACCCCTATCATAGCTCTATATTAATTGTAGAAACACTGTGACAAAAGTTTATTTTGAAGGTATGAAATATTAATATAAATATGAATATTCAAATTACCAAACCCAGAAAACTGTAATAAAAACATTTAAATACAAAATCCTCCTGGATTAAGTATGTATAATAAATCAAACGCAAAAATGTCTGTCTTGAGCAATCTGCATTCATCAGCCCATCTTCCACTAGGTCTATCTTGTTTTCTTTCACATCCTCTCTGATACTGTTATGGATACTCGTTCTGCTATATCTGCCACTTTGGTCATACTATTTACCCGTGTATTCCTCTTACGATCTCTTCTTGTTATACCGAGCATACATCTTTCAATGCTTCTTTGCGTGCGCTGGATCTTACGTATTATTCTTGAATTTAACATTCATACGCATTGGTCGTATGCTTTTTTTTTTTTAAGCATAGCGGAATGTTGGATTTAAAAAACTATGTTCATTCTTCCAAAAGCACTCCATCCTAGTTTTCTTTTCATTCTTTACATCCAGTCATATTCACCAATTGCCCTAGGTATAAATAATTATCAACTATCTCTGCGATAGGATTATCTACTGTGACTACGCTATGCGTGCCAAATTCATTAAACATAATTTTAGTTTTATTAAAATTAATTTTTAAGTCTACTATCATACTCTCGTTGCTCAATTCTGTTAATCTATTTTGTAAATTTACTGAGTCTATTCAAAATATATGCAGAATATCTTGGATGCGCGTGCACTATCACAATAAATTCTCAAAACGACTTTTCACAAAAGACTTACAGTACACTGTGTCACTAATTTAAAAAAAAATAATAATCACCATATGAAAATTGAACCCTGCAGGAAAATGTTAATAAAAAATATTCCACAATAGTACATTAAAACGACAATTATAGTGAAAAATAATAATGTCCGTTTGCGGTAAAATCGGCGCGTTCGCGTGGAATGTCCCAAAGAGTTGAGGACAAAGCACATGGTGCGTTGCTTTGTCTGCGATTTTGCATCTTCAGTGAAAAAATTTACGACATTCATTCATTCGATAAGGAAATCCGAGAGGGAGGATAACGCCTTAGCTGTGGTCTAGCTGTCTCCAATCTCCATTGACCTCCTTTTACAATATACTCATACAGAACTCGAATATTATTTATGATGACTAGCTTTACATACATAAATACATATTGTATTGTATTGAAACGTAAAGTTGTTTGTATACATATATGTAATTACGTACCTATATAATGGGTTTTTCTGAACTGGCAATACTCAACCTAGGCGAAAGCGACAACTGAGACTTGAGCGCTGTTCGGTTCGCCGGTGTGTACGCAGCATTATAATCAGGCGGTTAGATCATTAGAAGTGCCTGAGCAAAGTTCAATGCCGATCAGTCAAACTGTGACAGGAATGTGTAAGGAAGAAACAGATAGACATATGTACATATGTATGTAGATTATAACAATAGCGATTGCTTACCGGAATAGAATTACATACATAGAAACACGAACGAAAGTTCGGAATTCAAATCAAGATAAGTTAACAAACAGTTCTCGACTGTTGCTATCGATCTTGGCAAGATATGGATGATAGTATATAAGTCTTCTCGCAAACGCTTTTATATCAAGTAGGCCACTTTAAGACTTAATCTATTTCTACTGGCAATACTCCACATGTCACTAGCTATCAAAATAAAACTGTATTAACCCACATGAACGTACATACATACATAGGAAGCATTCGTAAAGGTGCGTCCACATTGGCGAATTGAACAGCAAACGACGAAGGGTTGTTATTGTGGGGAGCAGTCCACACAATAACAATTCGCATTCGTCCTTCGTCGTTCGCTGTTCGGTTCGCCAATGTGGACTCACCTTAATACAATCAACAGTTCACAGAGCGGGGAAGCTGCATTTTACATCGATTTTATTTTGACACGTATAAAACTTTCAGTCGATTTACGATCGCAGTTTGATTCATAATTATTTGGCATTGCATGTGTGTACATAAGTGTCGTTTTATACCGTTTTGTTCTTCTGCGAAAAAGTCTACAGTGAATAATCTATATGCGTATGTACATAAGTACGATACGTACTTTACAGTTGGGTATATCCATTCGTATAATACATAGATATTTGATATGTATATCGCATCGAATAAGGGGAAAATTCCTCGTCGTCTGAAAGGCGAAATGCTGAAACGGCTCTCGGCGAAATCGGAAACGTGTGCTAGTTTCAAATTCAAACAACATCTTTCATCCACGCTTTCGTTTAATGTTGTGCGCGAGATTCGCATTAATTATCGCATTTCTGCCACTGCTGTAAAGTTTATTTATTCGGCGTGTTAAATTTACAGTTTAAAACAGCCGTACTACGTACATACATATGTATGTATGTATGTATGTATGTAGGTTCAGAATGAACGTACATATGTACATAGTCTGAACGCTTCCAAATTATTGTGCGTGTAACTTGAATTTGTCGTAACACACTACATACATATGTACATATTCTGTTTTTCTTTAAATTTTTTTTTTTAATTCTTCAATTTTATCTAATTTTTTTTTTTAAACAAAATTATATGCTATGTTTATATTCTATGAAAATTTAAGTTTTTAATATATGTATATATGTACATGTATTTGTACGATTGGATTTATATCTGTAATGTCTTGCAGTTCAAATGGGTTATCATATGTAATTAATCATTCAGGGTTATCATATGTAATTAATCATAGTTACAAAATTTGGTGAAAGTTTACATTTTGAGTAATTTTTTATATGAGCAGTGAAGGGCCCGTTGACTTGTATGTAACTTGTATTTCATCATCATCGTTATTTTCAGCCGTTCACCATCCACTGTTAGATGAAGGCCTCTCTAATCCTCTTCCATTCCTGTCTGTCTTGAGCAGACCATTCGGATACCATTCCAGTATTTATTACCAGCCATTATTCTCCACTTCAACTTTGTCACACGTTCTGCTATATTTGCCACTTTGGTCATACTTCTTACCCATGTATTCCTCTTACGATCTCGTTATACCGAGCATACATCTTTCCATGCTTCTCTGTGTGCACTGGATCTTAGGTAGCATTTTTTAATTTAGCGTCCACTCGGTCTACCTTGCTTTCTTTCACATCCTCTCGGATATCATTCTGGTATTTCTCACGTCCATCTGCCATCCATTCTTCTTGCCATGTGTCTAATTAAACTTTTATCACACGTTATATCTGCCACTTTTGAATTTAGCGTCCACTCGGTCTACCTTGCGGTCATCCATTCTTCTGGTCATGCTTGTTATACCTAGGTAGCATTTTTGAATTTAGCGTCCACTCGGTCTACCTTGCTTTCTTTACATCTTTCCATGCTTCTCTGTGTGCACTGAATCTCACGTAGCATTCTTGAATTTATATATCATACGTCATAACTGGCAGTACGCATTGGTCGTATGCCTTCTTTTTAAAAGCATAGCATATTCATTCTTCCAAAAGCACTCCATACTTCGTTTGATTTCATCTTCTTTGCCACTTGGTCATGCGTCTTACCCATTTATTCCTCTTACGATCTCTTCTCGTTATACCGAGCACATATCTTTCCATGCTTCTCTGTGTGCACTGAATCTCACGTAGCATTCTTGAATTTATATATCATACGTCATAACTGGCAGTACGCATTAGTCGTATGCCTTGTTATTATTACATTGTTAACTAACTAAGGAAAAATATGTACTTTCCAGTAGTTTGCCCATTGCCTTATAGAGGAGAAGATGGGGAATCTTTCGGATTATATGTATGTATATTCAAAATTAAATTAAATGTAACTCATTTATGAAATGTATTATTGATTATTATATGTATGTTGAACTAGAATTAATTTTGATTTTATGTAAATTGTGCATTTCGCGCAAAACGTCGGATGACAGCGAGAGCCGCATGAGGTTCCGGAGCCGCCGGATCACGACCACTGCCTCCAAGTCTAACCACCGAGTCCATCACCTGGCTTGTTATGAAGAAAAAATAATTGTAAAGCTATTTGTACCCGGGAAATGTCAAGTGCTTACTTACAGCCAGTGTAATATATCATACGCTAAGCGCGCGAAATTCGTTCATGGAAATCGCTAGCAAATTACCCGAACGTTCATCTTATTTGGCGGGAAAATAATTTTTCGAGATTTTGCACGTATAAACTGGTTAGCGACCACCCCAAACTTCTAAAAAGGGGTTGAAATAGGCAAGAAAAAATACACTTGCTGACAAAACCCCACGCTGCGAAAATATATACCCCGATTCCGTGTAGCAAAATTCGCTATTACAGGTCCGGGAAAAAAAAATTCGTATCCAAGAAACGACAAAAAAAAATTGTACATACAAAAAAGAGAACTTCTGTTTGTTACGACTTCATCGAATCGCATTCCGACCGCAAAAAAAAAAAAATTATTAAAACAAAAACAACAAAAAAAAAAAAAAACCATTTCCGTACAATGTCAAACGCTCGCAATGTTTTCTTGTCAGACTTGATTATGGTACGAGTACGTGTATGTATACTCAGGTATGTTACAGGTTAGAGGCAAAGTGTAAAGTGTAATAAGTGAATTCACGGGTTCCCAACCTATGGGTCGCGACCCCAAATGGGGTCGCGATTGATTTTCTGTGGGGCCGCCAACTGAAACAGTTAACTAAACAAAAAATCAGTTAAGACGTATGGATGTGAAACGTGGATGCTAAATTCAAGAATGCTACGTAAGATACAGTGCACACAGAGAAGCATGAAAAGATGTATCCACTATTTTTGACGATAATAATAAACTAGGGAAAGATACTCTCCAGTGGTGAGATAATTGCCTTCAGGAAGAGAGGAAAGGAGAGAAGGAACAGATTGTGATTTGATTCCAGATCTTGCCAATGGCGATATTTAAGGTCGATAAAACCGAGTACCGAAGAATGAAACTTGGATGGAGTGCTTTTGGAAGAATGAAATTAGTTTTTAAATTCAACATTCCGCTATGCTTAAAAAATAAGGCATACGACAAATGCGTACTGCCAGTTATGACGTATTGATGTGAAACTTGGATGCTAAATTCAAAAATGTTACGTAAGATCCAGTGCACACAGAGAAGCATGGAAAGATGTACATATGCTTGGTATAACAAGAAGAGATCACAAGATGAATACATGGGTAAGAAGTATGACCAAAGTGGCAGATATAGCGGAAGATAGCAGACGTACGCGAGAAATACTGGAATGGTATCCGAGAGAACGTGAAAGAAAGCAAGGTAGACCGAGTGAACGATGGGCTGATGAATTGAGAAGAATGTGTGCACAGTCAAGTGGTTGCAGATTACCCAAGACAGACAGGAATGGAGACTTTGCTTGATCGTTTTATATAATGCGAGATTTCACAGTTTGCCTGCAACATTATACATTTTGTATGCAAGGTAAAACAAACAGGTGTATCTCAGTATACTCTCAGGTAAGTAAGTACGTTTCGTTTGTTGTACATGTGTGTATAATATGACGGGGTAAAACTCGATTTACATTTTGGTTTTGGTGGTTTAATAAAGGTAATTTATCGCGGCTCGTGACCCCTATCGGTATTTTTTCCACGTAAAATATCACACACTCTTGGGGAAAGATTTGTAAACAGATTTTTTTTTTTCAACGTCACCCTTTTTCAAATTGAGTTATCAAATTGCGCCACATACGAATGCAAACGAGTCTAGTGTGTACCTTATTTTATTATTTAATTCAGGAAATGAAAAAGAAACCTGTGAATGCATATGTATGTACATAGTACATACAAACTTGGTACCAAAATTACATGTTTTTGGTCAGTAGGTGAGATGTAAGAGGATCAAACCGTTTTTTAAAGTTTTTTTCCTCGTATTTTGTAATTCCTTAAGTTTGCACACTTGATTTTAATGTGCCATAAAAAAAATTAAACAATAATGCACTTCTTTGTCATGGTAATTGATTTAAAAAAAAAAAGTGAAATTGTTCGAATGTGTCCCATAGCGCACATTGAAATTAACACAATTCAAGCTTGAAAAACATCAAACAATCGACCGGTGAAATTTAACTATGGGTTGCGTTTATTTTAGAACAGTCTGTACAAAAGTTAGAGAATACTATTTATAAGAGTATTCTTGTATGTTATCAATATCAACTTCAAGCGTAGATAACATCACAGAATCAAATCAAAGATAGGTTGTGCTTCTTTTAGGATGGCCTGTATTTGCAGAGAAAGTAAAATAAAATAAAAAAAAACAAAACGAAACGAATCATTCACCGTAAGCATTGAACGTACTGCCCTTTCGAAATTGAATTCGATCGAAAGCACACACACATAACTCGAAGCGATACTAATCTGGGTAAAAAAAAAAAAGCAAGTTTCAATTGAAACAATATCAAGAGTTACGAGTACACTCGTATGCTACCGGCAATGTATAAAATCCAGACCAAGTGTAAAAAATACAACTCTTCATCAATTGACTAAGGATTTTATACGATATACATACGTAAGAATGTACATATGTATATCGTATAAAATCTGACATGAAATAATTGGTGTCAGAAGTGGGGATTTGAAGTAAAAATGTGAGTTTATTATCTTGTACAGTAACTAAAAATTCCGCGACTAAACTGAGCAACAAAAAAAAATCACGTTTTTGAGTTATCGGAGCGGAGACCCAAAAATTATTATTAATTCTGACCCATTGAATCCGAACATGATAATGAAATTGTTTGGTCATATCTCTAGTTTATGAGATATGACCAAAAAATGATATGAGCGTTTAAAAAAAATGGACAATTTTTACACATTTTTTTAACCTTTGCGGTCTGTAACTCAAAATTTAATACTTTTATGTTCAAAATGAGTATTGGAAGCAATAGTCAGATGTTTTTACTATTAATTTTGATATTTGAAAGTTTTAAAATACGTAAACGTTTTTTTTTTTTTTTTTTGATTTTTTCCTGGTGTTATTGTACCGCAAAAGTCAAAAAAAAGGTGAAATTGTCCATTTTTTAAACGCTCATAAAACTAAAATTATGTATAATGAATTTTGCACGCAAAACGTAGTCACAGTAGATAACCATATTGTAGAGATAGTTGATAGTTATTTATACCTAGGGCAGTTGGTGAATATGACTGGATGTAAAGACGAAGAAATAAAACTAGGATGGAGTGCTTTTGGAACAATGAACATTATGCTATGCTTAAAAAAGAAGGCATACGACCAATGCGTACTGCCAGTTATGACGCATGGATGTTAAATTCAAGAATGCTACGAAAGATCCAGTGCACACAGAGAGGCATGGAAAGATGTATGCTTGGCATCACAAGAAGAGATCGCAAAAGAAATACATGGATAAGAAGTATGATCAAAGTGGCAGAGAACACACAGCGAGAGAAGTGGAATGGTATCCGAGAGGATGTGAAAGAAAGCAAGGTAGACCGAGTGGAAGATGGGCTGATGAATTGAGAAGAATGCGTGGAGTCAAGTGGATGCAGATTGCTCAAGACAGACAGGAATGGAAGAGGATTGGAGAGTCCTTCATCCAGCAGTGGATGGTGAACGGCTGAAAATGATGATGATCTCATAAACAACAGCTAACCAACAAATTTCCGGTAGTTTCTTTTGTCGCACAGTGCTATCAGTGTTGTAATAGTTATTAACGAATTATACTTCGATATCCTGAATGGGCCTATACTTCAAGCGAAGAAAGATATTCTATAAAACGCTTCGTCAATTGATGAAGCATTGTATTTTACATATGTATATGTACACTTTGCCCAGATTCATACATAAATTGCAGCAGTACATACATACATACATACATATGTACATATATACAATTTACAAAAGGAGAGTTTCGGGTAAGGTATCGAATAAATTAAAGGGGCAGATGATGAAGACGCGCGTGTGCAACATATGCGTTTTTGGAAATCGGAGCCTCGTGCTCGGGTAGCGTAATCGGCAGAGCAGTCCGCTGGGCAACAGAAGGCAGGTGTTTCGGTTCCGGCAGGCCAGTACTGGTTTCAGCTAACCAACCGAAGAAAAAAAATAAAAAACAAGAACGCGAAAAATGGGTAAAAGAGCAGGTGCAAAATCGAATCGGCGCGTTCGTTCATAATTGAATGAGATCATTATTATTATGTATCCGAAAAAGTATTTCGTTCGAGTTTCGAAATGTGCAATGCAATAACAAATAATAGTTTCCACTCGAAAGTGGATTCAATGCCCATAAAAGGCTTCATTAATTCAAATAGAACGTGCGAAAAACTTAAGTTTGAGAAATACTGCATGAAAACAACAGGTTCAAATTGTTCTTTGGGATCAGTTTGGGTCAATTTGATGAGTTAGGCCCGTAACGCACTTGGCAGCCTGGCTGCGGCAGCCACAACGATGTTAGAAAATGTACGTGGCTGCCTGTTTGATTACGCACTAGGCAGCCAGAGTTTCCTGGCCTTAACCCGAGTTTCCTAACCCGAGCGAATAATTTGACGCTTGACGTCAACAACTGACGCCAATCTATTGCATATTTATAACAACTACATAAATCTATTACACATTATACACTACTAGTGTAAGCCCGTTGAACATCAACGCCCGCTGAATTTTTATTTTACTTTACTTACTATTTATATTATAATTATTAATTATTATATATATAATAATTATAATTTTGTAAGTGATTTTGTTAAAATCAAAAAACAAAAAAATAATAGTTTTTATAGTGCCATCTATGTATTATTAGCAGAGTCACGATCCCTTTTATAGGTAAAGCAGAGTCACGATCCCTTGTATAGGTAATGTTTAAAAAAAAAAGGACTAAATTGACAACTGGCGACAGCGGATAGCATAAGTGCGAGTCCTCTCGAGCTTGGGGTCCTGGGTTCGATCCCCCACACGTTCTGGTTTTTAAATTATTTTTCCTCAGCGAGCGTTATCAGCAGACAGACAGACGGATTTCGGATATTATACATATATATATAAATACTTATACATAACTACTATCTCTCACAGAGGTGTCTCCCCACACTTTTCAAGAATACACCTATGGTCTTAGAAGACTTGACGCACTCCGGGAGGATATTATACATTAATACACCCCTGTGAAAAAATTGTCGTCCCATTCGCACCGATATAATTCGCATTGGTGCGTCAGTCGCAGATGGCAAGCGTCAAATTATTCGCTCGGGTTAGTGAGGGCCTTTATCCACGATAACATCATTTAATATTATTTATATCAGTAATCTAGAAATCCAATATTTTTTTAACATTTCACTAATGAGAATTGATCGCGAATAAAGGCCCTCACTAACCCGAACGAATGATTTGACGGTTGACGTCAGCGACTGACGCACCAATGCGAATTATATCGGTGTGAATGGGACGACAATTATAGGGGCGTCAGTCGCAGACGCCAAGCGTCAAATTATTCGCTCGAGTTAGTGAGGGCCTTGTACCGTCGGAACTTTGACTCAAGGATACGCAAAAATTCACCATTCTCTCTCATCTCTTCTTAACTTTGATAACGTTAAGGCGCTCACACACCTTGGCGGTATCGCTGCGTCCAACTCACGCCCCTATTGTCGTCCCATTCGCACCGATATAACTCGCATTTGGCGCGAATCAACGACGATAGAGGACGTCAACTTGACGCAGCGAATCCGCTCGAGTTGGTGAGGGCCTTTACAAAATGATTCGGACAGCAAAATTAATTTATTTCCTAGAATGCTTAGGCACCATATACAATTACTAGTGCAAGCCCGTTGAATATCAACTGAGTGGTTTCTCATCACCCGTACTGTACCCGTATGTTTGTGTGGTTGAGTATACATATGTATATTTAATAGTTTTTATAGTTGTTGTATAGATGGCGGTTTATAATAATAATAATTTAGCATAGTAATAATAATAAGTCGCGAACACTTGCGAGCGTTATCAGCAGACAGACAGACAGACGGAATAGGGAATATAATATATATAATAACTAGTGTAAGCCCGTTGAATATCAACGCCCGCTGAATTTTAAATTACGTAAAGCGCTTTTTTAACAGAGATCCCCACTAATTGATCGCACGGTTGTAAGTGACGAAAAAATAATAGTTTTTATAGCGCCATCTATGTATTATAGCAATCCCGTAGTATCGATTTTTTTTTTTAATATTTATATTATAATTATTAATTATTATATATATATATGTAATAATTTAAAAAAAAAGGACTAAATTGACCAAGGGCGATAGCGTATAGCGTTAGCGTGATTACTTTCGAGCTTGCGGTCCTGGGTTCGATCCCCCACTCTTTCTGGGTTTTTAATTATTTTTCCTCAGCGAGCGTTATCAGCAGACAGACAGACATACAGACGGATTTCGGCTATTATATATATAATAATGTACTTTGCTTTTATACGTATGTACATACTTTGCCTGTAGCATTTGTACAAATCAGATCAGGCAATTTAAGGTACGAAAATGATTATTGAATTTGCCGTGTATCAACACTTGCTCTCTAAATGGTTGTAATGTAATTTATTATGTTCAATAATTTTTCGGTTGATTGAATAAATTGATAGTCCGAAAGAAAAATGTCAAATTGTACTAGAGTACTCTGTAAAATCTGTAGGATCATAAGGCGTGTCTCTGCCAAGTTTGGTGCCGATAAATAAATTATAGTATGTACATAGTAAGTTTGTCACAACTGGTTTAATAGATAATTTAATAAAATGTCGCGCATAAATTGAATGTTAACTCGATTTACGTTCGCGACAGACGTACACATGTACTTGAAAACCAGTCCAATTATGTATATTTTTATTTATATAGATAAGTTGTTGTAAAAAATAATTTATTTATAAAATAATATTCGCTATGAATGAGGAAAAAAGACCGTGAAATTAAAGTAGGGTCACGGACATCTGGCGCCTAATTTAACACAAAAAAAATTGAATCAACAGTTGGTTAAAGGTTATCGGTCACTTCATAAGGCTAGATGAGATTTTGATCTGTTGAATTGTAATCGTGAGATTTGTTTGTTGAATTCTTCGAATAATAACTTCAGAAGGTAAGAAATTTGTAAATTTAACTGTTTGAAATTGAATATTTTAAGCAGTTATGTCATAATAAATTTATGAACGTAAATAAAAATTACAGTAAGAAACTAAGCAAAAAAAATTTTTACAAAGAAGTTACTTAAGTTAACTATATACTGTTTTTTAAACAAGAAAGAAATGCACTTTGAGTTTGAGTTTTGAATCTGTTTCTTCAAACCGTGTACGCTAAAAAGAGACAAAAGTTTGTATCTCTCAATAAAAAGAATACTACGTGGTGCACTTGCTGCCAATCGATTTTTGTCCCTTTTTAACACACACAATTAGGGGGAACTTGTTATAAAAACACTATTCAAAAAAATATTTGTGACAGTACTTTTTATACTGTTTTTGGCTCAAGGATGAGATACATACAACTTTTCTTATATGTAGATTTACGTCCAGTGAATACGAATCTGATAATAAAAAAAACGCTGATTGAATTGAGATTCTGAGACAAAGGTGGATTTTAAAACGCGTGATTTTTCTATTTCTCGATGTTGTACGGTCGATATCTGAAAATGTGCTAATTTTCTCACATTCTTCTCAATTCATCAGCACATCTTCCACTCGGTCTACCTTGCTTTCTTTCACATCCTCTCGGACTTCACTCCACTCCACGGTCCACTTAAACTTTTACACACGTTCTTTTACACAATTTTCTCGTTCAAAATTAATAGTGGAATCTACAGTTATCAAACCAGAATCGCTGATTATTTATCATCATTATTTTCAGCCGTGCACCATCCACTGCTGGATGAAGGCCTCTCCGATCCTCTTCCATTCCTGTCTGCCTTGAGCAATCTGCATCCACTTGACTCCACACATTCTTCTCAATTCATCAGCACATCTTTCACTCGGTCTACCTTGCTTTCTTTCACATCCTCTCGGACTTCACTCCACTCCACGGTCCACTTCAACTTTTACACACGTTCTACTATATCTGCCACTTTGGTCATACTTCTTACCCATGTGTTCCTCTTACGATCTCGTTATACCGAGCATACATCTTTCCATGCTTCTCTGTGTGCACTGGATCTTACGTAGCATTCATGTCTTGAGCAATCTGCATTCACTTGACTCCACACATTCTTCTCAATTCATCAGCACATCTTTCACTCGGTCTACCTTGCTTTCTTTCACATCCTCTCGGACTTCACATCACTCCACGGTCCACTTCAACTTTTACACACGTTCTACTATATCTGCCACTTTGGTCATACTTCTTACCCATGTGTTCCTCTTACGATCTCGTTATACCGAGCATACATCTTTCCATGCTTCTCTGTGTGCACTGGATCTTACGTAGCATTCATGTCTTGAGCAATCTGCATTCACTTGACTCCACACATTCTTCTATCAATTCATCAGCACATCTTCCACTCGGTCTACCTTGCTTTCTTTCACATCCTCTCGGATACCATTCCAGTATTTCTCGCGTCCGTCTACCATCCATTTGTCGAAAAGAACACATTAAGCATATTTAAAGAAGCTACCGAAACCGTGACTTTTTAATGAAATCCTTGACAGTAAATTAATCTAAGTCGTTTCAAATTACACAGCAATACGAGAGATTTGCTAGTGCTTGACATAGGCAACGAAACAAACATACACACATACAATATATGTGTTCCAATAAGCGAAATGGAATACGCAGACATAATGGATGGCACTAATAACACACAGCGAAAAGGAGTGAAGACGTCTCGGCAGCTGCTCACGAGCATTGAGCATCCATTGTACGAAATTCCTCATACAAATGGTACCCACCACGTCTCATCTCGAGCACGCCACGTCACGAAGATTTGAATGAAAAAAGAAGTGCCCAAATGGAGAAAGGAGTGGCAAGTACATCTGTTTCTACTCGCAAGAAGGACATCTGCGAGAAGAGTGTGACACGCAAGCTGTAGTACACAGTGGATAGTTTCGTCAGGGGGCAAAAAGTGCTTTCATTCCCATAGTGTTCGTTGTATGTACATACATATGTATGTGTATGAAGAAGGGTAGCAAAGGGGGTAGAAAATAAGCAGGAGATGGGTGAAACGGAGCAATGGCCTGAGACACTTGTCGCGAGAGAAATGGCTCACACACCACTGACCAACAAAATATATCTTTGCTTCAAATTCGGTACAAATATTTACTAGGATCGGATACCTGGATACTTTTCGTACATACATACATGGGTCAGTTAAAATTGAAAAATATGTTTTTTTTTTTTCCATACTGTTTACCATTGTTATTATGCGTTTATTCTGTATGTTTACTATCTAAACACATTTGTTAGGATACAGTACATATGAGTCGCCTAGTTCCAAATCCCGATAAGTCCACAATATATAAAAAACAAGGATAAAATATTTTCTGGTTCTAAGAATGTTTTCAAACGATGCCTTATACTTGAATTATTCCAAATACCGCTAAGTGCGGCGTAAAAAAATATTGAAAATCAGTGTTAGTTCCAAAAACTGACAATTGCACTATGATAAAAGCCATATTTAGAAACAAACAACGATAAGTCCATGTTTCTAATCTCAATATTTTGTTTAATATCAAAAAAATTAAGTTTAAATGAGTTTAAACGCCATCAAGCAAATAAGTCTGTAGCAGAAAAACCGCGTTTGCGAACAAGTGAGTTTTATGGACTTATCGGGATTTGGAACTAGGCGACTCATATGTCGGTACGTATTGTAGTATTATTTTGTCTCGTGTTAATTAGAGCTGTAGGCGAATTTAAAGTCGCACAAGTGTATGTACTGTTTAGACGACGTTCAAGATTGATGTTCCCTATGTTTTATTTTTGTTATACATACGTAATTACAATCGAAACGCTTGTGTACATGTGTGTGTTTTAGCTAATGCGGTATCACGAGTTGTTTAACCGTCGTCGTTGTTTTTTATTCTCCAATGAGTGAACTTTCGCTTTTTATTATATAGGTACATGTCCAGTTAAAAAAAAAATTAATTATCATACACAAAACGTCCCTCTGCATTAAACCTGCATGTTTAAAAAGTATTGTATGTCCAAATAGTACTTTTGAGAAGATATTGCCTTATTCAAATATATAATATGTCTATTTGGTTCATAGTTTTTATGCAAAAGAGATGTATGTCACTATTTTAAAACAAAACTGGTCATACAATATCTGTGCACTAACCCATCGATATGCACTATGTGGTAATTATTCGTTAAAGTTAAACGATTGCTCAGTTTTTAGAGAGCGTTGATCTCTTGAGCGAATCATCCACTGCTGGATGAAGACCTCTCCAATCCTCTTCCATTCCTGTCTGTCTTGAGCAATCTGCATCCAGTTAACTCCACACATCTTCCACTCGGTCTACCTTGCTTTCTTTCACATCCCCTCGGATACCATTCCAGTACTTCTTGCGTCCATCTGCCATCCAATCTTCTCGCAGTGTGTTCTCGTTCCACGATATCTGCCACTTTGGTGATACTTCTTACCGTTTTCAGCCGTTCACCATCCACTGCTGGATGAAGGCCTCTCCAATCCTTTTCCATTCCTGTCTGTATTGAGCAATCTGTATCCATTTGACTGCACACATTCTTCTCAATTCATCAGCACATCTTCCACACGGTCTACCTTGCTTTCTTTCACATCCTCTCGCAATGTGTCCACTTTTTTCACACGTTCCGCTATATCGACCCACGTATTCCTCTTACGAGCTCTTCTTGTTATACCAAGCATACATCTTACCATGCTTATCTGCGTACACTGGATCTTACGTAGTATTCTAGAATTTAGCATCCAACTTTCACATCCATACGTCATAACTGGCAGTACGCATTTTTCGTATGCCTTCTTTTTGAAATGTTCATTCTTCCAAAAGCACTCCATCCTAGTTTCATTCTTCGGTCCTCGGTTTTATCGACCGTAAATATCATCATTGACCAACTTCTTTTAAAACAAACCAATTTATCCAATTAGGTTGAGAGGAGTCATACAAAATTGGTGAAAAAATTCTTCCTATCTAACAAATCACAGTCTGTTCTCTTCCTTTTTATATTCCAGAAGTTAATGGTCTCACCACTGGAGAGTATCTTTCCCTAGTTAATTCGGTATGATAGGCAGTAAAATGTTTGTCAAAAATAGTGGAGGCTACGTTTGATATCAAATAGGTACCTTCAAAAAAAAAAGCATGCTAACAAACGAACACACGTGTCTTTACAACAGATGTACTCGTAGACGAGCTCATTTCGGCACAAGACATTAGACGTCGCACAAGAGAAATGGCATCGAAAGGGTTATTTGCTCGGTCGGCGACAGGATGCGTGCTCCGGAAGTGAACAGAGCTATCCAGTTTCAACGAATCGTTTTGACCTTTTTCCGGTCGAATTCAAATATCCCCATTATCTTCGCTATTTATTATTCATCAACAACATCCGAGGTGAATTTGTCGTAAAGCATATATGTATGTGCACACTTTAGTATGTACTGATAATAATTGCATTTTCGCGACAGGGGAACTTTATCGCGCACTTCATAAATATTGTAACGCAAAGTTGGAATCTGCGACAACAGGAAAACTTTTATTTTTTTTGTGTGTGTGATGTTCCCTTGGCGAGATCGTCTCTCGAACGCGAAACTTTATTTTCAAATTTATTTAACACCCTCCATTTGACAAAACAGCAACAATACACTTAGCTTTTATTTCCCAGAGGTTTGAAAGAAGAGCTCGCATCCTCTTATCGTCGAGTCGATCGCGAAAATGGCTCGATTTCAAACATTGTTCTTGGAAAAATATTATAAGGCGCATGAAAATTGCCCTTAAACTTGTGACTTTTCTTCAACGTAATAGTGGAACGATTCCTCTTCGAGATCTTCAATTACGATTGTCGATATTCTCCAGTACAAGAAATCGATCAAAAAGTATCGTTGTTTAATAAGTGAGGTTATGTTTATTATTTAACTCAAATAAAACTATGCTAACATCAGCTGGTTGGATTTGTGAGGTAAAAAAATATTAATATGTACATAAGGCATTTTATACATCATTTTCAGCCGTTCACCATCCACTGCTGGATGAAGGCCTCTCCAATCCTCTTCCATTCTTGTCTGTCTTGAGCAAACTGCATCCACTTGACTCCACACATTCATCTCAATTCATCAGCTCATCTTCCACTCGGTCTACCTTGCTTTCTTTCACATCCTCTCGGATACCGTTCCAGTACTTCTCCAATTCTTCTTGCTATGTGTCCAGCCCATTGCCACTTCAACTTTTTCACCCTTACTGCTATATCTGCCACTTTGGTCATACTTCTTACCCATGTATTTATTTTGCGGTCTCTTCTTGTTATGCCAAGCATACATCTTTCCATGCTTCTCTGTGTGCACTGGATCTTTCGTAGCATTCTTGAATTTAGCGTCCAAGTTTCACATCCGTACGTCATAACTGGCAGTACGCATTGGTCGTATGCATTCTTTTTTTATGCATTTTATACATATTGCAAATCAAACATAAAAATTGGGTCACATTTGACCCATCTCCTACAGGTTAGGTCAATATGTTATAAACTAACTTATTGTAAGTCTTAGCGTATTGAAAACTTACACCAACTTTCTCACGTTTTGATACTGGGCTCTTTTGGAATCAAAACACAAATTCGTTGATACTGATTTCTCTCTCGTATACAGTGGAACCCTGTTGCATCGTTTTTCATGGGATCGTAAAAAAAAAACGATGTATGCAGAAAAACGACTTATACGATAAAGTATATTTGGAAGATTGATACAGGATAACGATATATAGGAGAACGATGCAAACGAGATTATTTAACACTGTTCTTATGGGTGTTTGGCCGGGACTATGAAAAAATAGCGATATATGCGAAAAAACAATACAAGCGAGAACGATGCAACGGGGTTTAAGAGTATTTAGTTTTGCACTGCTTTTGTTGACATCATCATCATCATTTTCAGCCATTCCCCATCCACTGCTGGATGAAGATCTCTCCAATCCTCTTCCGATCCTGTCTATTTTGAGCAATCTGCATCCACTTGACTCCCCACATTCTTCTCAATTCATCAGTCCATCTTCCAGTATTTCTCACGTCCATATGGCATCCATTATTCTCCATTCTGTTTCTTCACACGTTCTGCTATATCTGCCACTTTGGTCATACTTCTTACCCATGTATTCCTCTTGCGATCTCTTCTTGTTATACCAAGCATACATATGTACATACAGTTGGATTTAAAAACTGTGTTCATTCTTCCAAAAGCACTCCATCCTAGTTTAATTCTTCGTTTTATTTCTTCTTCTTTATTCTTTGCATCCGGTCATATTCACTAATTGTTTTGTTGCGATAATAAACAAAAAGTATTATAATCAATTCAATAATAATAACCAAGTAAAAGGTCACTTTCCCAGTATCAGAAAACTGTCTCATTCTTTGAAATACCCCAGAGAATTAGCAAGAAACAACTGGCGACATCCAGAACTGTATTTTATAATGCACACAACAGTCAACAACAGAAAACTAAATTGAAATTAAAATAAATTGCAAGCATCGTTGGAGAAACAGTGTTGAATTCGAAGAGTTACGAGCTCATACACAAAGAACTCCAAAGTAATCTCGACATTACATCATCCGTAAAATACACTAACCGTAACAATGGCTTTATATCTACACACACACACAACAATAATTCACAATATTATAATATATATTCATATTTCGATTTTCCACATTGAAAAATACTGTCAATTTATGTGGAAAACACACGCCCATCAATTCGCAACGGTGTAATCGAAAATTCTTTCGCACACATTATCCTCGAATGGGATGAATAAAAAAACTTTTTGGAACCTTCGATGAAACATTTTATACTTATGCATCTATACGTATATTTTTGCATTGGATTGACGAAAGGGAAAAATATTTTGAACGTCCATTGACACATTTTTCGCTGTAAATGACAGGTGACTGAGTACGTACATGCGTGATTTACATTTGAATTTTTCAGGAAAAAATTCACGAGATTCACTGTAAATATCATACATATGTATATGTATATGGGGATAAAATTGAATTCTTGTCGGTCTGTGTGCTCCTTATTAATCTGGGACAAACTTTCCAGAGGTACTTCCTATGATGGTACGGGTCTTACGGGGTACTCGAGTACAATAGAACATTTTTCTATTAGATAGCTAACCATAAACAGTGATGTTTCTATGACTTCGACTAATGAGAGATGAAGTACTGCCAGTTGAAACAGATATTAGAGTATTGCCACTTCGTATATATGTACATACATATGTACATATGTAGGTAACCGGAGTTATTGAAACAATCTGTTTCAACTGGCAGCACTATAGTTTGCTTTTTTTAAACAATAGAGTATGAAGTTTGACTTTGAGCATCTGTTTCGTATAGTCGCATGTGTCGTATGACAAAAGGTCGTATCTCTCATACAGAAATAAACGAACTTTACACAATATTAGTACTTTTGCGTAGTCACAGTCTATATTGTAGTGATAGTTGATAGTTATTTATATCTAGGACAATTGGTGAATATGACTTGATGTAAATAAGAAAGAATGAAACTAGGATGGAGTGCTTTTGGAAGAATGAACTGCCAGTTATGACGTATGGATGTGAAACTTGAACGCTAAATTCAATAATGCTACGTAAGATCCAGTGCACACAGAGAAGAAGCGTCGAAAGATGTATGCTTGGTATAACAAGAAGAGATCGTAAGAGGAATACATGGGTAAGAAGTATGACCAAAGTGGCAGAGAACACACAGCGAATGGATGGAAAATGGACGCGTGAAATACTGGAATGGTATGCGAGAGGATGTGAAAGAAAGCAAGGTAGACCGAGTGGACGATGGGCTGATGAATTGAGTAGAATGTGTCAAGTGGATGCAGATTGCTCGGTGAACGGCTGAAAATGATGATGCCACTAAAAGTTTTGTCCTTTTTTACCACATGCGGTTAGAAGAAACACAAACTGCACACTCTCTTGTTACAAAAGTATAATAAAATCTGTCATTTGTATTGAAATTTCAATTCAAAATGAGCTCGGATAACGCCGAGCACTTACAGCTACATATTATATGAAATATTTTCGTACAATTCGATCCTGTTGAATTTCATTGGACAATCGTTGTTGCTTTATAAAGTGTCGGTTGCAAAGACGACCTTCGCATAAATTGATGCAACCGACTTTGCTTTCAAAGGACACAATGAATCCTAGAACTAGATCCTTTAGAAATATCTCAGGTAGATATGAAAAGGTGCATACAATGTGTAAATGCGAATCATTCTTAGAAAAACGTACCTGGATTATTTCAATGGGAATTCTTGAAATTCTGCTTCGACACAAAGTCTATGGACACAAAACATTAGCAAAAAAACCATTATAGCGGTCTAATGCACAAAGATGACCAATAATTCACATATTGTACATAGTTTGTTTGAAATTTAAGTAAAATTCAATATTGTACATATGTAGTAACACTAGTAACTGTACGAAGCGTGATTCGACACTGAAATATAAGCAAATAAGGACAATCGAATCGTGCAACATGATACCTCGTATCAGACATATTATTATGACTTTATGACTTCCTCGACGTTTTCCATTCATATTCTATTCGACAGAGAAACCTTTCATCGTGACGATAACGTGACTCGTATTGTTCTCGACGAATATACAAGCGGAAAATACAAAATCCATATAAGCTTTCATGAAAATAATAAGTATTACAGCGAATTTACACGTGCTGAATACGAAATCGTACTCAAATTATTCAAAATTAACGAAATTTACTATTTATATTATAAAAAATGTGACTTGAAAGTATGAACGTAACTTGATATAAAAAAAATTTAATTGATTTATAGCTTTTATTATACATTTACGCCTGATGAATACCAATATACTGATACAATTTTTTAAAATATAGAGTTGTTGCTGCGGTCAATTTACAAAATAAATACTGAAATCTACAATACGGGTGTTATATCTTTTAATTGTAGTATTTTACTACATTGAAATCGTTCCAAATAAACGTCCAGCCCAGATTAAATATCAAAAAAAATATATATATTTCACTTGAGATTTTATTCCACTGTTATTATCATTTTATATGGCACGTTTTTTTTGTGAAACACACTAACTGAAGTTGTGTCTTTGCCGAAATAATTTTAATTTTCGCGTTAAAGAGCTAATTTGTGATGTAGGTGAGTTTTAATTCGTACAAATATTACACAACCGGTGAAAAATGTGTATTTGTAAAGAATACATTTTGGATTTTCGTTTGTGCAATTATTATTGTACGAGTGGTTATTTTCATCGTTGGGCGTATTTCATTTCATCGGAGAGATTTTAATGGAAACGTCTCTCTATTTTCGAAATTGAAAAGAAAATTATTATTTTTGCTCGGAACAAAAGTATAAACACGAAAAGGAAAATTTATTTTCCGTTGGAATTAATTTATACATCCACTAGAAAAACATTGTTTGTCTGATGTTGATAAACATTATTAAAATGTGAGCGAATTCAATTCACCATAGAATTGATCTATACATGATATCGTTCAATATTCGGAACACGTATGCTTTCAATCGTTTGACCCGATTTTTACAGTTAATCGATCGTTTTGGCGGGAAAATTCGCAAATATCCCATACAATCTACATATGTATGTACATATGAGTCGCCTAGTTCCAAATCCCGATAAGTCCATAAAACTCATTTGTTCGCAAACGCGGTTTTTCTGCTACAGACTTATTTGCTTGATGGCGTTTAAACTCATTTAAACTTAATTTTGTTGATATTAAACAAAATATTGAGATTAGAAACATGGACTTATTGTTGTTTGTTTCTAAATATGGCTTTTATCAGCTTTTATCATAGTGCAATTGTCTGTTTTTGGAACTAACACTGATTTTAAATATTTTTTACGGCGCACTTGGCGGTATTTAGAATAATTCAAGTATAAGGCATCGTTTGAAAACATTCTTAGAACCAGAAAATATTTTATCCTCGTTTTTTATATATTGTGGACTTATCGGGATTTGGAACTAGGCGACTCATATATTAAAATATATCTAGATTGTCATTAATTGTCATTTAAAGGTACGTCTATAAGCTATATATGTGTGCACAAGTGTAGTGCACACTTCTAAGTATAGTTGTGTAAATAATGTACTCGATGGGAGAGTTGGCTTTGTTCGCTGGCGGACAATGGCGAACAAAACTTTTGCACCGCAACATTTGTGCTAGGAGGCGAACAAGTTCGCCAGGATCCTGAAATCTAACATAGGAACATTAGAGAGGCGTATGCGTGTAATATTTGGAGATGGACCGAAAGGACCTCTTTGAGAAAGGACGAGCTGCAAAACTTGTACGTTTTGTATCGATGTTGATGCAATGTATATGTGTATAATATATTATATCATAGATTAAGCAACGCAAGTATGAAAGTAGGTTAAAGAATTAATTTGAATAAAACTAAAATGATGTTTAATGAATTTTGCACGCAATCACAGTAGATAGTCATATTGTAGAGATAGTTGGTAGTTATTTATACAAAGGACAATTGGTGAATATGAGTAAAGAAGTAGGTGAATATAGTTTTTAAATCCAACATTCCGCTATGTTTAAAAAATAAGGCGTACGAACAATGCGCCCTGCCAGTTATGACGTATGGATGTGAAACGTAGTTGTTAAATTCAATAATGTTACGTAAGTAATACGATGTATGCTTGGTATAACAAGAAGAGATCGTAAGAGGAATACATTGGTAAGAAGTATGACCACAGTGGCAGATACAGTGGAACGAGAACACACAGCGAGAAGAATGGATGGCAGATGGACGCAAAAAATACTGGAATGGTATCCGAAAGCAAGGTAGACCGAGTGGGCGATGGGCTGATGAATTGAGAAGAATGTGTGAAGTCAAGTGGATGATGAACGGCTGAAAATGATGATGATGATTCAATAATAAGCTAGTGGTTAGACTGTTAGAGCGTTAGTCTCTTAACAGAAGATCCGGAGTTCAATCCCCGTATGTTGAAAGATTTTCTTGACGGCCTTCAACCTTAAGTATCATCATTGGCAAGATCTGCACATTTATCTAACGTAGTTTTGAAGCGGTTCTAAAAAATTAATCACTACCTATCGAATAATTATTGTCCGTTTCTTATCTCCCCCTTTCCACTACCGAAAGCTATGCTTGGTATAACAAGAAGAGATCGTAAAAGGAATACATGGGTAATATGTATGGCCAAAGTGGCAGATCGTGTGAAACAGTTGGAGTGGACACTTACGTAGCAAGATACATAGATGGATGTTAGATGGACGCGAGAAATACTAGAATGGTATCCGAGAGGATGTGAAAGAAAGCAAGGTAGACCGAGTGGACGGTGGGTTGATGAATTGGGAAGAATTTGTGAAGTCAAATGGATGCAGATTGCTCAAAGCAGACAGGAATTGAAGATGATCGGAGAGGCCTTCATCCAGCAGCGGATGATGAACGGCTGAAAATGAACTATTGCCACAATTTTTCTTTAGAGGTTTTTTTTTTACACAAAACATGCATTTTATGAGAGAACCATCAACATGACCGTCACCAATTTTAACCACAACTACATATGTACATACATACTTATCGTAACATCGTAAGTCATGGTTCATTTACTGATATTGTAACTAGTATAGGATAAATATACTCTGAATGAGTTAGATATTGAGAATTTAACACAAGCCTCCGTGGCGCAATGGCTAGCGCGTTCGGCTGTTAACCGAAAGGTTGGTGGTTCGAGCCCACCCGGGGGCGAAAAACTATTCTTTTTATAAATAATTTTATTCCTAATGTCTGCATTTTATTCATTTTGTTTCAATTTTAATCATTTTTATGCTAAATTCGCACATACATACATATGTACATACATGTTCTCGAATATGAACCGCTGCCGTTATGCATGTATGTACATAGAACAAGAGAACTGGATTTTTTTAACAATTTATATCACCCAACCAAATAAAGGCTGTAACATACATACCACACCCCACGTGACGCGATGTTGACACTTCGGAGAATTCGTGAACATACACGCTCCACGCTGTCACGCGTCAATCGACGCGATTTGACCTTCAGTCGTACGACCAATGCGTACTGCCAGTTATGACGTATGAAGATGTATGCTCGGTATAACGAGAATACATGGTAAGAAGCATGACTAAAAGGCAGATGGAAATGGGTAGCATTCCGCTATGCTTAAAAAATAAGGCGACCAATGCGTACTGCCAGTTATGACGTATGGATGTGAAACGTGGATGCTAAATTCGAGAATGTTACGCAATATCCAGTGCACACGGAGAAGCATGGAAAGATGTATGCTCGGTATAACGAGAAGAGACCGTAAAAGGAATACATGGTAAGAAGCATGACTAAAGGGCAGATATATGTAGTAGAACGTGTGAAAAAAAGTTGAGGTGGAAATGGGTAGCATTCCGCTATGCTTAAAAAATAAGGCGACCAATGCGTACTGCCAGTTATGACGTATGGATGTGAAACGTGGATGCTAAATTCGAGAATGTTACGCAATATCCAGTGCACACGGAGAAGCATGGAAAGATGTATGCTCGGTATAACGAGAAGAGACCGTAAAAGGAATACATGGTAAGAAGCATGACTAAAGGGCAGATATATAGTAGAACGTGTGAAAAGTTGAGGTGGAAATGGGTAGCATTCCGCTATGCTTAAAAAAAATAAGGCGACCAATGCGTACTGCCAGTTATGACGTAGGGATGTGAAACGTGGATGCTAAATTCGAGAATGTTACGCAATATCCAGTGCACACGGAGAAGCATGGAAAGATGTATGCTCGGTATAACGAGAAGAGACCGTAAAAGGAATACATGGTAAGAAGCATGACTAAAGGGCAGATATATGTAGTAGAACGTGTGAAAAAAGTTGATGTGGAAATGGGTAGCATTCCGCTATGCTTAAAAAAAAATAAGGCATACGACCAATACGTACTGCCAGTTATGACGTATGGATGTGAAACTTGGATGTTAAATTCAATAATGTTACGCAATATCCAGTGCACACAGAGAAGCATGGAAAGATGTATGCTCGGTATAACGAGAAGATACCGTAAAAGGAATACATGGTAAGAAGCATGACTAAAGGGCAGATATATAGTAGAACGTGTGAAAAGTTGAGGTGGAAATGGGTAGCATTCCGTTATGCTTAAAAAAGAAGGCATACGACCAATGCGTACTGCCAGTTATGACGTATGGATGTGAAACGTGGATGCTAAATTCGAGAATGTTACGCAATATCCAGTGCACACAGAGAAACATGGAAAGATGTATGCTCGGTATAACGAGAAGATACCGTAAAAGGAATGCATGGTAAGAAGCATGACTAAAGGGCAGATATATAGTAGAACGTGTGAAAAAGTTGATGTGGAAATGGGTAGCATTCCGCTATGCTTAAAAAAATAAGGCATACAACCAATGCGTACTGCCAGTTATGACGTATGGATGTGAAACGTGGATGCTAAATTCGAGAATGTTACGCAATATCCAGTGCACACGGAGAAGCATGGAAAGATGTATGCTCGGTATAACAAGAGGAGACGGTAAAAGGAATACATGGTAATAAGCATGACTAAAGGGCAGATATATAGTAGAACGTGTGAAAAAGTTGAGGTGGAAATGGGTAGCATTCCGTTATGCTTAAAAAATAAGGCGACCAATGCGTACTGCCAGTTATGACGTAGGGATGTGAAACTTAGATGTTAAATTCAATAATGTTACGCAATATCCAGTGCACACAGAGAAGCATGGAAAGATGTATGCTCGGTATAACGAGAAGATATCGTAAAAGGAATATCTACATGGTAAGAAGATGAAGTGGACACACAGCGAGAAGAATTGATGGCAGATGGACGCGAAAGCAAGGTAGACCGAGTGGAAGATGGGCTGATGAATTGAGTAGAATGTGTGGAGTGAACTGGATGCAGATTGTTCAAGACAAAAAAAGACAAACTAACTATGTATAGTATTCTTAATCAGAAATTAACAAAATGACACCTGAAACTTGGACAACTGATGCTTATCGCGCGTGGCCGTTGGAAACATAAAAGCCACACGTTACGTGACGTTCATCGCGTGGAGCATGTATGTTTCTACGGCATATAAAACTATATTCGAGATTCGTGTGCTTAGGATCGCGTCACAAGACGTGGCGTGTGCTACGTATGTTTCTACCTTTGCGTAATGGTTTATTTAGGAAGTATTCCAAAAAGGCCTCTGAATTGTCATAAGATATTAATGTTTTGATTGGTGACACAGAGAGCGTTGTATACTATTTCGAACGTATCGATTGACTATTTTCGATCAAAATTGGACACGGGCAACGCCCGGCACTGCAGCTCGGTAATAGCACGCAATATATGGGCAAAGGAAGAGCTTTAATATACTGAGGTACTTTTTTCACTTCAAATTCGCCACTAATGACCTAAAAGCACACTCGAAATCGTTTTTCGAGCCACCTTTGCCTTTGTGTGCCTATTATTTATTTTTCGCGCGCTCGTACATCTTCCTCGTTGCACTTTTTTTCCCCATCGTAAGTATGTTTTTTTTTTTCGCGTGAATATTTCATACTATCGCGTATCCGAAGGAGTATTTCGAGGTACATAATCATAAATGCCAGCGTCTGCTTTCAATATTTAAAGTATACATTTCGCAGACGAGGTGTGAAATTTGCACATTACGACGCGATAAATTTCCCATTTATCGTTCATTCGCTCTCCAAGTTTCTGTACGCTTTTCGGCGGGCTCGTAAATCAATTTCGTCCATACTGAAAATAATGAATATTATCGATTGAGCGAGCAAGCAAACTCCTTAATCTTCCTATTATATTGTTATTACATTTATACACGTGTGACACACACGTGTTGAACTCTTTTCCGTATCGATTATATTGTTTACGTCTGATGTGTGTTTTCTCTTATTTTGTTTGTGTCAGTGGGATAACAAGAAGTTCTCGCTTCCGAGAACAAGTTTTATTTAGTTTTTGAGGTATCCTTGGACATTTTATATGTATGCATGTACTTGCGTACACGTTTTTGTAACGTTAAAATGTTATAATATCACAATCAACCATTGAATTTCTATGAAAAGCTCATTCTTTAAAACATTTTAATGACTCGTGGCCTAAAACGACTTTAGAAACCGTAAGAAAGGCATGTCAAATTCGTCAAATTCGTCGGGGTTCATGAGCCACATTCCAAGAGCAAAATTGACTGAGAGCAAAATATATAAGGTGCAAAAAAGTATTTGTAATAAAATAAATAAACATATTTTACATACAATAATTAAAAAAAAATCAATTTATATAATATAAACCCAAAATTTATTCTAAATACAGAATCACAATGCAGTTCAATAAGTTCCATTTGTATATCTTCATGTGCATTATCGACATTGAAATTAAATGGTCACAACTTTATGCATTGTTTTATAGTGTCGTTTAATATTGTATTATTTGAAAACACTCATTGTTTTTTGACAAATGAGCCATAAGTTACATTTCAATTGAATGCAGAATTATTTAATTTCCCATTTTCGTAAGAATTTGCACAGCAGTTCACTACGTCTTTCGAATACAACGTCACAATGAAGTGAAATTGTAAATTAAGTTTGAAGACAAAGTAAAAAGAAAAATAAATGTGTTTGAGATATGTATTTCAATTGAAATTCTACGAATTGACTTTGTGTTTTAGGTACGCAAGAAACTATACAACCAGTTAAAATACTAAAATCTTTTGAAAAAAAATTATGTAATATTAAAAGAGGTGTCCCCTTTGGCATAACAGAATATGCCCTAGTTTTTGAATTCTTGATTTGCTTACCCTATTCTTGTGTAATAGTGTAAAGTGAGGAAAATTTACTATAGTGTATTCAAACGTATGTGCATACCTAACAAGAATTTTCCTTTTATTCGTACCATTTCTGCGATAGCATCCTTTGAGGATGTAAGTTGGTGTAGTATAGATTTATAAGAAAAATTGGCCACGTTTCAGAGAAATCGTGCTGAATTTTATTCTGTGTATTCAGATTATATACATAACTTTACCCCGTAGTTGTAATAATTTGGGGAGGGGGTATTTTAAGTCTACAGGGAGATAATTGGGTGTTTAAAATAGTCGTTGGTACAATGAATGTGGTGACTTACCCATATAGAAGAGCAGCTCCAGCAATTCCTCCACCACAATGTGCTGCTATAAAAAGAGCAGCTCTGAGTGGTGTCACTTGACGGGTTAACGCTAGGGCTAGCGTCACTGCTGGATTCATGTGTGCTCCTTTAAAATGATACAAATAAAGGTATGTTTAATTTCTGAGGTCTAAAATATCATCATCATCATCCGTTCACCATCCACTGCTGGATGAAGACCTCTCCAATCCACTTCCATTCCCGTACGTCTTGAGAAATCTGCATCCACTTAACTACACACATTCTTCCCAATTCATCAGCCCATCGTCCACTCGGTCTACCTTGCTTTCTTTCACATCCTCTCGGATACCATTCCAGTATTTTTCGCGTCCATCCGCCATCCATTATTCTCGCTGTGTGTTCTCGTTCCACTATATCATACTTCTTACCCATGTATTCCTCTTACGATCTCTTCTCGTTATACCGAGCATACATCTTTCAATGCTTCTCTGTGTGCACGGGATCTTACGCAGCATTCACGTTTCACATGCATATTCACGTTCATTCGTCCACAAGCACTCCATCCTATGTAGTTTCATTTCTTCTTCTTTGCATCCGGTCATATTCACCAATTGTCCTAGGTATAAATAACTATCATCTATCTCAACTAACTACACACATTCTTCCCAATTCATCAACCCATCGTCCACTCGGTCTACCTTGCTTTCTTTCACATCCTCTCAGATACCATTCCAGTATTCGCGTCCATCTGCCATCCATTCTTCTCGCCATGTGTTCTCGTTCCACTATATCTGCCACTTTGGTCATACTTCTTATCCATGTATTCCTCTAACGATCTCTTCTTGTTATACCAAACGTACACATTTTCATGCTTCACTGTGTGCACTGGATCTTACGCAGCATTCTTGAATTTAGCATCCACGTTTTACCCATAGGTTGGGAGCCCGTGCACTAGTATATATTTATATATTATATATATAATATAGTTTTTAAATCCAACAATCCAACATTCCGCTATGCTTAAAAAAGAAGGCGTACGACCAATGCGTACTGCCAGTCATGACGTATGGGTGTGAAACTTGGACGCTAAATTCAAGAATGCTACGAAAGATCCAGTGCACACAGAGAAACATGGAAAGATGTATGCTTGGCATAACAAGAAGAGATCGCAAAATAAATGCATGGGTGAGAAGTATGACCAAAGTGGCAGATATAGCAGTACGGGTGAAAAAGTTGAAGTGGCAATGGGCTGGACACATAGCGAGAAGAATGGATGGCAGATGGACGCGAGAAGTACTGGAATGGTATCCGAGAGGATGCGAAAGAAAGCAAGGTAGACCGAGGGGAAGATGGGCGGATGAATTGAGAAGAATGTGTGGAGTCAAGTGGATGCAGATTGCTCAAGACAGACAGGAATGGAAGAGGATTGGAGAGGCCTTCATCCAGCAGTGGATGGTGAACGGCTAAAAATGATGATGATGATGATATATAATAGCCGAAATCCGTCTGTCTGTCTGTCTGCTGATAACGCTCGCTCAAGAAAAATTATTAAAAAACCACTAGAACGAGTGGGGGATCGAACCCGGGACCCCAAGCTCGAGAGTAATCACGCTAACGCTATACGCTACGGCCGGCTGTCGATTTGGGTCTTTTTTTTTTTAAACATTACCTATACCACGGATCGTGACTCTGCTTTACCTACAAAAGGGATCGTGACTCTGCTAATAATACATGGATGACGCTCTAAAAACTATTATTTTTTTTGTTTTTTGATTTTTACAAAATTATAATTATTATATATATAATAATTAATAATTATTATATAAATAGTAAAGTAAAAAAAATATATTTTATCATTTTGGGATTCGTTAGATTATAACGCGCCATAGATGGCGCATTGTTGCATAGATGCTATACTATAGACAACTATAAAAACTATTAAATTTAATATATAATTTTCCAGTACGGGTGATGAGAACGCTCCGTTGATATTCAACGGGCTTACACTAGTATATATATATATATATATAATTGTACACTTTGTTTTATAGAATTTGTTGATATACATAATATTCGAGGATCAAGGTGAGTTTTTCTTTATTATAGTTCAAGATTCTTCAAGATATGTACATACATCCAAGATAGGTGGCATATTTTAGATGTAAATAAGTACATACCGTTAAAATTCAAAAGCACCTGAGCTTACAAGGAGAAGGGGATGACTTGCCGTCATTTTTGACGGACATTAACAACCCCCATATACATATATATATATATATATACTAACACGATGCAATATCACAAACCTTCTCGTAACGATAATATGCATTGTAAAACGCGCACAGGTGCAACTAAGTTAAATAATTACGCGAAACTACTCTAGCTAACATATTAGTAGGACATTAACAGCAAACTACATATATTATGTATGTAGTTGGTATATAAACTTTCAATATAATTTAATCACACTTATTTATTTTCAAGGTGGTGTATTTGATATGAAACGTTGCCTCTAGTTGCATAGATATAAAATACCATAGATATGCCATTCCAAACAAATTTGCCTGGAGAAAGCGTCAGAAGCAACGGGGGCGTGCGGGGGGGTCTAAAGTGCGGGGAATTCGCACAAAAAAAAGTCAAGCAAAATGCATGCAAGGCATGCATTTTTGCATGCCCTTTTTGTATGTCATTTTTCGGGTGCTAAGGCCAATCTATGTTATTCTACATCTATGCTCTAGTTGCCAATATTTATTTTATTAACGCGTCAATCCGTCATTTAGACACTGCACAGTGACTCGAAACTCAGCTACCGTATAAAAATTATAATAAAAAAAAGGACGTAGACATTGACTGATGTATCCTCCGCATTTGCATAATCCGTCGAGGCGGAGAAAGGGTTAAACTCACTGCCAGGGCATTTTAATTAAAAATCCAAGCGCAAATTTTGCAGATTTAAAACCGAATCGTAAGACGAGGCGAGGGAAGTGCGGTCGACGAAATTTCATTAAATGTACGAGAGAGAACAATTTTGCACTGTGGGTAAATGAATTTTAATACAATTCGCGCTGATAAAATCTCATTTTTACCATTATAATATTGTATCGTTTTATTTTTGTTAAATATAATTGATCTTGATTTTATTTTTATTTTTTAGACACCACTTAATAACCGTAACGAAGAATTCATTTTCGAATCGTTCGAACACGGCATATGTTCAATGATATGTGGCTTTTTTCGTGGAAAAATGAAATATAATCTTAGAAAGTATGTAATGTCTAACGTGAATCAATCAAGTACGTGCATGTTTTTTATTGCATTGCACTAATTAATGAGTTTATTCACCAATTTGTGAGTGTTAATCAATTGTAACTGTAGATAATCATATTGTAGAGATAGTTGATAGTTATTTATGCCTAGGGCAATTGGTGAATATGACTAGGATGGAATGCTTTTGGAAGAATGAACATAGTTTTTAAATCCAATATTCCGCTATGCTTAAAAAAGAAGACGTACGACCAATGCGTACTGCCGGTTATGACGTATGGATGTGAAACTTGGTTGCTAAATTCAAGAATGTTACGCAAGATCTATGTAGGGCACACTGAAGCATGGAATGTGTAAAAAGTTGAAGTGGACACATAGCTAGAATAATGGATGGCAGATGAACGCGAGAAATACTGGAATGGTATCCGAGAGGATGTGAAAGAAAGCAAGGTAGACCGAGTGGAAGATGGGCTTATGAATTGAGAAGAATGTGTGGAGTCAAGTGGATGCAGATTGCTCAAGGCCGACAGAAATGGATGAGGATTGGAGAGGCCTAGCAAAAAGGCCTTCCTAAATAAAGGTCTTGTTTTTTGAAAAAAGAAAAAAGCCATTTTTACCGTTATGTATGTATGTATGTGCATATATTCGTATTCAATGAACAAAGCTCCACAATAAAATAAATTCATATTTCATCGGTTTTTTTTTGCAAAAAGTCAAAATTTGCAGACCAGTATTATTAGTAGGTACACATAATCAATTACGAATGAAACATAAGTAACGACACTCGTAATCGTTGATCAAATGACTCGACTGTAGTGAATAGTTGCATGTGGACCATTAAACGATTGCTCGGATAAGACTCTAATTTACATGGTGAAATTTCTGAGGGGACACAAAGGACACGCGAACGTATGTGAGACTAGCAAATTGCTTTATGGCCTCGGCCATAATATAATGGCTCGTGGTCGTAGATCTCACTTTTGGGTATTATTAACCCCATCCCGACCACTCTGAGGATCGCAGATTTATTACCCCTGGGCGCAAATACTCACAGTGCAAACCGAAAACCTGAAACGATCCCTTCTTATTCTATCTATTCAATTTTTTGGCTTCGTACATCTGTATCTGCACATGATATCCAATCAAACCTTGCCTCTTCACTATTCGAACATTTTCAGGGTTGCCAGACAGAGTCCTGCATTGCCTCTGAAAATCCCGATTTAACAAAAATTGTATATGTACATACATACATAGTTAAAGGGGCATAGTCATGCTTCTTACCCATGTATTCCTCTTACGATCTCTTCTCGTTATACCAAGCACACATCTTACAATAATTCTCTGTGTGTACTGGATCTTACATAGCATTCTTGAATTTAGCATCCACATTTCACATCCATACTTCATAACCGGCAGTACGCATTGGTCGTACGCCTTCTTTTTTAAGCATAGCGGAATGTTGGATTTAAAAACAATGTTCATTCTTCCAAAAGCATTCCATCCTAGTCATATTCACCAATTGTCCTAGGCATAAATAACTAACAACTATCTCTACAATATGATTATCTACAGTTACAATTGATTAACACTCACAAATTGGTGAATAAACTCATTAATTTGTGCAATGCAATAAAAAAAATGCATGTGTCCATTAAAGGTCGCGACCGTTTTTCTAACAAAATTTGCGCATAAAATCGTTACAATTGATTCACAATCATCATCATTTTCAGCCGTTCACCATCCACTGCTGGATGAAGGCCTCTCCAATCCTCTTCCATTCCTGTCTGTGTTGAGCAATCTGCATCCACTTGACTCCACACATTCTTCTCAATTCAACACCCCATCTTCCACTCGGTCTATCTTGCTTTCTTTCACATCCTCTCGGATACCATTCCAGTATTTCTCGCGTCCATCTGCCAACCATTCTTCTCGCTGTGTGTTCTCGTTCCACTATATGTATCTGCCACCTCGGTCATGCTTCGTAAGTAAAATAAATTACCAAATTCTAGCGAGATACGGCCAATCTGGATTTAATAATGTCGGGGTTTTGTCAATGACGATATTTAAGTTCTAAAAATGTCGAGGAAACATTTCGACCCACAAGGATCGATCCTGGGAGCTTCGCTCAAAAGTCTAACGCTCTAACCACTGAGCTATCTTATCTGGCTATTGCATATAAAGTGAAAAAGAAAACGATCGGGGTGAAAATACTCCCGTGGAAAATGTCGTCGACGAGTACTTGAATGTATAGAGAGTGAAAATAACAGAAAAGCACATAAAAATCGTATAAAGTTTGTATCCTTTGAGCCGACCGAGTATTGTTGAAGAATAAAAATGCAAATAAAATACTTTGATAGTTGATTTCGACTAGTGTATGTATGTATACAAAAGTCGGTACGTTTTATGCTGTTTTTCTGCAAAAACACTAAAGTGTCATTGCAAAGAAGGCCTCGAAGAAACTCGCAACAGCCAATTTCGATGAAGTGTTTAGTTTATGGTTTTTGGAGTAATAGACTTGGACTACTTTTGCACGTCATGAATTATCTCTGTGTGTGCTTCTAATATGCAAATTCAAACATTGCTATGACAAAAGTTAGTGAACATAACATTGGCATTGTTGAAAATCACGCACACTATACATATATGTATACATTATATATATAATAGCCGAAATCCGTCTGTCTGTCTGTCTGCTGATAACGCTCGCTGAGGAAAAATTGGGAAAAAACTTGGCGGAACGAGTGGGGATCGAATCCATGACCTCAGGCTCCAGAGATATCACGCTAACGCTTACTCTATCACGGTCGGTCGATTTTGTCCTTTTTTTTTTTAAACATTACCTACAAAAGGGATCGCGGCAACAACTATAAAAACTATTAAATTTAATATATAATTTTCCAGTACGGGTGATGAAAACGCTCCGTTGATATTCAACGGGCTTACACTAGTACATATATAAAAAGCATTAAGAGTTTGTCTGTAATAAAAAAAAATTAGGTGATTTTCCAAGGCAAGTACCACTTCCGGTTGAAAGCTTTATGGATTGTAATACCCGGCAAAAAAACATGTAAATATGAAGTTTCAGTGTAATGGGATAAACGCTTTTTGAGTTATTAGCGATTCTACATACACGCAGATACACAGCATACAGACACTTTCCAGAAATTATGAAAACGTAATCAGGGAATGATACCTGATACAAATCAGAATAAAAATCTCAAGGTCGAATTTTTGCACGACACAATACTCTATCCGATCAGGATAAAGCAAAAAAAGCACAAAAAAAAAGACGACTTGTTTCTTCGGTATAGATTTATGCCAACTGAATTCGAATATGAAGGTCAATTTATCAAAATCTGTTAAATCTATGTATTAAAAATGAATATTGCAATCTGTTGTCAGGTATGTATTTTCTTTCAATTGTAGTATTTCACTGCTTTTAAATATAATATATGTATGCATGTAGTACATAATATTAGTTTTATCGAGAAAAAGTTCATCAAATTTCACAAAATAACGATTATTTTCCTTCAGTGGATTGTTTAAGAAATTTTGAACGTACAAACACATCTTTATTTAAATTTATGCACAACGACCATTCGCCCCACTGTGCATCGTTATGGTGCGTACACATTGGCGAACCGAACAGCGAACGACGAAGGGTTGTTATCGTGTGAACGTTCATAAATCATGTGACGTAATTTGTTGGGGAGCGTTCCACGCAATAACAACCGTTCGTCGTTCGCTGTTCGGTTCGCCAATGTGTACGCACCATTAGAAATGAGACTGACAACAAGAAAAATGTCCCGTAACTCTTTCCGGATGACCCGAATGCATAAATAAGTCCGCACTGTCTCTTTGAGAAGATTTTTCCTTTAGAGAAAATCATCTGAAATTATATACATACATATGTGCGTGAAAGGGGAGGATGAGGAAAAACGACACATCTCTGCACACGGTCCGGAAAATCGTCTCGTATTCCGGATTTTATTACCGGCGATGCTTTTGGTGCGTGAGCGATAACACCAGATTGCGTTTTATTACCCCTCGTTTGTCATTCCGATACCCGGGATGACTCTTTCGGTGAAACTCTACGTACCTACATACAAGTCTCGATCAAATTTAACACTTTATCGCCGTTGACTTTGTAAATGAGTTTGCGCGGAAAAAGTCCACACGCGACCGCTGTCGTAAAGTTGCGTCGTAATTATTGTTAAAGTGAGATTAATTTCGTGCCTTGTCAATATCGTTTTTGGAAACTTGTTAAAAATTAAACTGGACGACATTGCGACGAGTGAAAGTTGCGCTCGTCATAAGGGGCAATTTAATTTTTTTTTTTTTGCCGATGAAGTAATCAATGAGAAAAGCTACAGAAGCTCACAAAAAACCTTGCGACATTGTTTTATGCAGGTCTTGGATGTGTTTGTGCCAATTTTTAAACCTACGAGTAAAACATGATCGTGTAACGAAATCTCCGACACGAGTACTACGTAACGAGCTTTCCGACACGATTGCAATGTCTCAACTTCTGCTGCACCGATTTTCGAAAGGTATCTTAAAAGATCGTAATCATCATTTCCAGCCGTTCACCATCCACTGCTGGATGAAAGCCTCTCCAATCCTCTTCCATTCCCATCTGTCTTGAGTATTCTGCATCCACTTGGCACATTCTTCTCAATTAATCAACCCATCGTCTTGCTTTATTTCACATCCTCTCGGATACCCACACATCCATTGTTCTCGTTCCACTATATCTGCCACTTTGGTCATACATACTTCTCACCCATGTATTCCTCTTACGATCTCGTCTCGTTATACCGAGCATACATCTTTCCATGTTTCTCTGTGTGCACTGGATTTTGCGTAACATTCTTGAATTTAGCATCCACGTTTCACATTCAAACGTCATAACTGGCAGTACGCATTGGTCGTATGCGTTCTTTTTTAAGCATCATGGGTAATATGCAGTGTTGAAAATGAGCGAAAATTAAATAGTAATTAAACCATGTATGGGGAGCAAGAAGTAAAACTAGAATTAGAAAAACTATTGGAAGTTTTTCAATCCAACATTCCACTATGGTTAAAAAAAGAAGGCATACGACCAATGCGTACTGCCAGTTATGACGTATGGATGTGAAACTTGGACGCTAAATTCAAGAATGCTACGTAAGATCCTGTGCACACAGAGAACCATTGAAAGATGTATCCTTGGTATAACAAGAAGAGATCGTAAGACGTATGACCACAGTGGCAGATATAGTGGAACGAGAACACACAGCGAGAAGAATGGATGACAGATGGACGCGAGAAATACTGGAATGGCATCCGAGAGGATGTGAAAAGAGCAAGGTGGACCGAGTGCGCGATGGGCTGATGAATTGAGAAGAATGTGTGGAGTCAGTTGAGATAGTTGATAGTTATTTATACCCAGGACAAATGGTGAATATGACCGTATGCGCTTATGGAAGAATGAACATTGCATACGACCAATGCGTACTGCCGGTTATTACGTATGCATGTGAAACGTGAATCCAGTGCACACAGAGAAGCATTGAAAGGTGTATGCTCGGTATAACGAGAAGAGATCGTAAAAGGAATACATGGGTAAGAAGTATGACCAAGAATGAGAAGAATGGATGGCAGGTGGACGCGAGAAATACTGGAATGGCATCCGAGAGGATGTGAAAGAAAGCATGGTAGACCAAGTGAATGCAGATTGTTCAAGGCAGACGGGAATAGAAGAGGATTGGAGAGACCTCCATCGAGCAGTGGGTGGTTAACAGCCGAGGATGATGACGATGAAGAAAACCTACACCCAAACACCCGATTTTATTTGAACCTCGACTACCAGATAGATATACAGGTACGTATTAATTGTCATTCTCTGTTGCATAAAAAATTTCTTGCAAGTCAATGGTTCGATGAAAAAAACCTACACCAAAACCCTTTTCTGACCTTTTTTTGCAATTCAATTGTCAACGCAACGCAATTGTTTCGAAAACAATGAAATTCAGAAAGAAATACGAGAGGTTGAACTTTATTTATTTTCTACGTCTACATAGAGTACCTAGTTTTCGTATAGTATTTTTTTTTGTACGAAGATTATGAGATGAGCAGGTAACTTGGTAGCTTGAAAAGTGGTGCAATGTAATAAGATGCTCGCCACCGCCAAAAAAAATCTGGTGCTGGTTTTGTTGCTCAATGTAATATCGCTCTAATACGTACCATTGGAACCTGTATATCTATCTGGTCGTCGAGGTTCAAAAAAAACCTGGTGTTCCGTTCGGTTGCTCAATGTAATATCACCCTTAAGTACTATGGTTAGCGCAATCAAATGCTGCGTACACACCGACTCACCGAAGAGCGAACGACGAAGGCGAATTGTTTTTGTGTGGACCGTTCCACACAATAACGTCCCATGATTTATATATGGTCCTAGACCTATTTTTTTTTGTATGAAGATTATGAGATGAGCAGGTAGCTTGGCGAGTGAAAAGTGGTGCAATGTAATAAGATGCTCGCCACCGTCAAAAAAAATCTGGTGCTGGTGTTGTTGCTCAGTGTAATATCGCTCGAAGGGTTAGTCATACGTTTCAAGGTATTGTATGTTTTTGGTTGTGAGTAGAACCCTATGACTATGGTAAGTAAGCCATTTAGAATGAAAAGAAGTATAAGCATAATAGCAGAAGACTGAAAATGCGATGGACCATTTCTGCAATGATGTCGAGTGTGACGATTGACCGTCACGCGCACACTTCCGTATTTGTCCTAGCAAAAACAGAAAATAACCGCCAATTTTCCGGATTCCACCGAGCGGTTAATGGGGTCTAGATTTGGGTTTTTCGACATACATACATACACGTACATACATACATACATACGACATAAAAGACAAAAGTCTTCGAATCCCTGAGGTCTGTGTCGACGGGGGCCAATTAACTTTGAACATCTGCCTCCAACCGGGCGTATCGTATCACCCGGTTATCATTGACCGGTTAACACAAACACACACACACACTGACTAATTGTGAATGCGTTGAGAATTTACAGAGCATTATATTGTTATATAAATTATCATTAAGTGGGTGTGCTTCAAAAGAGTGATACTTGACTTTGTGTTTGGTTTACTCTTTTGTAACTATTCACAGTGGGTATATGAATTGGCCTCGAAATCGGACGTTAATTAATTAATTTTAATAAAACTAAAATTATGTTTAATGAATTTTGCACGCAGAGCGTAGTCACAGTAGATAATCATATTGTAGAGATAGTTGATAGTTATTTATACCTAGGGCAGTTGGTGAATATGACCGGATGTAAAGTAGAAGAAATAAAACTAGGATGGAGTGCTTTTGGAAGAATGAACGTAGTTTTTAAATCCAACATTCCGCTATGCTTAAAAAAAAGGCATACGACCGATGCGTACTGCCAGTTATGACGTATGGATGTGAAACTTGGACGCTAAATTCAAGAATGCTACGAAAGATCCAGCGCACACAGAGAAGCATGGAAAGATGTATGCTTGGTGTAACAAGAAAAGATCGTAAGAGGAATACAGTAGATATAGCAGAACGTGTGAAAAAGTTGAAGTGGCAATGGGCTGGACACATAGCAAGAAGAATGGATGGCAGATGGGCCCGAGAAGTACTAGAATGGTATCCGAGTGGAAGATGGGTTGATGCATTGAGAAGAATGTGTGGAGTCCAGTGGATGCAGATTGCTCAAGACAGACAAGAATGGAAACGACAAAAAGTCAAGATATGTTTATCATTCCGCACGATTCACGTGGAAACAAACCTAGGACAATTGATGAATATGACCGGATGTAAAGAAGAAGAAATAAAAATGAAGAATGAAACTAGGATGGAGTGCTTTTAGAAGAATGAACGTGGTTTTTAAATCCAACATTCAAAAAAAAAGAAGGCATACGACCAATGCGTACTGCCAGTTATGACGTATGGATGCGAAACTTGGTTGCTAAATTCAAGAATGCTACGCAAGATCTATGTATGTAGGGCACACTGAAGCATGGAACGTGTGAAAAAGTTGAAGTGGACACATAGCTAGAATAATGGATGGCAGATGAACGCGAGAAATACTGGAGGAAAGAGGATTGGAGAGGCCTTCATCCAGCAGTGGATGGTGAACGGCTGAAAATGATGACATATGTATATTGCCCGTTGACGATTGACGCACACGTTTTATTATTAACGCGTGTGTTAGCTAACAATAGTGGTGACTATGGTTACGGAAAAAAATTTTTTTCAACAGCCTCCTTTCACGGACAGATAAACGACAAATCCAAATTTTAATATAAATCTAATAAAAAAAAGTATAATATCATTTTGACTATTTTCGTCCTAAGATCTGAATATGGTATTGATCGAATATGGTATGGTCACCACATACAAAGAGAATTTTCACAGTAGATAATCAGATTGTAGAGATAGTTGATAGTTATTTATACCTAGGACAATTGGTGAATATGACCGGATGCAAAGAAGAAGAAATGAATTACGTAGCCGGTTATGACGGTTATTCAAGAATGCTACGCAAGATCCAGTGCACACGCACGGTAGCATGGAAAGATGTATGCTTGGTATATATAACAAGTAGAGATCGTAAGAGGAATACATGGGTAGCATAAGATACAGCAGAACGTGTGAAAAATTTGGAGTGGACAAGAATGGATGGCAGATGGACGCGAATACTGGAATGGTATCCGACAGGATGCGAAAGAAAGCACGGTAGACCGAATGGAAGATGGGCTGATGAATTGAGAAGAATGTGTGGAGTCAAGCAGTCCTACTTATAGATGTGTCTCGTCTGAAATTAATTTCGATACGCAGCAGTATCGAGCTTTGATTAAGCTTTGATTGTATTACATCTGCGACTAAATATCCCAGTATTGATTGAAGTATTCAAAGCAATGGGCGCCAAATTCAAACTGGTCCCAATCAACAAATATGACAAAGTAAGCAATTGGGTAAGTATTTCACCTGAAATGTGTCTGAAGCAATGCGTGAGGGTAGCGGCGGCCAGTCCAGAAGCCATGGATGCAGCCAGGAGCATAGTCGCAGGAGCAGCACCAGCTCCAGCAGCTCCAGCAGCCCCACATACCACCACCACGTAGAAGAATGTGGCCAAGCATTCGCAGATGACAGCTCTCCACAACTCCAAAGACCTCAATTCGACACGAGCTTCGATAGTGGTGGAAGCACCACCATTTGCACCAGAGCCAAGAGCACCACCCTCACATCTCAACCCCTCCAATTTCTCCAACAACCTCACTATGTGATACTCGATGTTCTGCTCGGGCACTGCAAAAGTCTCGTCGGCCATGATTTATAACAATTTACTTTTTATTATGTATTTCAAAAATTACTATGGACACATTCGGGATTTATTATTATTATGGTGAAAATATTTATTGTATTTATTTATATTTATGTTACAAATATTTATTTGGGTTTTTAGCGCGACACGACACGTCCACCACGTCGAACAGTTACCGCCAGACTGACAAGTAGAGTTCTCAAACAAATCTGTCCACGCGAACGATCACATGTTTACAATCACCCTCTAGTTTTGCCTCTCTTTCCAGCTCGCTGTTTTGAACGGTGTTTTGTCTCGCTTTGACGTTGCCACTTGTGGGAGAAATGTATAACGAATAAAATAAATAATACAGGTTAATTTGTAATATTAATTTTATTGTCGCAATTTTGTGGGTTTTTGATAGATGTGTATGTGTAAAAATGTTCTGTATTTAATTTTGTAATACGTAAGACATTTGAGCCATTTAATAGCTTCGCTGACGACATACATACATAGTTATAGTTGCATGTAACTCGGTAGATTTACAAAATAGGTTTACAGAATTATGTAAGTAACGAAAGTAGGAAAGTAGGCTTAAAAATTAATTTTAATAAAACTAAAATTATGTTTAATGAATTTTGCACGCAAAGCGTAGTCACAGTAGATCGTCATATTGTAGAGATAGTTGATAGTTATTTATACCTAGGGCAGTTGGTGAATATGACTGGATGTAAAGAAGAAGAAATAAAACTAGGATGGAGTGCTTTTGGAAGAATGAACATAGTTTTTAAATCCAACATTCGGCTATGCTTAAAAAAAAGGCATACGACCGATGCGTACTGCCAGTTATGACGTATGGATGTGAAACTTGGACGCTAAATTCAAGAATGCTACGAAAGATCGAGCGCTCACAGAGAAGCATGGAAAGATGTATGTTTGGCATAACAAGAAGAGATCGTAAGAGGAATACATGGGTAAGGAGCATGACCAAGTGGCAAAAAAGATGAAATCAAACGAAGAATGGAGTGCTTTTGGAAGAATACGACCAATGCGTACTGCCAGTTATGACGTATGATATATAAATTCAAGAATGCTACGTGAGATCCAGTGCACACAGAGAAGCATGGAAAGATGTATGCTAGGTATAACAAGCATGACCAAAGTGGCAGATATAGCAGAACGTGTGATAAAAGTTGAATTAGACACATGGCCAGAAGAATGGCAGATGGACGCAAAAAATACTGGAATGATATCCGAGAGGATGTGAAAGAAAGTAAGGTAGACCGAGTGGAAGATGGGCTGATGAATTGAGAAGAATGTGTGGAGTCAAGTGGATGCGGATTGCTCAAGACAGACAAGAATGGAAGAGGATTGGAGAGGCCTTCGTCCAGCAGTGGATGGTGAACGGCTGAAAATGGTGATTTAATTTTGTAACATTTTTAATTATTTCACAGACAAATACATTCAATTGATGTATTGGGCACCTTACACGGTCAATATTATTGACAATACCTTATCATATTGACCGTGTATGACGGGTGTTACACGCTCAGTCTGACGTCAGTTCAGTCCATGATCTAGACTGACTAAAATTATTAAAATGTTTAAATATATATCTGTCACTCTGGTTCATCACTCCGTCAATCAATTTATACGATAAGTTTGGCGTCAATCTGACCACAATCATGAACTGAACTGAACGTCTAAGGTGGAAATATTGATAGTTTGACGTATTGATGGATTGAATTGAAGCGGATTCGAATTTTCAAACATCCGGGTCAATATTATTGACCGTGTAAGGTGCCCATATAGATTTGCCAAGAAAATCAACATATATACAATTGTGACGATTTGCCTCGTCAGTTTTTGTTAATTCTTGTATAGAAATATTTGCGAAAATTCGATTCAGTCGATTCAGTATTCTCGGTGACTTTATTATTAATTTAAAGTTAATTTTGAATATGTTTCTGATTATTTGTTGTATTTAATTCAAGATTAATATGTTGATGTATGGAGTTTACATTTGAGCCTAATTTATCCAACCTAATCGTAAATATATAAATCATAACATAACCCTGGAATAAAAGTAAATTTTTAATATACAGTAATTTTATTACAATTAAACATTTAAACTTTATTTCGACAACATATAAATTACTCATTTTTCATTTATGTCAAACAAAAATAGTATAGTTTTTTTAAATAATGCGCGTTTTAGTGGCATCTATTGATTTTTCATAAAACTATTAAAAAATTGATTATTTGAAACGTATTGGTAAAACAGTGCACTGCTTTATCAGCACATTAATTTATACTAATATTAAATTTAAATTTACACAATTTCGATATTTATTTGTTCTAAAAAAATAGTTGAAATTATAAATTATTTAAGTTAATTTTCAATTGTATTTTTTTAATGAAATTTTCATTGCCTCGAATATATAATAAATGAATTCGTATGGCAAAGTTATTTCATTTATCTCTCTCGATTCGATTAAAATGCAACATAACACGAAAGAGTGAACTCATTCGGAAAGCATCCAACAGTATAATTAAATACAAAACGGACACTCGCTGTCGAATTTCGCAATTGGAATGGCGTATCCTTGTCAATGTGTCGTGCGAAAACGAATTAATTCAACGTTTTACATTGGAAAATTCTACACACGTACCCCTATATACTCTTTATACAATATGTCTGCGAAATGTGAGATACCAACGGAATATTTATATACGCGATTGATCTTATATGGTCCGGAAACTGGGTTATCGAATTTAACGGCTGGAAAAAGGACGTATATTTTTGCTATGACCCCGAAACGTGCTCTGCCCTTTAATTATATACCTTAAAAATAATTCGAACATATGAGATATATGTAGGTACGTACTTATCCGTGTGCGCTAAAAAATTAAATCAGCTTCGTATGAATAAATGAGTAATAACCGAAATGGTTACGCTCGACTAGGTACATGTCCTTATCAGTATTCAATTATTCTCTTCCTTGCGTTTTTATTATAAAAGATTCTTGATGGATGAATCACTCGCAACCGCACTGCAATGATGAATGAATGATACTCATTGCAAAGGACAAATGACTAATTTATTTCATTTAGTGATAATGATAATAATATTTTCTAGAATTTCAACCAAAAACATAAACGTCCCATTGAATTTATCATTGTATAAGATCCTTAGGCATCTCAAGTCCTAGATTAGAGCCTAATGTTCAAATTAAACTCTAAGCTTTACCTTTATAAATGACCTTGATACAACTACAACCTATTAACTATTAACTATTTACTATACAACCTATAGTAAATATGGTAATTAAAAATCGATTACAAAAAACTGCAAAATAGAGCTATGCGGAGTATATTAAATGTCAATAGATTAACTAGTATAAGATAAATGTTGAATGAATGTAAATGAAACCTTAAAAGTGTGCATTTATTAAGAATTTATTATCAATATATTTTTTAATAAGGGGATATAATATACATACAGTCATAATACTAATTTAATAGTTAAGAATTTAAAATTAAGTAGATCAAGAAGTATCTTATTGATTCCTGGCAGCCTTAAATCAGCACCTCTGAATAAGTGCTAATATAATTAAAGTTAATTTAGTAATTTTAACTTTAAGTTACTGTTTGTTGTGATTAGCTATCTTAAATAAATAAATAAATAATAATCCATTGCTATCTATCACACTCCTGTCTATCAGTAACATTCATCCGTTAAATTCCAAGCAATCTTTTCAGTTCTAAAAGTATTAAATTTTTGAACATTTTATCGCCGTTGAAAAGCGCTAAGATTTCCACTATCTCCGATAGTACACAATCATCAACAATCGCACAAGCAACAACCAACAGAGGACTCAATCGAAAAAACTTTCCAATCGGACCCAACCCAACCCAACACAACACAACACAGTCAAACCCAACAAGCATACTATCGCAACCACTACCCAACAGAAATTAGACACCAAATTAACCAGCACATTGAATCTGTGAACAAAAAACCAATCCAAACGACCGGTTTGGATCGTCTACCGTCAGATGGCCGTACAAGTGAGCAGTGGCCTCACCTTGTAACCACAGTAACCACATTCGCAGGTACCGGTCGACCGTTGAGTTGTCGGGAAGCATCGCGTCAGTGCTTGTGAAACGATTCGACGAGGTGGGCGTAGCCTAGTTCAGAGATAACCGATATCTCCAGTAGCCGTACTACAGATAGACACCAGCTCGTGTCTCACAATGGTACACCAACTGGCAAGATAGTTCGCCAAACAATGGGAGTTGTGGCAGCAGCCGTCTGGTTGGGTTTTGCGTCTTGGGTCGCTGCCCAATCCGATCCTGGCTCCAGTGGACGTGTCTACAACAAAAACGGTGTATACATTCCACCGAAACCTGGCGATAGTGATTACAGCACTTACACGTACAACAGCAGACGCTATGGTCACTACCAGCCAACTGGTACCCAGTACAATCAGTACTATCCTCAGTATCCACCGCAGCAAAGTGGTTACCCATTCGCACAGAATACACCCTTAGACGACCGCTTCAGGAATAGTCCGGTATGTTTAAGTTACATTTTAATCCATAGTCTATAAGTGCTGGTTTTTCCTCACGCATAACCCATTAAAGTAGAATAACATAGATTGGCCTTAGCGCCCGAAAAATGACATTTTTTATTTTATTTTTCGTTTTAAAATATACCGATGTGACTTCACAGGAATCCCTAAAACGCCACATCGGCCAGATACATAATATAAATATAGAATTAAAAATGAGAATTATAATAAAAATATTAATAATGATAACAAAACCAAAAATAATTATAATAATAATTAAAAATATTAAAAAATGATAATAATAATAATAATAATATTAATAATAATAATAACAAAAATAATTGCATAATTGAAAAATAAAAAATTATATATCGCAAAAAAATCCAAAAAAAATACTGACAAGTTGCTGTCAGAGATCATGAACAAGTCAACACTCCTAGCAATCCGATTTAAAAGTGTTATCGCACTCGATACCGGCGAGTTGACGAGCATACAGGTTCGTGCGTGCACAGGCAAGAAAAGAGACCGCGCTCGAGACTCATGGGAATGCTCTGGAACCCATAAACGAAGCTCCTTGAGAATCTCCGGATTATCTACCCGACCCTTTAATAATCCAGAAAAATGTTTGATCAAGCAAACTTTTCTCCGAGTTTCCAATGATCTGTATCCCAACATTCCTAATAAAAATGCACTGGGATACAGGGCATGCAAAAATGCATGCATTTTGCTTGACTTTTTTTTTTGTGAGAATTCCCCGCACTTTAGACCCCCCGCACACCCCCGTTGCTTCTGACGCTTTCTCCAGGCAAATTTGTTTGGAATGGTATATCTATGGTATTTTATATCTATGCGCATAGCCCATTAAAGTAGTGGGTGTTGTCTCATTGACTTATTGTGTGAAGCACTCGTTTGGTGACTAATCTTAAGACTGGTCCGAATGAGCTCTTTGTATTTGTGTTGTAGTACAGTAAAAGTATTTTATTTTATGTACATAATATTAGAAAATGGATGCATTTAGCATAACGTATTCGAGTTTTGACTGAAAATAAATGCTTTGACTCGTTATTGTGCCGCACTTTACATATTGATTCGTACCAATTTGAGATTTTTTTTGGTTGAGCGCGTTCTGCTATGAAATCGACTAATTAAATTTACGCACTGTTTTAACAATAAAAATTACATTTTATTGTTAACTTAGTGTGCGTTTTATTTTTTGGTATAAATTTCTTTTTATTATTGCGAATGAATATTGAGTAATTGTAGTTTAAAACTCGTCAGCTTATTGTGCCGCGCTTTATTGAATTTGTATTAGATTATTTTTGCTGTGAATTTGACTAAATAATAAACAAAGATGTGTGAGAATAATACCATTGTATTATTCAGCTCATTAAATTTTAGTTTTTTTTATGGAAATCGTCAATTTCCATGAAGAATCAAACGTTTCAATAAAAAGCTGACGAATTGAAACATTAAAATAATTAAGAAATTATTTGCGCTTATTAGAATCAAATACGATTCTATTAAGCGTATATTTTTTTGTCGTACTCAGATTAAATGTATTGCAACATTTTTTTTGGAGCACGCTGTGTTTGCGTTTGTACTAACAAAGTGAAAACACCTGAATGACATAACCCAATACGTTTTGCGATAATGTTTGCTATTGTAATCTATTTTTTTTTTTAATGTTTGATTCGTTCTTTTTTTTTGATAGTGAATAGAGAATTCAGTAAATAAACATTGACTGTCATCGAATAGTGACTCATCTGTGTCGCATGCTCATTTTCTAGTTCTAGGATTTACTCAAATCATCGATGCTATTCTCAACTTTATTTACTGTTCACGCAAAAGTGGTTTAAAGCCTCATTACTTTTAACGATTATAATTTACTGCTAGGGGCGCCATTTTAGCAAAATCTATCTCGTAGTAGACGACTTTCAATACTGTATACTTAATTACATAGAAAAAAAGATTAAAATCTGATGAAAATTGTAGGCGTTGATTAAAAATACCGTAAACGAGAATAAATAAAAAATATTTCTTGAATTCAAAACGTTGCTTTTTCTTCATCTGGTCAAGCTTAGCAGTGCGTGTAATTCGGTTTTGGGATTCCGAGCGATTTCAACTGTGGGAAAAATGCGAAATTCGGCTCGTTTGCACAATGAAACAATTTTTGTGGTCGTTGAATAGATCGTTGAGAGAGTTAAGGAATTAAATTTCAACTGAAAAAACAATGTAATATAATCACTTTGGTTTTGAATATTTTTATTTACTTTATAGGGTAGAGATCCTAGCAATCCTGATGCAATATTTCCTGGTGTACTCGGAGGATGGAGGGAAGATCTCCAAGGTAAAGAAAGAAGAGATTCGAGACAGTTACCCAGAGATATATTCGTTACTACTAACTATGGACAAGTTCAAGGATTTAAGGTTAGATTGAATATGATTTATGGGAAGTTCCATGCCCCACGTTTTGTGGTGAATAAAAATCTT